>PVJD01002017.1:0-224828 GCA_004026545.1 Mormoops blainvillei
ACAATTTTAAAAGTCATTTAAATGAAATTTATTTTTAATTACTGTTAAACTTTATTTCATAATCATTGCAAGTCAGCCAATGAGTTTCTTTTAACTTTAAAGTGGTTATTACTGATTTTCCCCAGTTTTGTTTATGGGCATAGACTTTATAGCCGTACTTCCTGGGTTCTAACCCCAGCTTTGCCACTTGCTGGCTCTGTTACCTTGGTCAAATAACTTTATAGCTATGTGCCTTTTTTCATCTGTAAAATGGGAATGATAATAATAGAGGTTACTTTATGAAGTTATTGAGGAACTAGATTGATGTAAAGTGAACAGTACCTGGTACACAGTAAGCTCTACCTAAATGTTTGATATTATAATTATTTAATTGTATATTATTGACTGTAAAATTATTGCCAAGCACTGAGAAGGGTGTTTGATACAATGGATTAGGCTAATGATTCAAATGAGTTGTGCCCTTCATTGTATCACTTGAAAACTTATTCAATTACCTCACACTGCCATTAATTAAATGAATTTTGGATTTTTTCCTTCAGCGTGGCCTTTCTTCTATTTTTTAAATTTTATTGTATTTTTTCCATTACCATTTGTCCCCACCATACCCTCTGCCACCTCCACCCCTCCCCTAACAATCACCACACTGTTGATTTTATCCATCAGTTCTTTCTCTTTTCTCTTTTTGCTCAGTCCCTCCACTGCCAACCCCTAACCCCTGCCCAGTGCTCTAGCCTGTTCTCTACCTAGGAGTCTGTTTCTATTTTGCTTTATTTTCATTTTGTTCTATAGATTCCGTATATGAGTGAAATCATACAGTAATTACTTTTCCCTGACTAGCTTATTTCACTTTAAACTGATTTTAGAGTCATTTCAAGCCAAATTTAAAAAAAAACAAAACAACAATCAATCACACTACTCTCAGTGCTGCAAACAATATTTCCCAATTTGGTCATTCAATGTAGTTATCACACTTTGACTTATAATGTTAATATTAACAACAATAATAACAACAAACATACTAAATATTTTATATGCCATATATAGCATTGAAGATTTTAGAGTTATATTTCATTTGATGAATTTTAACCAGTTGAAAAAAATGTTTTCATCCTCAGTGAATAAAGATGAGTATCAGTGGAGACATTCTAAAAAAGTGGTAAAAGCTTTGGAGGTGATTCTGACATATGAGGGATAAACGGTTTTGCATTATGATAAAACTGGTGACATAAGTGACCACAGGAGCTAAGAAAAACAAACTCTCAGGATGTTGTATATTATTGTATTTTGGTTAAAATAGATTACCATGTGATTTCAAAGTCATAAATTATTAATTATCCTTAGTTCATATGAAATTCACAACTAGCAATGAATAAAACCTTAAAATAACTCAAGCTGAGTTTAAGCTACACTTTTACTGTCATTTAGTTGCTTCATGGAATTAGAAAAGCATGAAAATAAATATGTGACAATAAGATATGCTTTGGTACTAATGACTCTTAATAAACTATAATAGAATAATCTGTTTTCTTAAACTATGGTTAAGTCCCCTAAAGTAGATTTTTAAGCCTCTGTTTCCCATTGGCTAAATAGGGAAGATACCCACAGAAAAAAATGAATATAAAACACTTAATATAGTAAATACTTAATAAATAATAGCTGTTATTAATACATGTTGGTTATTATCAGTCACAAAATTTGCATCTGAAAAAGAATATCACAGCACAAAGATGTAGGCTTTTTTTTTTTTACTGCATTCAAGTCCTTCTTGGTCTTTAGCTATCCATTATACTAATGAAAAACTAAGGCAATCTGGTGGTTTTGTCAAAAGAAAAATTATGTACAAACACTACAGCCATTGCTACCAAGGCAAAACCCGATGAGGAGAAATTTGTGGTTATAAAGGAGACAGCTATGTTAAGAAAGGATCAGAAATCTTATTAAGATTTGTGTACAGGAAAAACTTAATATAAAGCTACAAAAATGGCTTGAAATGTCATTTTCTCTTCCCTCATTAATGTTTCCTTGCATTGTATGATTGCCGTTATTTATTCTGTGGTCACTTAAATAAGACCAAAACTCATTTATATGTAGTAGAGTTGCAGTTTTTCGACAGTCTCATTTTTGTGCTTGAAAAATGAAAATATCTGAAAATGCAGTAAAAACAGTCCGTAATACTAAAGTAAAATTACAATGCTATTCTTGAGGTTAGCATAATAGAGCAAACAATACCTTATAAAAAAGATTTGTGGCCATGGCATAAAACTTATCAAATGCCACAATGGTTCTCTCTCTGATAGCTACAGAAGCCAAACTTAAGGGACATTATGGCATTTTAGTAACTCTAGCAACAACAAAATTTCTTTGTAAAGAAAAAAGGTGCTAAAAAGATTAAGGTAATCAGTTTTCTCCATCTCTCTGGGTAATTATTATAATAATAAGCTCAAACCAGAGGTCACCTATTGCCTAATGAAATAGTTCATCTGAAAAGATGGTACTGTAATTCTTACCAGTTGAAGGGCAATGTGGTATTAAACCAATGTAATTACTGCAACCTGGCAGTGCAGCAGGATGAGGGTGTACTTTCCCTACAGCGGACTGGACAGTCCAGCGTGCAGTGAATACCCAACAACTAATCAAAGGATTAATGAACTATATTAACAGGAGTCATCTTTGAATAAAAACCGTGGCAGATAGATTTCGAGGATATCAAAACCAATAAATTCAACACTTCAGGCATTCTGGGTTTTCCTTCACAATAGAATTACAAGTGGAAGGGAAACGCATCCTCAAGTCTATCTTCATCTCTTTGTAACTGGCAAGGCGGGGGAGTCTGGGGAAGATGTTTTAGGTTACGTGAGCACCTAAAGATGCCAAAGTTCTTACAGGCAAGTGAAAACAAAGCTGTTCATTGCCTAACTTCCAGTTTAGTGTTCTTTTGGCCATTAAATCTGGTACAATTAACACAAACGCTACGGTGTTAGACCTTTGTGATGTATGCTTTCTGTGCTATTGTCAATACAATAGTATACTAAGAAACAAAGGGAATAGTACCTCAGCAACAGAACAGAGCCCCATCAAGGGACTTCAACCACACCTTCCATTTCCTAATCTCCTAATCCAGGCAGAGAACAGTTTTCTAGTTCACGAACAAGAAGATCTAGTGAGCTGTTAAAATGCATGAGAGTTAGAAACTTTGTTTATATTTTCATTCTCTGAAATATTGGAGTTTGAAGCAGCTGAATCAGAGAAATTAGTCAATGTAATCCCTTCAGATTGTTTCCCCTTCTTCCTTGTTAGTACAAATTTAACTTCCACAAAATTTTACATAAACAGGAACATTTGAAAAACTAAAGGGAGGTACAGCACATCATATTAATTTGTCAAAAATGTACCCTGTATTATATGTGTATGAAATCTAAAGACAGCTTTAGTAAGAATAAATAGATGGGTTGATCAGAATTCTATTATTTGAATTAAATGCTAATATATGAGTATTTAAGATTTTATTATTGATATTATTTAAACTTTAATTTCCTAAACCTACCTAAAAATAGCATGTTTTTTAAATCCACCTACTTATTTAGATTATAATGTAGTCTACACTACCAAGGTGCTTAAACTTCCAACAATAAGCTGAAACCAATGTTTAAGGATTTTATGTTCACCTGAAGTAATATTTCTATGGCTGTATAAGTATGCTCCAGGGACTAATCCTGCTATCTCTAAAGCTAAAATAAGGAGTATAAGAACATTTGAACTCATTCAGTGAGCTCATGGTGCACAAGGATGATGGTTTTCATTTAAATTTTAAGTCAGAAATTTTTCTTGTTAGATTGGTGTCTGAATATGCACAAGTTTTGAAAACAGGCACTTAAAAAATCATCTATCCTCTCCTGGTTAAACCCATTGTTTGGAAAATATTGCCTCTATATTCCCAATACTTAAATAGGGACAATGAATTCATACTGTGTAATGTGAGCAAGTACCATCCCAAGTATTTGGAAAGCCTGTATTAGAAAGAATATCTTGTGGATGAATTGATGAACCTGAGCTCGCCTCTTAGTTCTATCCCTTCACTCAGTACTTGATTTTTTACTTGTAATATCAGGTAGGGTAGATAAGATGGTTTCCAAGGTCAGTTTCAGCTTTTTCTGACATAATTAAAGTACCGCAGAAAGCAATTCTGCATTGTGGAAAAAAGTCCTGGTTTCAGGGCATCTAGATTCTACTCTTGGTACTTTCCATTAGTCAGCTTGTGAATTTGCCTGAGTTTCTTAACCTATCCAAATTTCAGTTTCTCTCACCTGCAAAACAGGGATACCATCATCTGTCTACTTCAAATACTCATTCTGTGGAACAAGAGTTTAAAAATAAAATAATACATTAAAATATTTTTTAAATGTTAAGATCAGCTCCGACTGGTATAGCTTAGTGGATTGAACATCGGCCTGTGAACCAAAGGGTCGCCAATTCGATTCCCCAGTCAGGGCACATGCCTGGGGTTGCAGGCCAGGTCCCCAGTAGGGGGAGCGCAAGAGGCAACCACACACTGATGCTTCACTCCTTCTCTTTCTCCCTCCGTTCCCCTCGCTCTAAAAATAAGTATAATCTTTTTTAAAAAATGCTAAGACCATGCCACAATGAATTGTAAATGTATTAATGATTGGTGTGCTGGGATTGAACAATGCTAGAATTTATTCTTGCATTTAAATTAATTGAGAACATGAAAATGCGATGGAAACACAGAAACAAATAAAGATTTATATTTGCATTCTGCCTTTCCATGTATTTTGGATTTAACAGCCTAGCTTATAATTCAAGCTGAGTGACTGCAAAGATTTTTAAGTGTTTCTACAAGGTCATGTTTTTATGTTGGCAAATTATTATATCTGAAGTCCATAAAAATTGGTTTGAAGTCATAATGTGAAAAACATATTTTAAAGGCTATTTTCAAATTAACTTGAATGTTTAGATGTTGGCAAATAATTGGTTTAAAATATGGCCTTGTAACTATATACCCTATGTCACCTTGCATATAATCTTGATTACACCAATTTCATTTTCTTATTGTAAGTTTCAAATTCCACTGAGCTTACATCATGAACTGTGATGGATGAGCTAGACTGTTGTGTCTGTCTAGGCAGGTGTGAGATAAATTGCTGGGCAGGCTATGATCTTTGGGCAAATTACTCTCCTTGACTACAATATATATCGATGAAATGTGTCAGTGTTCATATACACACTTGTCAGTTTCATTACCCAGGTGATGAAAATACAAGTTAAGAGACCATTGAAATGAAGAGGGAGAAATTCACAGTGTCGTAAGAAATTAGTAAAAGAACCATCATCTTAAGCTGAAAATATAATGAGGTAAAACCTTTGATATATTTTGATGGGAAAAAAAAATTAAAACCACTTACTGAAGTCTGAGTAATTATATCTTTTCATCTCCGTTCCAAATTGGTTATACTGAATACAAATGAAAGTAAATATGACAATAATTCAGGATATTTTAAGTGGAAAGGAGTAGGTAAAAAGTCTTATAATTTCAATTCAATCAATTTTGACAATTCATTCGAATTAAGAATGTCTTTGTTAATGATTTTGTTTACTACAAAAAATAAACATTGACTCATTAGCTCTATTCAAGAGATCTTAGAATATGGGAATATTTTGTTCAGGTCCCTTTCAGCAGATGTACCATATGTGCTCAAGAATAAGGCATTGCTACAAGCAGTGAGGATTAATATGGGAGATTTGAAAAAAAAAAGAAATCTACCTTAATGAAGTAATTATAATTCTCATAAAATAACTTATAAAGCTTGCCTATTATAAAATAGTTCTTGAATGTTTCTGCTCCTTAGTGAAAGCATGAATTAATTTTGGATTCAAGACATAGGATATTAGGCATGCCATACACAAAATATATCCATAATCTAACGAAAAAGCAAACTAAGCAAAGTTCAGAAGGAAGCCAAATGATTCCCAATAATTTTGTGTTTTAGCAAACGTACTTCTTACTGGTATAACTATACTCCCTAAAGCTTGAAAAGGTCATTTTACTGCTCTGTTCTACCAGGTTATTTCAGTCTAGTGAATTGATATGTGCTCAAAGACATAATTAGTTACAAGACGTGCATTTAGGAGAAGAAATTAGAAGCCACCAGAAAATACTATAACAGACTTATGAGTGGAAAAATTTTCAAAATTCACCAAGAATTGCTTTAGCTATATCCCCATTGTTGTTGCTCAACAGGTTGTGCTCTTTTTTATTCCCCATTTTGCTCCTCCCAAACAGACCTTATTTCTAATCGCTGGAGGACAATCTAACCTTAAAAGGAGACTTGCTATCCCACAAAAAGCTATAATGCAAATGTCACTTATCTACATACATTCTTTAGTTCTGATACTCAACTCAACTATAAGGTATTTTTCATACATTTTCTCAAACTGGGTATTTTTGGTATTACAAATACTACCACTCTAATTTAACAAATTTCAGAATCAAAAGTTTTATGTATAAAATAATTTATCCTAGTAAATATAAAGTGCATGTTCCAAATCTTTAGCTAGTTTTAATTTGAAAAAGAGTTGGACTTCATCTTAATTATGTTGATTATGGATGCATTAAATCCTTCATAAAATGGTCAATATGATTTTTATAAAGAACTTCACTTCAATGCTATACTACTCTTTTCCATCACAAATAATAGAACATTACATTTCTTTTTCTAATTAGTATAAAAGTTTAGCAAAATAATACCTTTAAAGTTATAAAGTTATCTAATATTTAATAAAAGAAACTTTACTTGAGAATAGTAATTTCCCTTAGAGCATGAAGAAGGTTGATTCTAGCATTACACAAAGATTAGCAGAAGATATATATCCCCATTACCATTCCTGGTAATTCATGTTCCTATCATATAGATAAATGACGATAGGTAGATAATAGATAGAAAAACAGACAAAATGACAAATTAGCTTATTCTAATTCCCATCTTAACTTCTACATCACAAAATGTTTGTGATGTAGAAAGCTTTCATAGTATTTGGCATCATTATTGTTGGTGATGATCTAGAATAACATAGCTATTTCTGTAACACAAAGCACCAAAAAATTTTATAATGCTTTAAAAGGGTCTAATATAGTATCATGATGGACATTTTCCAGTAATTACCAAATTAATATTGTGTGTTGTCTCATTCAGGCAGACCCTAGGCATAGCCCAAACTTTTCTTTGGCAGTACCCAGGTGAAAGCTGAATTCAGTTTCTTAGAAACATGCTGACTATCACAGCATTAAAGACAAAGAACCCAAATGCTTCATATAGAAACCTAGCTCCTCTTTGGCTAGCTAGTTGAATGAGATATAGCAATCTCAAATCAAATTAAATTTTATAAGATAATGAATTTATTTTAAGAATGCCTTAAGCTTCTAGAAAGGACATTATTAACTAAATTAATAATGAATTCAATCAATTCTATTGTACAGAGTTAAATTTCATTTAAAAAGCTATAAAATATTGAATTTATCAGTGAGACATACTGATATCTATACTATTTGCTCCATAGTGATCCTATATTCTAATAACTAGAAAAGCTAGTTATAAGAAGTCAGAAAAATTTGAGAAGTATAAAATGAACCTTATATCACTAATGGCTGAGAAATAATCAACACTTTATTGAGCCTATTCCTTTAACGTGCAAGGAATGAGATGGCTTGGTTTAAATTTTAAACAAAATTTTGAATTTTCCTTGATTGATTAATTGAATCTGATGTCTCATTAAGAAAAATCATGCTATATTCACTGGGAAATACTAATACAACATTTTACTTTTTTAAGTCACAGTCAAACTTTGGAGGAATAAAAATATTGAAGGCTCTCTCAATAAATATCCAATATTACCTAATGTTTATTGTTTATTATGTGTAAAGTATATTATCTTCACCACAACCCTATATGGCAGATATTATTATCACCAGTTTGCAAATGAAGCATTGAGAGTTTAAAGTCCTCAAAGTGGTATGGTGACTAAACAATAAAACTAGTATTAAAAATTATATCTGCATCCAGAACCTTCTTACCCCCACATTCTTCAGCCTTAGCTTTTAAATCTAGAATATATCAAATATAAATGTGTGCATGCATTGCATATATGGACCTAGTATCTCTGGTTAAGTAGAGTAAGAAAAATGATAAGCCCTATGAAAAATAATTATTTGTGGGATACTCTGGGAAGAGTCGTTTTTGATAATTTTGAAGTTAAATGAAGACAGATGTACAACTTTATTTAAAAAATAATATTTTCAATTCAAATGGTAGTGAACTTTAAAAATCAAAATCATTTGGATGCATTCATACATTTTCTAATGTCTATTTTTCTTATTTCTGCATACCAGAATTATACATATATGACAATTATGAAATGATAAAAAGTGTTTCTGATTTCAGGGGAAAAAAAGATTCTTTTGCTCCTTGCTTTTCAAAGCAAAGCTATCATATTAACTTTTTACCCTGTTGAATGTTTTACCTATGCATCTAGTAAATCTTTTCCTGGTTTTCTAAACCACTTAACCACAATCTCTACTTGAACAGAAGGGAAAAAGCAAGGCAAGGGAGCGCCATTCTTTCAATCTAAAAAATAATATATCGCTGTTAATAACCAGTAAGTAAGATTATCAGATTATTTTCCCTAACGTCAGATAGTTATCCACAGAGTAATTAGCTACAGTTGAGGAAGTCCTGTGAAAATCTGAAGAGACTATATTGCAGTCCTGTAGTTGGGGTTGCATACGCAGCTGCAGCAAGTGTGGAATGCATACAAGAAAAATATCTCTGAGGTTACGGACTCTTGATAAAAGGTTAATTTCATTCAATCCAGCAGTCTAACTGCAGACAGTAATTTCAGAATCTAGAATACTTATTAAATGTTTATGATCAGCCTCTTTCCTCCAAAGAGTCACACCTTTTTCCTTTAAGGAATTAATAAAAACACATCTATCCTCCTCAGATGCTTATTAGATTGAATTCTTTGGCAGAGATTATAACCTGGCAACCGTGGTAAAGAAGAAAATTCCAAAGCACCAATTAAAACCAGTAAATGAGTATGTCTTTCTGATTTGTTTGTCAGTTTCTCTTCTTAACCAAACCTCAGTTACCACTTAGAAAACCTTATTCCGTTTAGAGGAAATCTTGAAAATTCATTTTACTATTTGCATTCTGAAAACTAGGTAAATATTATAACAACAATAGTAAAATTATTTTAGAAAAATAAATGTTGTCTTTACCTGTTTTTCTGATATTTATCTTATATTTAGAAAACTACAGTTGATTTTAGTACACAGTATACAGTGAATAAATCTCAAATTAGTTTTTTAGGATTCCATTATTATTTATTCAGTTAACAATATGAATAAGGTGTTCATACAGACATCATTCTTCAACAATTACTCACAGTCCTGGAATTCTAGTAAGACTTAGAATGAGGAAGCAAAGGAGGGCCTGCCTCCCATTAGAAAACAAACAAACAAACAAACAAAAAAAACAAACCCTGGCATTCTGAAATAGGCGTCTGAACTTCCATTCGTATGCCTTTGAATGAGTGGAACAATTCCTGTTGCAGACTCACAGTTTTGGCAGGAAACAAAAGACATGATAGTCAAACTCTCAGATGGTTATTTCCTCTAAAGAAAACTTTCGTACCCAATATTTAGGCTGAGAAGGTGTAGCATACTGAATAGTTAATAGTACGCTAGACTTAAAAAAATGGGAAGTTGAAACAGCTCTAGTATTAACTAGCTTTGCAACTTTAGCAAATGACTTTAGACAACCATTTCAAAACTATGTCTCTGCCACTTTATATGTAAAATTAGGGGATTGGAATGGACAGTTTCTAAAGCCCCTTTCAATAGACATAGAATGCAAGTAGCAAGCTATTTAAGACACAGAGAGACATATTATTTGCCTTCCTTTTCATATTAATCTTTCTTCCACAGGGAACCAACTATAAATTTCAGCATCTCTAGTAGGCATCAGCCAAAACTTTAAAATAGATAATAGGAAAATAATGGCAGGTAAAAGCAACATGGCAACCTGATCTGATACTTTGAAGTACTATAAAAGGGCCTTTTTGAAAAAAAGAAATACAACTGCAGTGCCCTTTGTTTTATAACATTCAACTCTGAAGTATTGTTGGGGTGAGACAAAATTTCTTTTTATAATGAATGTTTCTGTGATTTTTCAAAGGTGATTTTCAAAACACCCTTTTTCAACAATCACAAAGAACATACCATGCAATCCAAGCCAAAAGAACATATGTGTTCATTATTTAGGAATAAACACATAAACATTATAATAACTTTACATTTTTTTGTCTAACTCGAGGTAACAAAGACATTTTAAATATATATATATGCGTGTGTGTGTGTGTGTGTGTGTGTGTGTACATATATATATGTAATTGTTCAGCTAACTCCAGGTAACAAAACATTTATGTATTTATGTTTATCATTTATATAGGTAATATAAAAGTATTTCATATATGTTTTATACATATACATAAAGAGCCAATGAAATATTGAAAAGTAGCATCATAAATTAAAATGATGGTTTATCTTTCAATAAAATGGTTTTCCTTCTTTTCCTTATCTTTTCTCCCATTTTCCAATAGTAAAAATGGTATGAGTTAATAAAACTCATAATAAATGTGCTTCCTCACTAGTTTTGATACTAATGTTTATTATCCTTGATGCAAGACTGTAATTCTCCATGTCCTCTTGAGCTAAGATTGCAACTCTAAAAGTCTGTGGCAAAAATATTTTTCACATATCTACTGCTGGCAGATATTCCAGGAATAAAAAATATTCACATTTTTAAGCGTAAAACACCATAAAAATCATATATATGTATAGCATATATATCACACCTTTACAATCACATATAAAGTCATAGTCTAGATGTGATTTTTTTCATTTCAAAGATGAGAAAATGTGAGCAATGGTATATTATTACTATGGTACATTTTAACAGTTTATTTCACCTACGAAGTCCAAAACTTGCATATGGGATGTGTGTTTGGGTGGGGTTGAAAAGGTTGTTGTCAAAAGATCTTAAAAATTGTCCTTAATTTAAGCTCATATGCAAAATAAAGAACACTGTCTTGAACATTTCACCCATCCTGACATTTGCCTTTTCCTTCACTGTTTCCCTCATGCAAACAATTGAAGGCCATGATGAGGTCTGAAAAAGGGATAGTATAGAAACTAGGCTTTACTGATCATGACTGTGAGAACCCCTTGAGGACTGTTTAGATTTTCAAAAGGGTCTGTGGAAAGCTGGACCAATAAAATGGTATTGGTCCAGTCAAGATAGCATAAAGTACCTAAAACAAAGTGGAGTCGCTCATGTCAAGCAAGATGGTTGCCAATTAGTCATGACACTTTGGTTCTAGAGATCAACTACTTAAGTCATGCTCGACACATCTGGCAAGGATACACACCTAAGATATCTGCACAGGTGATCAGAACAGCCTTGTCTTCAGAGTGGGACCACCCACAGATAGGCTACTGGGGAAATTCCCCACTTTGCATCAAGGGTTCCAAGACACATATCGAGAGACCCAGAAGGGTAGAGTATGCCACTTTAAAGATGTAACTGAGGCAGGTCCCAGGCCACTGCTGGGACAGCTGAGCTCCACATACCACAGTGCTGCTCCATGCCACACTGATCTCCCTTGGCATCGGCCACTGGAGGCTCTGCCCTGCTGACCATCTGGCTCCAGAGGTCCTTTCTTGCCAGACACTGACAACTCCTTGCCCACCGTGCTGTCTCCCGGACTTGCAGACTGAGACTCTGGGACTCGGGTTCATTATCCCCCATTGATTGTTGCGTGTGTTCATGTTACATTTCTCTTAGACTGTTAGAGTGTGAGCAAGATATTAATGTATGTTGATGTTCTACTTTGAGTGAACCTGCATTCAATAAAAGCTGTGTGAATAGTATAGCTACCGTATGAGACTCTTAACATATTCCTTGGTGCCGCGCTGCTCGGCAGGCAGCTAGCCGAGCAGTTACCCGGCTGATTTATAGGAAACACTGTATCATGAACCTATGCTCGTGACAGGATCTTAGGCACAAGAGCATTTACATAATTATCTCCATTTCGTTAGGTTATTATCATGAAAAAAGGCAAACAGGCTAGCATCACATTGAAATTTGAGGTATAACGTCTCATTTCATTGCTTCTATTCAGGAACTATGAACTTTGGTAGAAATAAGCACTTTATGTCATGAGCGATCATGGCAGTCAAAATCCAGAATGAAGTTTTGCATCTCTTTTGTTTCTGTTTGTTTACTTTGCTTGTACAAGGCATTTAAAAATCTATAGAATAGAAAATGAATTGCATACATTGGTTGTCCAGGGTTGTATGACCTTTGACTGGTTGAGGGAGTCATATTTAACACTTGATACTAAATTTAAAATGTGATAAACAAGAACCTGAACCTTTTACAGAGCTTTATCAGAATGTTAAGAAATGGACTGGAAATATTTCAAATATCTGCATTGTAGCATGCTTAGTCTCCATTTTTGAAGGGATAAAAACATTCATACCTTAAAAAAATCATATGGGTTGTGGTGAAGAAAGGACTTTATATAAACTCTTGACAATGTTTGGATCCCTATTTCTCTTATGTTCTTCCTCTGTATCCCAAGTGACTGTTTCTGTACTATCTTTAAATAATAGAAATTCTCTGAACTCTCTTTTTCTCTGGATTAGCTGTGATAAGAACCTCTCCAAAATGAATTAGAATGAAACCAACCAGTCACTTTCCACAAAAGTTTATGTTAGTAGATCGTATCATTTAATCATTAAATGCAATATGTTTGTTCAATCACATAACATTGAATAAAAAGGCTTAAATCATATGACAAATATTTGACATGAACTGCCTACTTATAATGCCCTTGAAAAGTTATTTTGATGTGCTCATTGTACTCAAAATAAAGTTCTGTTGTTGATTTTGTCACTATATTTTGTTACTGATTCAATAATCTTCTTCAGTTATCGAGAGAAATATCACTAAGCTAAAGGCAGAGGAATTTTGAATTAGTAAAATGTACAAATTATGCAATATATCAAAGAAATATTTTCCAGGAATGAAAGGAGAAAACACATTTAATCCTCAAAGGCTAATTAAAGAATTCTGTAGACATTATAATTTAAACTTCTACCAATAATTTTTATTTGTATTCTCAACAATACTGATGTTGTCATCCGTATTTTAGAGATGAGAGGATAAACTCAGATCAGTTAGATAAATTAGCTAAGTTCACTCAGCTAGCATGAAGGAGAGCCAGGGTTTGAATCCAAGATGTCATGATTCCAATAGCCCAGACATTCTGATCTATACCATGTTGCAACACTCAGACCCTCATTAATGTTCTTTTCTGTAGTGCATCTGTCAAGTCATTCAGATGCCAAAGATCCTTGATAAGAGAAGAAAAAAATGTTTCACATAAAAAATACTAAGCTATTTAAGTCTTCTGTGGTAAAGTAATATTTATGGAAGTTCTCACCAGACATCAATCACTGACACTTAGATCTTGGACTTCCAAGCCACCAAATGATGAGAAAATAAATTTCTGTGTTTTAAGCCATCTAGTCTGTGGTATTTTGTTATGGCAGCCAGAGCAGACTAATACATACACCAACAATGTATTCAGAGCCGCTAAAGAGGCAGTTGAGAGCTTGGCAGGTGCCAGAGTTCCAGGAAAAACCTTTTTTCACTGAGGGTCTCTGAAAAAGCCAGCAGAGGTTTGTAGTCTGGAACTTCTTAGTAACTAGACTATTTCATGCATTTTCTTCATCATATTTATTTCATAGAACTAACTTAGCTATAAAGAAGAATAACAAACAGTCTTGGATTTAAGAGATGATGGCATTGAGGTTGGAGAACAGAATACAGTGTTAAAAGGCTAAAAAATAAATGGCTGATGTCATATCTGTAATTGTGGTGCATTTGTAGATTATTCTTTAGAAATTATCTTGTATTTACAGGCATCCAACTAACTAATTATATGCAGACAATAAGAATCAGCTTCTGCCAAAAGAGTTAGCTCTGTGGCCAATAGCAACTTACTTCGGCAGGACAGATGTATTCACCAGCATTCAAAACACTCAAGTTTTTCTTTTTTTCTCTGAATTAAATAGCTGTAGCTAGTTTTTAAAAGGGACAACTGAAGATATAAAGATAGAAGACTAGTGGCTGTTGGCAAATTATTTGATTCTTCTTATTGGGAAAGGAAAAGCTTAGCCTTATTATTTTAGGAGTTGAAATTTATAAAGAGAAAAAATACTTTTTGCCTGATTGTTTTCATGAAATACAGTAAGGCTGAGTAACAATGTTTTTGAAAGAGAAAGCATTTGGATCTAAGGAAAGTTCTCTAGAGTACACATGGGTTGGCCTCGATATCCAAGAGTAAAATTAAAAGAGTCAGTTGAAATGAATAACAATCTGGAATCATTTTCTGGCAAAGTATGAAAGTTTAAAATATATGTGACATTGGCACATATTCAAAAGTAAAGTATTCCCTATAATTCAACAATGATTAAAGTGCGGAATAAAATAAGGAAAATAAAATTATCTGAATTTTAGAATGCTTCTTTGGAATTGTTGCCAGAGAGGGTACCATGGTTCCAAACTCCCATTCAGCAGTGTATTTTAAATATGAATAGTATCCAGTTTTTAAAACAAAAAAAACAAAAGCTGTTACATATCAGGGGCAGAGGCGGGTTAAGGTCGGTTGAGGCCCCAGGTGCAGAAGAAAACATTGGGCCCCTTAAACAAAAGAGAGAGGGAAAATAAAAATACGTGCCTTCAGAAGTCGGGGCCCAGGGTACACGCCCGGAGCGCCCGCCAAAAATCAGCCTCTGATCAGGGGCATTCATGTCATGAACTTTTATACAAATTATCTACTTTATTTACCTAATAAATCACCCTGCTATGTCTGCATTTTACAATCATTTCTTAGAGATGAGAAAACCAAAGGAAATAGTGAAGAGGGAGAAACCGTCACCGTTCTCTCTTCATAACAATGGAAGTGGGATAAAGATAAGGTGGACTTCATTACAAACCTTTGAAATGGGACGGGACAACCCAGCGGGAAATGGAAAGACAAAGCATGACTTTAGTGCTCACCACTTTCTGCTGAATGTTATCGCAAACCTCTCCCAGACCTAGACCAAATATCTACATTAGAAAGTAATTGCTTTGTCTTTGATCGCTCTAAGGGAAATTTATAGACAATAAATTCAGAGCTCTAAGACGACAAGAAATGAGAGCTGCTGGCCAGACTTTTTTTTTCTCCCTCCATAATACCATAGTAACCGTCAAAGTGCCCTGTGGACATTTCTCTAAGTGCTACTAAGGCTCATCTTACTCAGAAACCTCTCGCATTTACACAGGGCTCCCGGTGCAAAGCGCCTCACAAACATTGCCTGGAAGCTTTGCGCCTCGCAGTGAGTGAAGCTTTCTTCTAAAGCTTAAAGAACAAACATATCAATAAAAAATTGGTTGTTATACCGGAATCCTCCCAAACGAAATAGGATTCCCCTATCTAAGAGAACCTTTTGAAAATTATAACCTGAAATTCTGTAATCAGGGATTCAAGGCTAAATTAATTGTCATTAAGAAAAAATAGTGAGAAAATAAACTGATTATAATAGTTAAAGTCTGAAAGTTATAGGCACCTATAGCTTAATAAAAAACTTTTGATTGACAAATTAGAGTAATAAATATCTGTCTTTTTCCATAAAGTTTATTTTTTGAGAGTTTAAATGATACTGTAAAGAAAGATATTATGTTTTCCGTAGGCCCTACATGCCAGACTTTTAGAAACAATTTTAGAGGTTCATATGGCCAACCACTTGTAATGATAACACATATGTAGGTTTACATTTTTGAACTTTCAATAATATATGTGAACAATCCATATTTACAGAAAATAATAAGTGCCAATTGCCTTTAAAACAAAACATTTCAACATAAATATTTAAGATTTTTAATGAACATTTCATAGAACTAAATACTTAACATTTTATTAACTATTATATAATGTAAAAACATGTGTAATATTAGAGCTTTTTAAGATTAATATTTCATGTGTTATCAAAAATACATATCATACTTTCTTTGTAGACATTATAAACGTTAGTACAAGTTTTCATTTGAATAACATGGGTATATATATGTGTGTATTTATGTGTACAACTATATTTATGCTCTTCTTCAAAAATATTTCTTTAACAAGAGAATAGAATCACACATTATTGGCAATACAGGAAACTAAATTATTTCATATAAAATTAATCCATAACTATGGATTAAAAGTTTATTACACTGAAAGAATTTTTCTACACATAAAATGACAAATTATATACTTTCAGCTATCTTTTTAAAAATCTGATCAAAGACACAGAAAACAATATTAACATTATTTATAGTGTCCTTTCACAGCTGGGTTCAAAAAGCCTTCCTTTATATTAGTTCATTCAATCTAATAGAATTTTTATCGCTTTTTTTTTCTGTAACAGAAAAAAGTTCCTAAAAATCATTAAGGTAGAGGGATTTCTTTTTATGTGTTTATAAGGCACCTGAGATTATGTATAATAATAGAAGTTCTTAACTTCAGCAAGTAGATTGGATTGTGAAGGAGAATCTTATCCTTAAAACTTGCTGCACACTAGTATTTCCTAAAATATATTCTGTGAAAAACTAGTGTCATTTTGTAAATGGCGGTTTAAATAAAGTTAAACAGACATCCTACATCTCAGATTTTTAAAGTGTCTGATTTAATAATACACTAGTGAATATCCAGTAATGTGGTACATGATTTGTAGCTTTGGCAAATATTAATTGACTCCTGATTCTCTTTCCATTTTGCCCCAGAGAACCTGAAATGATTACTGTTCTGGATAGTGTGCTTTGTGAATACAACTAGTCTTTCATGATTGGGAGTTTAGAAGTACTTTTAATAACATTGCCAGTACAATTTTCAGTGTAAAAAAAATAAAGATGTTATAAAGAAAGTAAAATACTATGAAGTTTATAAATCAAGCTGACTAAATGATTTTTCAAAGTAAGTATTTTTTCATTCTGCCCATTTAAATTCTAAAAGTAATATCACTACATGAACAATGATCACCTTCAGTGACAGGTTTCACTCCCTTCTACCATTCTCCACTAGAAGGAACCAGCACTGTGGAGAAATGACTCATTCTAGATCTTGCCCAGAGAAAGTAAGTCTGGAAAATATTTTGCAAAAAAGCAAGGACGTTGTCAGAGATCACTGAAGTCTTGTCAAAAAATCTTAAGACAAGGCTTGAGAGAGTTTTCTTTTTTCTTATCAAAGTTGTGACAATTTGAGCATCTAATACAAATTATTTAAATTGATGGAGATATACATTCTATGAAACTTGATTAATTTATAAAAACACTTAAAAGAGGAGAAAATCAAAACATTTATTATTATTATCAAAGGCAGCTATTACATCAATTCCATGAAAATTTGTGTCAGAGAAAAAGAATTATTGTTGCATGGGTATTTGAGATTTTCCTGCCTATGTTCTTCTCTAGGACTTTTATGGTGTTGCAACTTGTATTTAAGTCTCTTCTCCATCTTGAGTTTATTTTTGTGTATGGTATAAGTTGTTGGTCAACTTTCATTTTTTGCATGTAGCTGTCCAGATATCCCAACACCATTTGTTGAAGAGGCTATTTTTACTCCATTTTATGCTTCTGCCCCCTTTGTCAAATATTAATTGACCACAGAGACATGGGTTTATTTCTGGGCTCTGCATTCTGTTCCATTGGTCTATGTGTCAGTTACTATGCCATTACCAGACTGTTTTGATTATAGTGGCCTTATAATATATTTTGATATTAGGTATTGTGATCCCTCCCACTTTGTTCTTTCTTAAAATTGCTACAGCTATTCAGGGTCATTTATGGTTTCATATAAATTTTGAAATATTTGTTCTATATTGGTGAAATGTGTCATTTGTATTTTAATAGGGATTGCATGACTTTGTCAACATAAAGTGTTTCTGCATGGCTAAAGAAAACATCAGCAAAATGAAAAGGGAACCAAACGTATGGGAAATATATATTTGCCAATGATACTTCAGACAAGGGTTTGATCTCCAAAATACATAAAGAACTCACAAAACCCCACTCCAGGAAGACAAACAATCCAATCAAAAAATGGGCAAAGGACCTGAACGGACACTTTTCTAAAGATGACATATACAGGGCCCAGAGACAGATGAAAGGATGCTCAGCATCACTAGTCATCAGAGAGATGCAAATAAAACCACAATGAGATATCACTTCACACCAATCAGAATCACCATCATAAACAAATCAACAAATAAGAAGTGCTGGCGAGGATGTGGAGAAAAGGAACCACTGTTGTTGGGAATCCAGACTGGTACAGACACTGTGGAAAACAATATGGAATTTCCTAAAAAGTCTAAAAATGGAAATACCTTTTGACCCAGCAATTCCACTGCTGTGATTATACCCTAAGAATCCCAAAACACCAATTCAAAAGAACCTATGCACCCCAATGTTCATAGCAACACAATTTACAATAGCCAAGAATTGGAAGCAACCTAAGTGCCCAAGAGTAAATGAGTGGATCAAAAAACTTTGGTACATTTACACAATGGAATACTATAAGGAAGGAAGGAAGGAAGGAAGGAAGGAAGGAAGGAAGGAAGGAAGGAAGGAAGGAAGGAAGGAAGGAAGGAAGGAAGGAAGAGGAGAGAGAGAAAGAAAGAAAGAAAGAAAGAAAGAAAGAAAGAAAGAAAGAAAGAAAGAAAGAAAGAAAGAAAGAAAGAAAGAAAGAAAGAAAGAAAGAAAGAAAGAAAGAAGGAAGAAGGAAAGAAAGAAGGAAGGAAAGAAGGAAAGAAAGAAGGAAAGAAAGAAGGAAAGAAAGAAGGAAAGAAAGAAAAGAAAGAACAAGCTACTACCCTTTGCAACAGCATGGATAGAACTGGAGAGCATTATGCTAAGTGAAATAAGCCAGGCGGTGAAAGACAGATACCTTTGATCTCACCTATAAGTGGAACCTAATCAACAAAATAAACAATCAAGCAAAACATAACCAGAGACATTGCAATAAAGAACAAACTGATGGTAAACAGTGGGGAAGAGAGGGGGGATAATGGGAGAAAGAAGAGGAGGGGTAATCAAAGAACATGTATAAAGGACCAATGGACAACCTTGCAGTTAGGCATAGCTTATGTGACTTGCTTTATCCAGTGATATATGAATAGAAGCAAGACTGCTCACTAACAGGCACAAACATCTAGGAGCCACTGCATACTTACTCATTTCACTCTTTCCCCTCTTGGTGATGGTGAAGAGTGCATTGGTAGAGATATGTAATGCTGAACTGGTATACACTGAAAATATGCAAGATTTAAATGAATAAAAGTTATTTTTTGTCATTTGAAGCCACTGAGATTTTGGAATTCTCTGTTACAGCAGTGTAACCTCTCGTTTCATGAGTATTATAATGGGGAATTGAACACTTGATATGCTAAAGTAACATCATAGATAAGATTTTCTGATAACAAGGGAAAATATAGCTGTACAATGGAGAGATCATTTTTATTCTCATGAAATAATCAATCTTGGAATTACTGATGGTGCTGCAACGAGGTAAGACATGCCTCTGATGGAATATAATATGATGTATACATGCTGTGTTCTAACCGCAAAAATAAGGCCTAATATTAAGGTGTGATCAGGCCCTTAAATTTAACTTTCAGTTGACAAGATAACCAGTAAATAGAGGAATAAGCTAAATGACAACAGAAATCCAGAAGGTAAAACTAATGACAGGACAATTGGTCTATTCTCCATGCCAGATCAGTGGTAGAGGGAAAAAAAAAGACCACTGTACATAAGGAGACTTAACCAAATGCAAGGTGTAGTCTCAAATTGAATCCAGGTTTAGACAAATTGATGCATAAGGTATATGAAAGACAATTATGAACATTTGAACATGAAATGGATATCAGCTAATATTGAAGGATTGTTAGAAATTCTGTTACATATGATATTATTTTGAGTACTTAGGAACAAGTTCTTATTTTTTAAATATTAAGTCTGAAGTATTTAGAAGTCTCTTACAACATATTAAAAATAAGTCTATATGTGTCTAATACAAATTTGATACATAGTGACAATAGTATCATTTTAGAGATTCTGAACATTATGTTGTGAAATGAAGTAAAACAAAGTTGAAAAGGTAAAAATGGTGAAGATTTAGATAGATAATTTACATTTATATTTACAGTTACATATAAATTAATTTTAAAGGAGACTCCTAGTGTAAGGTTCTATAAATTGAACAAATATTGATTATTTTACAGTGGATTCTTTTTCTCCACATCCTTCTTCCTCTTTTTAAAATTTTTATTTAATTGTCCTCAGACCATTGAGCAAGTTACTATTCAGACTAATCATCTCGACTGTCCAATACTGTTTCCTGCCAGATGAAAATTGATACAACGACCCGTCATTATTTTAAAGAATGTAAGTATGCCTGTATTGATTTTGACGTCTCGCATTTCATTGGTTTTGGAACACTTCTTACACTGCCTTCTTTCTACAAACAATATCATGTATCATGACCTATTGAAGCAACCAAACCTAGCCTTCAGTATGGTTTATACCATCATTACCCTCGCTCTCTGATTTCCAAAGACAAAACATCCTTTCATTGTCTACAACAAGCCGTGCTCTCACTCTCCTCAGAGAGTTTACTCAATTTTTCTCCCTCTTTAAGTAGATAATTCTTACAAACTCATTAGATCAAAAATGGAAAAATTACTTTTCCAGGAAAGTTTTCCTAGATATCTCCGACTAGGTCAGTGCCCCCCACAGCCATGGTAGCATTCTAATAGTACTCTGTGTCTTCTCTAAGAGAGTTAGCAGAGTTTCTATTTATGCCTATATTTTTATGATGTCTTGCCCCCACAGACTCTCAGTTCCATCAGGATGATACTCTTTCTTCTTTTGTTTACTGCTATGTCCTCTTCAACTAAAACAGTGTCCAGCACCTAGAATGTGTTGAATGAGATCTGCCTAAAGGATTTTATTGAGTTTGGGCACCTAAAGCAGCATAATACAGTGAAGCAATGAGCAATTATGGCTTCTTATTTTGTTCACTCTTATATCCCTGGACATATAGAGATGCCAAGTAATTATTTTGGTAAGAATGAATGGGACTGGCGTTTTGTCAGAGTCTTATTTCAGCTACAGACCTACTGTAATCATGATCTTCGCCACTGTGGGCAGCTGCTGGCTACCTATACAATGAGTTTTTAAAGGGTGAGTTTTAAAAAAACTTTCAGCACAAAAAACTTTAAAAATAGGATATTCAATCATTTACCTTGCTATTGTCTTTACTACATTTGATGCTAGTAATAGAATATCCTTGTGAGAACAAGTTAACATCATTGGATCAAGCAAGTATTTATTGTCCCAGTATATGTTGCTTTGAATTCCAATCAGTATCTCAGCAAGGCTTTTGGGAAATTTGGTGGGCTAAATGTTTACATTTATATGAAAGAATAAAAATATCCTTTGTTCTGGACTGAAAAACAGTCAAGATATCCTTACAGAGGAATTAAGTGTGGACTATGAACTACCAGATAGGGAGTCTCATTTTAAAGACCTAGGCTAAAACAGTATTTTGTTTGTACACTGATGGACAAATAGACCAAGAAATAAAATTAGAAGTCCCAAAACAAACATATACATATACAGGATTATGATATATAACAGAGTTTTATTGTATATCATTGGGGAAGAAAAGAATGATCAATAAATTAGGTAGAAAAATAGAAATTACACCTCTAAATCATTATCACTGTCATAATCATCACAGTGGATTAAATATTTAAATGTTAAAAAATTATAGAGGTTTATAAAGTACTCTAAGAATATTTTCTCAGGGTATGAAAGAAATTTCTTTAAATCCTAAAAACACTACTCAAAAAGGAAGGGATTGCTCATCTAGATTCAACTGAAATGAAGAACAGTTCATAAAAAACTACAATAAAATGAAAAAAGTCAAAATATGGAAGAAGAAACATGCAACACATATAACTCGCAAGGTCATAGTCACAAAAAAATAAATATCACCTATGAATTAATAAAAAATACAAACAAACATCTAGGAAATTCAAATCACCAATATGTAAAGGTACTCAACTTTATTAGCAATCAGAGAAAGACATTTAATATGAACCAGAAGTAGGTAGCACTTACACATATCAGATCGGCAAAAGTGAAAAAAAATCAAGTTTGTTAGAAGGCTGCATAAATTAGATTTGTCACACATGGCTTCAAGAACTGAGACTACATAAGTCCACTTAGCTTGACTATCAGAACTGAAAACTAAGGTCATTTGTGTCAATACAGCTATTTTCCCCCCCAGGAGATTCTCATAAAGGTAAAGCTTTGAACTAATAAATAACTTGACAGGTTGCTTCGAGAAATTTCTATGAACCAATTTATTCAGACAAATAGCTTGCTCTTCTATATAAATATCTCTCCTCTCTGGACAATATATTGCTTGCTTGGACAAATAGCTTGTTTATCAAGCAAGACTGCATTCAACATATCCACCAACCTTAATCTGTTGTCATACATTTTCCCCATTAACAGTCATTTCTTTGAATTAAAATATTCACCTTAAAACTTGAGCCCAGACACTCCAATCTTCTAAAATTATTTTCCCCAAAATACTCTTCCCCGAAGTACTACTAAAGTTCAGTCAAGTTATTTTCCTCTCTTTGTGATGTCAGTGAAATAAGCTTTGACTGATCAACAAACTATTCTGGTGATTTTTGAGGGACTTAGCAGTCAACCATAGTTGCAATTTAATATTACCTAATAAGACTAAAAATAGTCATAATCTATGAGTCAGTAATTCCATTCCTAGGTTTATAGCCTAGAGTAACTTTTATACGTGGACTATGTACAAAAGTTGTTGAAAATAGTCACATACCTATCAATTGTAAAATAATACATAAACAAATTTTAGAAGTGCACTTCTTAACACCATGAAAAGTTATACAGTAATACAAATAAATGAAAATTACTTCTATCAATGTAGATGATGGGAGAAATCAGCTTCCCTTCAATATGAATAAAAATTTGTTACTATTCTAAAGCTCAAAACCAAGCCGATACATATCTTTAAGGCTTATTGTTCAAAGGCAAACACCCCTTTGCTCATCTGAACCGATTCTACCAACCTCCTTTCAAATACATATCTGGATTTCCTATCAGAGATGTATATTTCCTTGTGTGCTCTTCTCTTTGCTAAATATATATATTTAAATCCCTTTTCACATGAATATCAGGCACCCCATGGTGATACTCTCTCTGCTTTCAAAACATATATTGGAATCACTTTTCAAATGTATTTTAGCAGGCTTTGGCACTGGCTTACTTTTGAATAGGGCTGTTGCTGTCCCTTGATTATCTCCAAACTTTCTGTAAAGGCTGTGGGTGGTGAATATTTTAGATAATTTATGTATAAAAGAAAAATTGAAAATTGCGTTAAGCGGAGATGTTGACATGCCTGGTGGCCAACCCCTTGTACTGATATTTACCTGCGGATCTTAACTAACTAATGAAAGTATTATTTCAGTTTCTTGAATCTGTGGTTTTATGCCCATAACTGTAAATCTCATAGAGCAGAGAGAAAAATCACAAAATAATGCATGCCCTGTAATTCTGTTTTTTAGAAATTTTTAAAAAGGGAAAATCAAAACAATATATTGTTTACCGATGCATATAGGAGAGATGAAACTATAAAGAAATTCAATGAAAGGATTCTCAAAAAACTAAACCTAATGGTTATCTCTCCTCGGCAGACTGAGAAGAGACATGTAGAAAGGCTGGCATTTTTTTACTTCTTACCGTAGGTGGTGGTTCTTTCTTTGATGATCCTCAAAGATATACATATAGATATATATAGGATGAGTACAGTCTCTTGTGTATGTGATACATTTTATAATAAAAAATAAAGTTTAAATTTTGCTTTATTTCATTTTTAATGGCAGGTATTGGTAACAAGTAACTGGCACTTAAAATATGAAAAGAAGTGCACTTCTGCTGCTTAAGCTGTATTTGTTACAAAGCTGTCTAGTGTTACAGACTGACATAGTGAATATTTTGTCATATTTTTAGTTAGGATACTTTTTTTGATGAACTCATTTGGAAAATAACTGTAATAAACATTCCTGTATTCCTATTCTCATTCAGTTTCTCCAAATGATATATCTTTAATCTATTTAGGTTTCTTGAAAATAATCACATAATTTATTTTAAAAGTAAAATACATTGATTCATGTGTAAAAGTAACTATACAGAAAGCTTGTATTCTAAAGTAACATGTACCTGGAGAAGTTGTGCGTGTTGCCAATTGAATGTAGCCATCTTGTGGCTGCTCTTAAAATCTCAGACACATGGTCCCCTAGGCATAGTGACCGCATTTGCCAAATACAACTGGGAGCCAAACTGGTTGATTTCAAAACGAACTCACTGAAAGCAGGAAAATCTCCTGAAAGTGACAGTTTCCTTGTCCCTATGTGACTCTGAAGGATATGAACAAAATGGGTGATGAACCATTTTAGTAAGAGTATCTAAGTCTTTTATTTGGTTCTTTGCTGAAGAAGTAAATGAGTAAGAAAAGGTGCAAAGGAATCATGGAATTCTTCTTTGCTTTTCATTGTCCTGGAAATTAGTTATCGGAGTCAGATACATGTCTCTATGCCATATAAATTGGTTGACTTTTAGGAGATATGACTAATATTTTTGAAATAAATTTCATATATTTAGATAAAATCTTTTATAATTTAAGGTAATACTAAATCACATATGAATTGTACAAATGCTTTGTTCACGTATGTATTTTACAAACTTTTTTTCATGTTTTCCATGTGTTCTTAAGTTCTTTGATGTATATCACCATTTTCTCAATGTTGTCTACTACTCTGATGTCATACATTTCTCTTATACTCTTCCTCTATCCTTTATATATTAAATGTGATCTTAATATAGCCTAAACAAATAAAAATGTAATATCTTTATAGGTTTCTAAATATGCACATCTGATATTTCAGTCCCTAAGTCCAGAAAATATATTATTATTAATATTTCAAGCATTTAACTGAAAATGTGTATTTAATAGTGAAATTGAATGCTGGTATTTTTGTTTTGGCTTACACATGTCAAGAAATTTTAGGCTTTATAGAAGTTCTTACAAACTATTGCTAAAACAAGAATTCCAGAATTTTATTTGATGACCAATAGCCATATATTAAATATACACACCTGTTTGACTGAGAGATGAGAAATCAAATTGGGACATGAATAAACGCTGGTAGCCAAAATGAAGGATATTTAGAGTATATAATGTATGTATTATATCTGTTTGCTTATTTTATTTTAAGTGCAATCATGGAGTATTGGTTAAGATATAGATCAAAGTTGAAGTGGAAATATAGTGATAAGCCTAACGTAATTAATTATCACTGTTCAGTAAAAAAAAAATCATTTAAACATGAAGTCCTTGGGTAAGAAATGAAATGAAACATTTAAATATCGTGCTACACACAGAGGCATGCATTTAGATGTTTCTCACATTGACAGGAATATCAGCCCTTTAAGGGTGGGAAGTATGCATGTTTTAAAATAGTTTATATTTTTAACAGTGTCTCATATTTTGAATGTAAGTTACTGTAAAAAATAGTAGATGGTTTTCTTAGTTACTTCAACCAAGCCTTTTACAGAGCTTCTTAACTCAGGGTCTTCTTAACTCAGTAATTCCTTCAAGTTCTTAAGGGTCAACCACCTCCTTAAAAGTAGAGGGTTATAGTGGGTGAGCATTTTAGACCCAAGTTGACCAAGTTTATCTCATATATCAAATCCAGTCAATTATTAGTTTTTGTCTAAGGTGATACATTGAGAATGACCCTGAGTCTCCATGTGAATACAGCAATTGCCTTTGGATATCTACCATGGGGGCAGGAAAAAAGATTTGCTTCATGAATACAGTGTTTTCTAAGCTTTAATTCCATTTAATACTTACAGGATGCAGCAAAACTGGGAATAAAGGCAGTAATCAAACTCACTTTATAAATACTTCCCCATCTATATTTCCACCTTTTTCCCCCTCCATCTCCTGTTCCCTTCAGGTGGCTATAATGACTAGACATACCAGAGTACATGGCAACATGTTAGCAGAAATTCATTTGTTGTTTAGCCACTGGTTTTGCCTTTTCCCAAATACTGATTCTTACGTATATGTGGACAAAAACACTGTTATAATTGGTAGCAGATTTGGTGGTTGTCTTTGAAACGCTTTTGCTACTCTGCATCTTATACTATTTTTCTGCAGCCAGTATTATGAATGGGATTGACTCCAGTTCCAAGGGAAAGAAAGATCATTCTAAGTTAATTAGGGTAACTTTAACTCTTTTTCCACAGTGATCAGTTTAGGTAAATCAGGCCTAATAAAGTCAACACAACTATTTCCCCTGGTCACAGGAATGATACAAATTAAGCATGAGACCAATTTAGAAAAATAATAAAGGTGTCTATTTGCTGGGGCTTTCTAGAAAGCAGCATCACATCTCTTGCTTAGGCAAAATGATTCCAGAAACTGCTGGCCGCAATTTTCCATTGTGGAGGAATTCCACCCATGAAAAGTCCCAGAGGGAGAAAGGCAGAACTGAGAGGTAACCGGTAAGTAGCCCTGGAGCTGTGTCTGAGCCACTCCCGAAGAATGCCTCTTCCAGACTTTTCAGTTACATGAGAGAACTAGAGTTCCTTTATTTTTATTAAACAAGTAGCAAACAAAAACATCCCAACTTATTTGTATTTTTTTCACTCTTGAAGGAAATATTTCTAAAATGGTTTATCCTCTCTTTTGCTCCCTTAAAAATCAGTAATAATAAAGACCATAATTATTTTTCTTGATGACTTGGTAACACAAATGTGACTGTTCATTATTGTTTTATTTTAGAACACAGAAATATTACTATTTGAACTTTCACTAAATGGTTCCAGGACACTTTAATTTCTAATGTAATAAAGTTAAATAGACATATTAATAAGTAAACCCTAATTGAGTCAAAATAAATGTTGCTTTTCTACTATATTACATTTCAAACAAATTTTCACTTAATTTCTTCAAATCTAATTTTTCCCAGTTCTTAAAATTCAATTTAATATCATAAAAGTATTCATATTTTTGGAATACATTAATTCTACCCCGAAATACCATTTTTGTGAGCTTTCTCAAGAGAGACATCACATAATTCAAATATTGACTACATTAACTATTTTTTTAAATCTGCAATTTTGAATATTTTTTGTCACTCCAACAATAGCAAAATATACAGGTCCAAAGATTATGTTTTTTAAAAAACGTATAACATTCTGATTTGTGTAGAAATGAAAACATGCATACATACACAACTTGGGGTTTTCAAGGGAATACATAATACTGAGAGAGATTAGCACTGAAAATTTGTATCATGGACTAGTTTACACCACATATATGTGTGTGTTTATGGGGACCTTTTCTTATATTTATTATTGGGGGTAGTGCATACTGTGTCCATGACCTCTAAGCAGCGTGATCAAAGTTTATTATAACAGTCTCCAAAAGACTGCCCAGGTTCATCTGGTTTGTTTTGTTATAGTGGATATTTTTTAAATAAGTGGTTATTGCCTGAGGCTTTTAAATCTTTTTATTATTCAGAGGCTTTGTTTAAAGAGCATTTGGGGCTGGGTGGGAGGTATTTGACCTACCTACCTGGAGCTAATCTGTTATCCATTGACTACTCTGCCCTTTGAATCGGTATTTCTACAGCATTTGAAAAAGATATTATCTAAGAACAGTATGAAAAAACAAAAAAATTTCTTGTTTGAAATGAGCAAAACTACAGATATCAACATTTAAATTATATTTCAACTTTTGAAAGATCCCTGAAATAAGAGAAAGAACTTATATGTAGAGCACAGAAAATTTAGTTATCACCAAAAATGTTATTTCTGAAATGAGGCTACTGATTCCTGAATTAGCTAGGAAAACTTCCTAAAGCAGGTTGACTGTGTGTTAAAAGATTGCTATAGTATATATAGGTAATCATAGAGCTTCATATTCTGATTTATATCACTACTATATTTATATTCTGTAATACACACTTTAAAATGCCCTTATCATACATAAAAGAAAAGTGTGCTCAGAAAATAACAATCTTTCTATTTATTCCTATCTTAATATGCAGTAATAATTCTTTTAACATGTTGTAGCAAACTAGCTACTCTGATGATTAACTTCTCTTTAAAATTGGAGTCAAATTTTGACAAGCTTATATTGTGTAATAATTCATTTTTGAGTAATAAAAACACAAACAAAAAAGAGAAACTGATAACATAAGGTATGCCTTTAGAAACTATAATATTTGTGCAGTATAATGAAAAACAATAAAGCAAACCTCTCTAGGCAAGAGAAAATACAGTCAGCACTAGGTCCAATTTTAATGAATTAAGATATTGAGCTTAATTACACATTTATGAAGAATATACACACCTATAATATTTTCTTTTCAAAGTTTTAGAGGTTAGTTTTAGAGTTTTAATATCCCATTATATCTCTTGAGTAGTTCCAACCAACATTCTTTATTACAAAGTACAATCTCTGTATTGAAATTACATATTTGGGATATTTTCTTGTTTAGCTTATGTCATGAAAACATAGAGTGTAGATCTCTATGGAGACATTTTGCATCTAGTAACAATTATTTGATATGGCAAAAAGAATTCAGAAGTTTTTTAAACAATAAAAACAAAAGCTTTAAATCCATAGCTTCAGAATAGCCTCAAATGCACACATACATAAGATTAAAGAATAGTATTACACTTCTCTTGCTACATAGAATATAATATTCTCATATTTTACCCGCCAAATACATCAACATTGGAGATACTTGGAAGACACATTTACTGATTCAGATTAGAAATCATAGTCAGTTTTTCTAAGGGTTTAAAGGATGCACAAGAAATTCCATTAGCTCTCATGGATACAATGTGCCTTTGAAATTCAGAAAGCTCAATAAAAGATATTTGGTCTTTTCCCTTTTTTTCTTTATTTCTATAAAGCTACTGATATATATATCAAGACTATATATATATATAGTCTTGATTATTTTTCATCCTTACCCATGGATATGTTTATTGATTTTTTAGAGGAAAGGAGAGAGAAAAGGAGACCAAGAAACAGAGAAAGGCAGAGAGAGAAACATCAATGTGAGACAAACATTTGTCAGCTGCCTCCCGTATGCACCTCAACTGAGTATCAAACCCATAACCTAGGGATGTTGCCTGACCCGTAATCAAGCATGAAACCTTTTAGTGTATGAGACAACACTCCAACCAACTGAATCACCTGTCCAGGGCCTAAGCTACATTTTTAAACTATAGTTGAGAATAATATCTCAACAGAAATAAAATTATTCTATACTTTAGTCTGCCTCTTTTTTCTGTAGTTACAGAATGAGTAGATTGATTTAAGTTTTCAGTTGCCATGCTCTAAGAATCTTAATATTATAACATCTAGTACAAACATATTTTAATAGTGACATTTAAAAATAATTGCAGATTTATATTTCATAAGTCATGTGCTTAAAATAGTGTAATAGCAGAATATGACTCTATTAATCAAAGTGATCCTGGTTAATCATCTCTAAAGAATGACTGACAGGCAAATGCAATTATTATTAACTGAAATGGTTAAAATTAGAATTATTTAAATGTTTTTCATCTTTGAAGACACCACGGTTAAACTTTATTCACACTACTCCCAAACTGAGTTAAAATTTATAGCTACAAGTAAGGTCAGATATAACTACATTGCTTGAATACTATATAAGAATTACTAACCCTGATTACCATCTTTACACAAATACTGTTTTCTGCAATTTAATCTCACTGTGCTACTTTCCCAATGCATATAATAGGAGTAAATACTATATTATTTTTACTACTTTCTCTTTGGGTTGTTGTAATGTCCAAATAATTTTAGTAAAGATCCCTATTTTGACCTTAAATAAGAAAAGAAAGCAATGTATTAGAGGTATATCCTTTTAGGAATGGTGTTTTTCCAAAATCCTATACTAATTAAAAACATATTAATATAACATAAAATTCACAATCAGAGTATCCTATATTGGGGTGAGACCATCTTAAATTACTTTTACTGATATTTTGCTAGAAGAGGCACACTTGGTCTTGGGAATTGTGTATCCACAGAAGGTGGTTAGGGACAAGACACCATGAACAATGTCTTCTAGTCACATTTTTTTTTTTCCAAAGGAAAAGATATGATAGATTTCTGGAAGACAGTTTCATTGTTGTGGTAATAACTTAATTGACACGCAGTGTTTTACTATTACTGGAAATAAAAATGTTTCTCAGATTGCTGCAAGCAATGGCATAAGTGTTTCAGTGAACATCAGAAATTCAACTCAGAGAACCGTGCAGGGCTAATAGAATATTGGATTAAAAATTCATCAGTTACAATATGATATGTTGTTATTAATTTTTTGCATGCTAAGCATTTCAGAGATTGGATGTAAGAAGGTGGAAAATGAATACCATCTCCTATATTTCTTTAATAATAAAGGAAAAAATATTCTTTGAGTCATTAAACACAAGTGACTAATGTTAACCCTGTAGAAAATTCATGCTTTAGCATTTAATGCTGACTCGAAAACTGACAGACTCTAGTGTTTTTTCCTTTTCTTACAGAAAACAATAATAGGAAAGCTTCCCAAGTTAGGAATAGTGCAGAGGCTATGTATGAGCTGCAAATAATTAGAACAATCATTTTAGTTTAATTTAATTTAATTTTATTATTATTTTTTATTTTTTGCCATTTTGAAAGATTAAGTTGTAACATATTTAATATGGTTTTTAAAATATATAGTCATTTGAAAAAATCAATCTGCAAGAAATTATGTCATCAAATGATTACTAAAGAGATCTAGTTTCTAGTTCAGCAGGTAAGGAGCTTAGAAGTCACCACTCTATCCTAACAAAAAGTAAAAAGCAGCACAAACTTAAAAATCTACCATTCTTAGATTCATTGGAGAAGTAAGGTCACAGTTTAACCACTACCACCAAAATTGGAGAGACAGATAGATAGAGAACTTTACAATCTATCCAAGTAACCTCTGTAGCAACCAGTGCCACAGTAAGGAAACTGGAACTGCAATTGAAAAATTGCTGGAGGCTGACAGTGCGCAACTCTTGAGAGTTAAAATCTCCAGGGCACGCAGTCATAGGAGGAACCCCACACTTTTGTGAACTTTACCTCCTGGAGCTCTACCAGATCCTCACAGTGAATATCAAAGAAAAAGCTCCTTGGGCTCCTAGCACAGGTGAGAGGAAAATAAACCATTTTAAAATATGCCAGAGCAGTGTATTCCTCTTAACAAAGCCTCTGGAGAAACTATTTAACAGATTCTGAACAGCTGGGGGTTTATCAGAACCTACTTGACCTGATTAAAGGGAAATACCCAGCTCTATCACCTAAGAAAGGAAAAACAGAAAAAAAAAAAAGAAAAAAAAGAGAAACAAGAGTGAAATGCACAGTATGGGACAGAGGCTCACCGAAAAACAGGCCAAATCACAGAACTGTAAAATATTTCCCCTCCCCACGCCTTACCACTACATTACTAAAGGTCGATTTACAGCAGTTTCTTTTACCCATATATCATATCAGGCTATCAAGAAAAAATTACAAGGTATACTGAAAGGCAGAAAACACAAATTCAAGACACTGAACAAGCATAAGAGTACACATGACAGGGATATTGAAATTAACCAGACCGAGAATTTAAAACAACTATGATTAATAGGCTGTGGGCACTAATGGGTAAAGTCGACAGCATGTGAGAGCAGCTGGGCAATGTGAGCAAAACTACATGTAAGAAAATCTACATGACCTTGGGTTCGGTGTTCCTTTAGTCACAACATTAAAGGTGCAGTCCATGAAAGAAAGAATTAATAATCTGAACTTCATTAAAATTTAAATTTATTATTTTCTACAAAATATAGTTAAGGAAACAAAAAGGCAAGACAAACTGAAAGAAAATATCTGAAGAAGACACATCTGATAAAGTACTGTTATTCAAAATACACAAAGAACTCTTAAAACTCAATAGAGAAAACACACAACCCAATTTAGAAAATAGGCAAAAGACACCTCACCAAAAAAGATATATGAATGGCAAGGACAAAAAGATGCTACACATCATATGTCATTAGGGAGCTGAAAACTAAAACAACAATACCACTATATACTTATTAGAATATCTAATATCCAGAATACTGACAAAATATATTAATATTTTATATCTTACACTAATTAAAAATTTAAATTTTTTTCTTAAGGTGTGATAAACAATGAAAGAATTAATAAACTGGTATTTCTTGAGGAAGCTCTTGAGCAGAATTAGGTAATTTTCTGGTTCCCATGGTACCACATTGATAAGGTAATTTTTCTTTTACTGAATATACCATTCATACTCAGAGATCTAAAAATACAATATGCAGTATTTGGGTTTCTGAAGAAAAGTACTCTTTATCCAATTATATGATAGGTAGATCCTTCCCTCTGCCATCCTAGTCTTCCAGATTCACTTTTAATTTTAAAGTCCTTTTCTTTTAAACAGAGTTATAGTGTTTTGATTTGTTTAAATACAATGTATCAGTCCCATTACCGAATGTCTATTATAGCAAAATTTAAGCAAAATAAAGTTAATAAAATATATTAAAATCAAAAACATATAAGATAAACACAGGTGATATATCCATTAAAAATAGAACAAAGAAATGGGTAACAAGCCATGTAAAGCTATTTATAAAGAACAGTAAAAACTGAGGATCAGGCATAAATGGAGAGAAAAATAATTTTAAAATTCTAATTAATTGATTCAAAAGTTGAATCAGTGAAGGAGCAGTTCATTGGGTGAATATACTTCTTTTCTTCCAATATTTTATTGTGATAAAATATACATTATATAAAATTTACCATTTTTATGTGTACAGTTCAATGGTATTAAATACATTCATAATGCATAACCATCACCACCATCCAACTCTGTAACATTTTTCATGTTTTAAAACAGAATCTCTATGTCCATTAAACCATAACTCTCAGCCCTCCATCCCCTGGTCCCTGCCAACCGCCTCTCTATTTTCTGTCTCCATGACTTTGATTGCTCTAAGTCTCCTACAGTATACATAGGAATATGTACATATATATTCCTATGTGGAATCCTACAGTATTTATTTATATTTTTGTGATTAGCATTTTTCACTTAGCATTATGTCCTCAAGTTTCATCCATGTTGTGGCATATGCCAGAATTTCCTTCCTTTTTAAGGCTGAATAATATTCCATTGTATGTATACACCATATTTTATTTATCCATTCATCCATGTTTGAATACTTGGGGTGCTTCCATACTTCAGCTATTATAAATAATGTTGCTATCAACATGTGTATACAAATATCTCTTTGAAACTCTACTTTCAATTTTGTGGAGTATATTCTCAGAAGTGGATGTGGTCTATTATATGATAATTGTTTTATTTTGAGAAATCTCTATATTGTTTGCTACAGTAGATGAAACATTTTGCATTCCCCCAAACAGTACACAAGAGTTCCAATTTCTCTACATCCTCACCATTTGTTATTGTCTATTTTGTTTGGCTTTTGATGGTAGCCACCCTAATGGGTGTGAAATGATAGGTGAGTATGTTTTTGAACAATTTCTTCTCTTTATAATATTGTTTTCCTGGGTCTTTTGTCCCCTTCCTTTTCACTTGTCCTTGGCATAATTGTTTCATTATCTGCATCATCAGTGATGATGAAACTGTTCTGTAATATGTGTCATCCAATGAAGTAGTCACTAGCCATATATTACCACTAAGCATGTGAATTGTGGCTAATGAGATTGAGAAAATAAAAGTTTAATTGTATTTTTTAATTAAATTTAAATCCACATGTGACTATTGGTTACTATATCAGATAATACATTTCTAGATCCTATTTCTTTCTGAGCTCCAACCTCCTGTATCTTTTTCCTTGAAATATCTGCCTGAATGCCCAATATCATCCCAAAATCCACATGATCAACGTTGAACTCATTATCACTTTCTCCAAACCAGCTCCTAATTTGGCTAATTAAATAATATCAACTCTGCTCAAGGTAGAACTACTAAAATTATTTTTTACTCTTCAGTCTGCTTTATGTCCCATACTCAGTAAATCACATATTCTGTCATTCAATCATAAAAATTATCTCTCAAATCTGTCTTCTGTTTTCCAAAACATACATCATATTTTCTCACAGGCTACCACCAACAATCTACTAAATCTTTAAAGAAGTCTCCAGGAACACTCATTGACGTTAAAATAACTTGAAATTTCATAAATTTTTCAAATGTTATCTTTCCAGTAAATTCTTCAAATCTCCTAGTCAGAGGCAAAAGCTCCATCTTCTTTCCTCCTACACATTGTCCACATTACTGTGACATTTTTAGCATGTTATAGTGAAATGGTTTGCTCACCTGTTTACTGGTTTGGCCCTACTCCTGTGTATTAATTGTTTTTGTATTTCAAGTGTTTTGCTTTATCCTTGGCTTATCATGGGCTATCAGAATGCTTAGATAACTAATAACAATTTATGATCTAAGTGCTGACAATTTAAAAACATAGCTAGAAAATTCCTAGGTGTAGAAGGAGAAATAAGCCTATTTCAAAACGTAAATCCATGGTGATTTTTACTCCCTTATTAAAGGATTAAGCATCTAAAATTTATATTGGTATTTGATTCATGTTTAACCTTTAGAGGAATTAGTTTGGGTTTTATGATAATTAAAAAAACAAATGCTATGTTTTTAAGGTAATTATAGAGGATAAGGAAGCACCTTCAACACTGCTGCTGCATGCATTGCCCTCCGGCAGCTTCATACAGCATCTGACTGTCATTGAAGCCGTGATATATTACACCTTTGGAATCAATATTGAGTCTCATTCATTACTTTCTTTGGTTCCATGCTTTATATCAAAAAGACAAATGCCAAGATAAATTTAAACTTTGTAAAAAATATTTTTTAAAAGAAGTACAGGACATAGGAAAACTACTTTCAAGGACAAGGACTCAGAGCTCACATTCCATGTATGAGTATGATTATTTTTTAAAATTTGGTAAGGCACCAATAATGAATCATTACTTTTTAATATTTAGAAATTATAATTTAATTTGGCATAAATAATAATTGTGATCTACAACAAAAGGTCTAAAATGTAAATTACACGGAAAAGCTAATGGAGTGTTTTATATGAATAAATACTTACATTAGGGGTGTGTGTGTGTGTGTGTGTATATATATATATATATATAGTAGCTATTTAATTAAGTAACATAAAATATGTGATAGTGCTATAGTGCTGTGTATCCAATTCTAACATCTACTGAAAGAATGAAAAAAGTATTTTCAATACTTCTGGTTTATTAAATGTTTTAGTATTGGTATAATTCTGGTGTATTGAAAATGTTTTTGTATTGGTATAATACCAATAATATTTTTACTTTATCATTTTACAAAGTGTTTGCCATGTTTCATATCATTTAAAATAATGGACAGTGGCAGAATTTACACCTAGGTGTGACTTGTTACTCAAAGTCCAGCGTTATTTCCATAATACCCAAATACTGGGTGGCACAGGAGTGCGCAAAACTCATGATATATGGTGATAATGCCATCATTTTCCTCACTGAAACAAATATTCTAAAGACCTCAACTCCTCACAAATTAAATTTTATGCTCCATTTGTACACATTAATTTATCTGTGTATTATCAGCATTTAATTAATTAGCTTGGTTGTATAATTTCATGTTTAAATTATGCTGTTATTCTTTTTTGGTTTAACATAACAAAATTCTGAAAAGGCAGGTAAGGGTTTACTTTGTAGACTTTAGAAGCCTTTTTTAGCAGCCTTTTTTGGAGGTAAGTTTTAGATTCTTTCTCCCTTTTCTTATTTTATTAAATTTTTGGGGTGGAATTGGTTAATAAGATTATACAGGTTTCAAATGCGTATTTCTATGATACATTATCTGCATGGAATTAGCTTTTAAATGTGTTAATACTTATTCTCAACTGCATACATATTTTATTTCTAGACAAAATCTAAACATCGTCCTTTCAACCTCACAGAACCGTAGTACGGAATGCTCTTATATCTACACTCCTTTTTTGATATAGAAAACAAAATAAATTTCTACAAGTAATATAGCAAGTTGGTAGTCAAGACAGAACTGAAATCCATGCTCCATATTTCCTTATATATGTTCTATTTAACCACTCTGTGTTTACACTTTTATTTTATTTTTGGTCAAAGAGACTTTAAAATGAAGTATCTGTTAAATATTTCTTTTATGTTTTCGTGCATTCTGTTACCAGTGAAATAAAATTAAACTTCTGAAGCACAGTATTTTCCTGTGGCCTTGGTTTGCAACATGAGTGGTTTCCAAAGGTAAACATGATGACTGGGGAAACAGTATCAACTTTGGAAAATTATAAGTGCTCATAAAAAAATGTCCCTGAACTCTTGCTTCTGCACCTACCAGGTTTTATTTTTGATAGACATAGAATTATTCCAACATCCACTTAATGGATTTATAAACTGTACATAAATTTTATGTATACTTATATATGGTAAGATACCATTTCCATTTAATTCATACATATATATAGACACACATCTAAATATATATAGCTATGTGTACTCATTTTATCTAACTGAGTATTCATCTATCTACCTACCTTTCTATCCAACTATCACTTTTCCATGTATCAGGAATGTGACTAAAATTTTGACTACTAAAATGTTAATATTTTGGAATCACCTCTATCTTGCTATAATCCAAATAATAATGAAGAATCAAAAAATGGAGATCTTAAAAACTAAATTGGCCTGGTTGCTGTGGCTCAGTGGATTGGGTGTTGATCCAATGGGTCACCGGTTAGATTTCTAGTCAGGGCGCATGCCTGGGTTGCAGGTCAGGTCCCCCGTTGGGGGCGTGTGAGAGGCAGTCGATCAATGTATTTCTCACACATCGATGTTTCTCTCATTCTCTTCCCCCTCCCTTCCCTTCTTTCTAAAAATAAATAAATAAAACCTTTCCAAAACAAAACTAAACAAAACTAAACCAAGGAACTGGAATACATTGAAAAGCAAACTGTTATAAATGTAATTAAGGTGCAGATATTTTGAGCTTAGGAGAATTTTAAGTAAAATGTGATCCAAACACATAGTGCTACAAAAGTTAAGAAAAAATTAATTTACACAGCTTTTAATGTCAGAGATATGCCTAGGACTCAGTCTTTGTATTTTGAGTTCATTCTGTTGCCACTTTGAGGTCAGTTCACTACATCCATTGTATCACATTTCCTCTTTCTAAAGAGAAAAATAGTCTTTTTAAATTTCACTAAAACTATTTAAGAATGAGTCACCAAACTTTCAATTAAGCATATATAAATATGGATTATTTTAAATGTTCTGAAATGCCAGTATTCTCTACAAATTTCATCTCCAAAGACAGATTATGACAGGTTAAACAAATAGGCAGCAAATAAATAGTGAAAGAAATAGTTAGTAAATGTAAAAAGTCATATGATGTTAGGCATTAAATTTGATTCATACTATAGAATTTAATTTTCTCCATACTAAAAACGTTCTCCATACTATAAACTATTCTACAATAAAAATTAGTATGACTATTTTAAGATAATTAAATTTATTAAACATAGTCCCACTTTATTATTAAAGAAAGGAGCCCTTTTTTTTACTGCAAATAAGAAGTACCCAAACAACCAAGTACCTTAAAATTTAAACAAAACTTAGAAGATACAGAAACTCAGAAAGATCCTTTGTATTTTTCTTAATATAAAATTTAAGGATATACTTGAGAATACACCACAAATTTACTTGCAGATTAAGAAAAATGCTAATTATTATATTAAAAATTTATTTTAAAGACAAATATTTATTTATTGGTTGAAATGATCTTAATTGAGTTGCTTATCATCTTTATTCTTTAATAAAATAGAAGACACTTAATATCCAATAAAATATATATATAGTTTTCTCCTGACTGGCTATTTTATTTTCCTCGATCTACCAACAAAAAAGAACAAAACGTTCCAACCTGCTCCTGAATGCGTTCCTCGCCTACCTTGGTAATGGTTTCATGAAGTTTGAAAGAAGGATCCATTTCTTCAATTTTCTTTGCATCTTTAGGGAAAAGGGCCTCAGAGAGAAAACTTGGATCCTGTGGAAAGCAGAATAAAACATTTAAAACTCTTCATTGATTTTGTTTTTCAAGTGCTTATTGGATTTTCTTTAAAGATTCAAAAGGACTCTAAATTGCTTTAAGGTTTCTGTTGATTTTTGGACTTTATTCTACTAATAAAATCAACCAATCACAGAATATTTTTAAATTAAAATGAGTAGAAATCTATAACTTTTGACAGTATTTGCATCTATAAAATAATTTTCTTTATTTATTCAGAAGAGATAATCCTGTGCAGTTCTTTTCCTTTTTCAAACTGCAGACATATGTAGAAGAAGATACCTTGACTATAAAACCCACATCTGAAACCCCTTCTCTATTTAATATATTAAATTCTGTTTTAAGTCTGGTAGAATGTAATGTTTTTAATTAACATTTTTACCAATAAGAAAATTCTAGGCAAAAGCGTGTATATTTAAACACTGCAAAACTCACTTTAAAAGAACAATAAGATATATTTTGGATAGAACAGTTTCATGGCTTTACATGCTATCAATAAATGGTAATGTGTTACATGAGAACCTCAGTGTTAGATGGTTGAAATAAATCAGAGGAGCAATAATTGGTCATTTTGTACTTGCAGGTATAGACAAATTTCAGGATAAAAGGAGATACAGGATGCTGATAATGTTACTATCTGCCATGGGATGATTATTTATATCCCCCCAAATTCATATACTGCAATTCTAATTTCCCAAGTAATGGTGTTAGAAAATGGATGCTTTGGGGAGGTGATAAGAACAGGAGGATTTCATCTTCACTATTAGGTTCAGTGCCCTTCTGAAAGGGGCCTCACGGAGCTCCCTAGCCCTTTCTTCCTTGTAAGGATTTAACAAGAAATCTGCAACCTGGAACAGGGCCCTCACCTGACCACTCTGGCCCCATGATCTTAAACTTCCAGTCTCTAGAACTGGTAGAAATACATTTATGTTGGTTATAACCCACTCAGTCTCTAATATTTTGTGTTAGCAGCCAAATATATTAAGACACTATCTAAAACAATGCTCTTACAGTTATCAACATTATTAGCATTCCATGAAATGATTATTATTTACCATATAAATACAGTTTTTATTTGAAAACCTGAAGTAACTAGGATTATTTCTTTATAAAATAGAAAACTTGGGGCAGGATATATGTATGTATGTATGTATATGATAGATAGATGATAGATAGATAGATAGATAGATAGATAGATAGATAGATAGATAGATGATAGATAGATAGATGATCTTTCAGAGGGATGACATGGAGAAGAAACATTCAGTCCAGCCTACACCAACAAAGACCACAACATTGTAACAAATCAAGCTGAATTTTGTTATAGCTGTTTATTAGAACAATCCAACACCAGAACAGACTACTTTGGGGAATATCGATGGTGGAAAAGAAAATTAGGATGATGTAGTTGATAAGCCCTGAAGTTATACAGAGGAGAACTGAAACCAAAGTAACTGGAATTCCCTATATAGAAAACAATCCTGTGATAAGGTATATTTTCACCCCCTATTTTGAGAAATACTGAAATCAAAAAAAAGTAATAGTAGTTTGTTCCAGCATGTGTGCACTTTTAGATGATAAGACCATAAATCAACCAAACAGTTTACTTGTCAAAAAACAGCTTATTTATCCAAACATAAAACTTGTTTTATGTTTTCTCGCTTAATTTTGCCTGGCAATCAGAACTAATTTTTCAACTACTTCCAGTTCCAACTACTACTTCACCTTTTAAGACTTACCATAAAAGCTAGGCAAAAAGCTTGCAACAGATTCCCTGTCATAACCCTTAAAAGGAACTAATCCTGATCATTTCAAACAGTTAAAACAATAAATTTCTGTTGCAAGAGTCACTCAATCTATGGTGCTTTTCTATGGCAACCCTAGTAAACTAATACACTCAGTACAGGTGGTAATCTTTCTTAGAGCCAAAGGTGTAATTAATTTTGTCTAGCAACAGGGTTTTGGCAAGTATTTTTGTCAATCAAAATAAAAATAGGTTAAAGTTTTGGTTTCCCCACTTAATAATTGTCACCTTAATCTCCAAAGGATTGGTTACTAAATTTAAGGAATTTGAGTAATAAAATATACTTCACAAAGATGCTGTGAACTTCCTGATGCCTGCCACAAAGGACATGCTATGTTAATAGCATTGATGATGTTTCTAAAAACAATAAATATCATAATGATGACGATGAGGGTAGTAGTGATAGGGTGGTGATTACAGTAGGCAGGAGGCTGACGTAAAGGAAATCCAAAAACTTTATCTATAATCTTATGAAAAACAGTGCAAAATTTGCATTTAGATATATTTATTTTACCAAATAGAGATATCTTTGAACTGACCTTAGTGAAAGTATGAATGGATAATTTGTGGCATTCAATTCTACTTAGTAATTAATTTTGAAGTTCTTAAAAATTTGACTTCACAATTAGTTTTAAACAAACTTCTTGAAATAATTTCATCTTACTAGTTTACTTAGCAAAACAAAATACCCTAAATAGTGCAAAGGTAAAATATCAGCCAGCCTCAAATTAAATAATCCCATGCAAGTATAAATTAGAAGTTATAATTAATGAGGTTTTTATTGAACTATCAATTATTCAGTAGAGGAGCAATATCAAATTATCCACATGTGCCTTATTCTGCAATATAATCCCCGTCTTTCTCTTATTCCTTCAGCTATCTTCCTTTGTTTTTAGTGCTTTGTTTTACTTAACCATTTAAAAAACACTCAGTTTACCCTTGACCATATTATAGGTGCTGCATTAAATGCAAATTGTCCTTAATCTTGTAGAGTTTAAGCTAATGGGATTTGGACACACAATAGATCAAACGTTACTGTCTCATATGTACTTAAATATAAACATAATTGTTTATAAACAGGTACTCATATAGTTTTGCCTTTAAAATAATTAAAAGATTAACAGTAAGTATGTATGCTTTTAGAAATGTTTCTACAGCTATTGCATTAACTATGAGTGATGGCTGCTGAATAATAGCTCCCACCTGCAGATGAAGAGATGAAAGTAAAAGTGCTCTGGTTTAGAACAATTCACTGGCAGCTTGAAACCAAGCATTCCTGAGTAATTTAATATATTGAAAACTTACTGCTGTATGCCTGCCAGTTGGAGATAACAGTAAGAATATTATAAAAGAAGAAATATTGATAAGAATAATCTTTTCAGGATCTAGTGTATTAATTTGTCTCCCTAGTCCCTAACTTATATGACTTTTGTTTAATATTTAACAATATTTAGCACACCTTCCTTCTTGCAACCCCTTTACCTAAAGTCTATTATTTTACTCACCTGGTTCTCCATTTGTATATTATTTTCTACCTGTAAATGGATTTCTTTTCCTTTTTAAAGCTTATTATTGTTTCGAGGTAGTCTACCCTTAGTCTTCTCTTCACAGGCTCACTATGTGTTTTTATATACTTCTTTGGATTTAACTACCAAATTCAGGTTTGATTGTTCCCAAATCTTTATTTCTAAGCTTGATTCCTGTTTTTAATTTATCATTCCTGTTTGTCTACAGATCCTTCAAGCATATCAACTTACATTCCCTGTCTTAAGCAGGCATTCCCCCACTGTCACATTCATTTCTTAACTTGGATGATAGCATAATACCTATATTTTGCCCAAATGTGAAATTTTACGCCATCCTTGACTTTGATTTCTATCCCCTTGTGTACCAAAGAACTGTACCAGCCAATTCCCATCTAATCGATACTTAACGCAGTACTCTGCAACCTTATATCCATTGCCATCATCCAGTTACTTATTGCTTTTACCCAAACTATGTTCCCCATTGTCTATAGACAAGTCCAAACTCATTAGTATGGTATTTCTCAAATAAGTCCCAATCTACCTTTTGTCTTCTATCTGTAAACAGTTCTTTCATTCCCATAAAGTAATCAAACAATTTCCATATCGTGTTTATCATGTCACAGCAGGCTCTTGATCAACCTTGAATCTACCCTTACTTTTACTAAATCTGTCGCTTTATTTTTGCCATTTCTCCTGTCTGAATTGTTCTCACATCTATTTACCAGGCTTATTTCTGTAATGGCTTTCCTTGATTCTCACCAACTCATTAGAGTTTAAGGTTCTTGCACCAGAGTTTCGGTATCACTTTATGTTTACTGTTAGTCATCATTTACTAGAGTACATTTTTGTTATATTTCTGTTTTTCTTACTATACTATGACCTTTTTAAAACTTGGCACCTTTTTCTTATTAATATAGTCTAATAGCATTGAACAACCTTAAGTTATTAATCTCTCAGTATTGTATTATCATCCATAAAGTTGACATGTGAATACTCATGTCCTTTTCACTTCAGAGAGTTCACGTCAGGGTCAAGCAAAGAAACAAAACATACAAAAGTGCTCAGTAAGGAGGAGAGGAACACGATACTACTGGATGGTGTGTGATTTTTTATCACATTTGTCAGGAATTGCTTTTCTATATAGACAAGAATTATAGTTTTAAAATTTAAATTACTAGAAACACATTTGTATATTGAACCCTATATGATATTTCTCTTTTAAAATCTGCAACTGTTAAAACAAAGTTTAAAAACCATTGCTGTAGGTGACAGGAAGTCTTTGGGGGGGTTGAATGGAGTAAGTGATATTTTCAAGTATGTATTAAAGATAGCACACCCAGACATTTGTGGGGATAAATTTTTAAAAAAGAACATGACAGAAAACAGGAAATTTAGGCAGAAGGCTCTTGCAGTATTACAGTGAGAAACAGTGAAATTAAACCATTACTGTGGTAGAAGAAATAGGAGGATGTGAGTTTGATAAATGTTTAAGAGATAACATTAGAGTATCAAATACTTGGTGATTAATTGGATATGAAAAAAAATTTTTAGACTTTATTTTTATTTATTTTTAGAGAGAGGGGAAGGAAGGGAGAAAGAGTGGGAGGGAAACATTGATGTGTGAGAGAAACAGCAATTGGTTGCCTCTCGCACAACTGGGTACCTGGCCTACACCCCGGGCATGAACCCTGACTGGGAATAGAACCAATGACCTTTAAGTTTGCAGGCCAGTACTCAGTCCACTGAACCACACGAGCCAGGGCTGGATGTGAAGTCTTAAAAAGTAGTCAAGATTGAAAATATTTCTAGGTTTGATAAACTGAGTGGACATAAATTTCATTAACTTAAAAAATATAGAAACACATGACAGTTTAGGAAAGGAAAGACACTAAATTTTAAACATTTGGGGTGAAGTGTTTTGGAGACATCTGCATGAAGTTTTCCCAGGAGATGACTTACTATATTATTCAAGATCAAAATAGTTCAAGACCAAATTCTGGACTAGAGATGAAACAACAATTTGAGAAGCAAGTACATGGCAGTTAAGATGTAAAGTGGACCACATGTAGATTGAGAATTATTTTTTGTGCAGCACAGATGTCTGAGTGACAACAAGATCTCTGAGTGGCACTGATATTTACAGGCAAAGAATAAAAACAAAGACCATGAAAACATTCTAGATGGAACCACCAGAGAAAAGTAAAGAGAGTGTGATTTCATGGGAGTCAAAAACCAAGTGTGAGTATGGTTTCATAAGGGTCAAAACAGTAGAGAATGTCTGGGAATGAATAATCAATACTTCAAAGGAAATAATGAAAGACAACAAAATGAAAAGTATCCACTGGAAATTGCTTTTCTTCCAGAAATCATTTAAAATATCTAGTTATTGCAAACTTAATGGTATTGAAATAACCAAAAGCATTCTGCACATGCCTTTAAGTTGTCACTCAATAAGCATAACCTGAAATAAATAGAATAATAATAGTGCTTTCCATATCCTAGCACTGGGCTAAGTGCTCTACCTATATCACTTAATTTAATCCACATACTTTTATCGTAGGGGCTATTACTGCCTTCTCTAGAAATGGGGAAAGGGAGAAACAATGGGTTTGAGACACTTGCTCAAAAATATTCTATAAATAAGTGGTAGAGACTGGATTCAAACCCAGGTTCATTTGACACCACAGCTCACACTTTCAGTCTTATGCCATCCTTCCTCCTTGCTGCCAAAGCTCCTCACAGCTTTTGATTTAAGTAAGAAAAGATGATTTTTCCCACCTCTTGTTCCAATTCCCTCCAATTCCCTTATGAAGTCTACTCTACAAAAGCAGCAAAAACACTATGTACAGTTTAAGGGATATAATCAAAGACTCCCTGCTTAGACTAAATAAAATTGAATCTAAAAAGCCCCATGTGCACTTCCCTCATTGCAATATTCTCTTTTCTGCAATCAAAGAATATACACATCAATACTTAAATTTAATATATGAAATTAAAACACTTGCAGGCTGTGAATGACACTGACATTCGTAATGTGCTGGGCTAAGGAAAAAAAGTAATTACAGCCATAATTTTTGAAACATAACATTCTCAGCACTATTCAAGTAAAAAAGAGACCTGAGATAATGTGGAGTTTGAATAGAAGTATAACAATCCAAGGTCAAATGTGGAACAATATTAGGACATTATTTTCTGAATTCGCTGCTTTTTTTTATTTCAATTATTTTTTTCAAGTTCTAGGAAAGTCCACAGCATTGGCTTTATTAAAAATACTCAAAGCACCTTTATAGTTCTATTCACACTGATCTAGTATTCTAAATTCGGACCCAGATAAGACATTAAAAGTCTAATTCAACCACAATATAGAAAATAAACATGAAAAATTCAAATGATTAATTTTAATGTCACAAAATAGTTATTGGAAAGTCAATACTAAAAATTGTTTTTCTCTATGTATACATTTCTTAAAATTTTTGGCTTTTCTCATACTTTTGAGATGGAGATAATAATTGCAATATAAGCCTTAAAAATTTGAATCATTCTAATAATTATGATGTATTTTTGGCTTTAAAGCTGTTCCATGCAAACAAAATGCTTTCATAGGACCCAGTCATCATATTTTAGACTCTATTCAAACTAATCTCCTTTACATATCTTTCCATCTCTTAATCAGTGAATGTGTACTGGTCTTACTTATTAGCACATGGCACACAAAATTTGTTAAGAAGCTTGTGTTTGTTTTTCTTTTTCTCTCTCTCCTTCAGACCTCATTTTTAAAAATTTAACTAACTCGTTTTAGTTAACTAGTTTTGGTTAACTAACTACTTTTAACTAGTTTTGCATTGATGTGCTCACCAGCTGCTTTTGGTAATATATTAACAGTACCAACACAACACATAAATTCTGCAGATTAAAGAAAAATACATTTAACAGGAGGAGAAAGAAGGGAAAGGAACAAGCCAAAGAACACAAATAGAGGACTCAGGGGCGTGGACAATGTGGGAGTGGGGGGAATGGGGCAGGGGAGAGCAATGGGGAGAAAGGTGGAACAACTGTAACTGAGCAACAGTAAAAAATTAAACTCGAAAATAAATAAATAAATAAAATCTTTAAAAAATGCATTTAAGAATATATGCTTATTTCTACCTTGATAAAAAAAAATCTCTCTTATAATGCTCATTTGCAGAAATTTCCTCATCAGCTGATACCTCTGATTTTCATCCTGCCTTTAGGGATTTGAGGAGTGGCTCAACCTACCAACTCAATATTATAACTCCATATTATAGCTTGTTCAGCAGTGGTTGCTTCAGAAAGCTTTAGCTTTGGTTGGATCAGAGCATCATCATCATGTCCTTTGGACTCCAATGGGCTCCTTATCTTGTCTCTTTCTTGGGGTGAGTCTGCTGGGCCAAGGTTTGTTGTATCTAATGTAAGGGAATTGAACTAGGTGCACTTCAAGCTTCGTCCGACTCTTACAGTCGCGCAAGGATCATAGAAGCGGCCTCTGAGTTACTTTCCTCTATTTCCTAGCACTTAGAAAAAGTCTGTCTAATAATGTTTTTTTTTAGTTTTTTTAATCCATTCACCTTTTTAAAAGTTCCTGAATCCTACCCTCTGATTTTTTTTTTCTTTACATTATACTTTCCAGACAGATAAGGAGGCAGGGAAAGCTAATGCATAGCAACAAAGAAACAAACAATAAAAAATGATAAACTATTAAGCTTTCTTAATAACCATTAATTATTCCATACAGTAAAACAAATAAGTAATATTTATTAATGCCTCTATATCTGTGCTGCCATTATGAATAGAAGAATAATAACGTCTGACCATGTCTGGCATAAAGAACAAACTCATGTGGAGGAAACTCACAAAGATTTGTTGTATTAACAGGTTAACTTAACAAATGACCGGATCCAAACTCCCAATTATCAGCCCTACAACTTCTAAGATCTCATTACAGTGACTCTATAAAGAATTATTGTTAATATCACAAATGAGTTATAAAGAGATAACTCATTTCTTTCCACATCATATCTTTTAAACTTCTTTAAGAAGTCTTCAGGTTTTCTTTCCAACAAAAGAAGAGGGAGGAATAATCTACTCACTGATACAGTTAACACTGTGCAAGAGCCAATACTGCATGCTGTCACACCAGGAAGGAATGAAAAAATATTTATATTCATGGTTATTTTTTTAGTCACTCCAAACAGAGTTGTCTGAAGCTGTGGTAGTACATGCTTTGCTGCAAAATGTATCAGCTTATAAAATAGAAAGATTCCTTAGAAATTGGCAACCTTTTCCTCAAACCAACCTCTTATTACCTGTCAATGCTCTACTGCCTATAATTTTTGCCAATGACCCTGCATCTCTGAGATCATTCCCTGAGATTTTAAGAGACACATTCCTAGCCTCTTCCAGCTTCTGGTGGCTCTAGTCATTCCTTTGTTGTGCCTATCAAAGCTCATATCTGCCTGTGTCTTTGCATACTTTTGTCTCTGTGTATCTTCCCCTCTTCTGTATTGATACACTTAATGGATTTAGCGATCACCCAGGTAATCCAAAATAATCTTATTTCAAATCCATAAATTAATTACATCTGAACAGATCTTTTTTCCATAAAAGGTCACATCTACAGGTTCCAGGGAACATAGCCTTGGGGGGACCACCATTCAATGCAGTACAATCACCATGTCTTCAATGGGTTTTCTATACTAAAGCCTGAGAAGGTTGTTTCTAACAATGGACATCAAGATTTAATTATAATTCATACTCTATTCTTGTTTTACTTTTTCATGAATAACTATGAAATTGAAAGATTTTACATTTGAAAAATAATCTTTAGATGGGATAGAAATAAAAGCTGTTTTACTTAAGTAGTTGTGGATTAGCTGCAAAATAAAAGTAATAAAAGTATTAGCTGCAAAATAAAAGTAGTTTTGGAAGGTGTTTACATAGGTACACAATTTTCAAAACATATCCAACTTAAGATTTGTGTATTTTATTGTATATAAGTTATATTTTAAAACATCTTCATAGATAAGGGACTTTATTATTATCTCAAAGAGATTCTTCTTGTCCTTTTAGTGTGAGTTTTAGTAAATTCTGTTACAAATTAATTCAATGTTTTAAGGTCTTCTGTGTTGCTTTTGTATACAATATTATATCATATCCATGACTACTTAAAATCAGGTTATATTATTATCCTGATTTTATGGATGAATAGACTAAGATTCAGAGACATTGTCTAACTGGATTCTACTAGTAAGTAGAATAGTCTGAAATAGGATTTGGATCTTACGTCCAACCTGCCGTTACTTACACTCCATAACCCTGCATCTCAAATGTCCAGATATTCAGTCGGATCTAGACAATATAGAGAACAGTATAAAAATAGTACACAAAAATGCAAAATGTTGAAGCTGGTGAAACTAAACTGGATTGTTTTAAGGTTTAAAAATCCATAGTAAAGCTTTACACATAAATCACTGATTAATTAGCTGTTTTGTGGTAGTTGTTGAATAAACAGAGCCATAAATAAATAATTCCTTTACCTCCCTTCCTGGTATCTACAGGTTCCAAGGCTAAGCTAAATGAGCTTTACATATAAATGGCTTTTATTAATAAACTCAATTAAGTCTTTCCTTGTATCCACAGGAAAGGGAGGTAAAAGATATGAGTAATCTCAAAGAATAATATCTTATCAATTCAACAGGTGTTAATTACTAAATAATATCAGAAAATATAAAGGATTTATAAAATGAATGCATTACACATAATCTCCTCATCCTTTAATTCTCCTGAAGCTGCAAATTAAAATAAAACCAGAAAACTTTGGTCTTCAGGAAGAACACTAAAAACTACAATAAAGTCCATCTAGAGCACTGTAGTTCAATAATAATGATTTTTCGTCACTGTCATTTATTGACTGCCCACTGTATTGTACTGTCAGGAAGTGAATACTAGTGTATTTCTGCATGGTATGGAAATCTGGAGAGATTTGCCTCCCTGGATGTGTGGTTTTACTTAAAAGGAGCGTGAAACCCAGAAACCTGGAAACATTCAGTTACACTGCATTCAGAACATTACATAATATACAGGGCCCGGCGGAAATAACGCGTGCTTGAGTGTGGTTGGTAGGGTAATAATATGGGTGTAAAATTTATAGTTTTAATTTGAACATTTCACCTAAAATGTCATATGGTAAGCATGAGTGTGATATTATGTTACAGAATTACATGCTTATGATTTTGCAATAAAAAAACAGGTGTTATTTATGCCTGTCCCTGTATTTAACATATTCCAAAGGGTAAAAATCCGAGACCTACCCTTCTTTTTCCAAGAAGAATGTGCTTGCCTTAGGGAAATTAAGTTTCTCTTCCTCTCTTAGGAGAGGAGGGGGGCATTGTGTATATGAACTGTCAGGTTAGTATTTCCAGGGTGTCCGTACTTGTTATAGCACAGGAGCCTACCTACCTGGCTCTTACTGCTTCATCCCAGATAGAGAAGAAATGAGATGTAGGAACCAATGAAGCTATTGATGTGTAAATAACCTTGTTCTCTGCTCGGGAAACCTCATGTTTGCATTCAGGAGATTATACGTGAATGTAGGTTATAAAAACATTTCCATATTAGGTGTTTTAATAACAATAGTAATACTAAAAAACAATATTCTTATTAACAAATAAATATGATAAATGTATACATATAAATACAATAATTAATTTTAAAATACTAGTACCTATTGAATGTTTATATATTTTGAATATGTAATATTTTATATTAAAATGCATAAAGATATTTATATTATATAGAAATATATATAAGTTATACAATAAATATAAAATACATATTTGTCTATGACAAATGATAAAAATTCTAGAATAAATATTTACATATTTATGTAATAATAAATAAATAATAAATAAATGTATAATGTTGATAAATATTACTGAGTGCTTAACAATATTTATCGAATACTTGATATCTGGCAAGTTACCTAAATCCTGTGCCTCAGCTTTCTCATCTGAAAAATGAGTGAAGTAATTTTACTTCTCGCAACCCAATTTAAGGGTTTAATAACATATGTAAAACTCTAAGAATAATGTATAAAACTATTATTTTATACAGCGACTCCATCAGGAAGGTATTGTTGTCCTCAATTTGTGCTGGAAACTGAGCCTCAGAACTTTAAAGAAATCTGTCTAAAGAAAAACATTTACCCATTGGCAGGGTTTTAATCCAAGAATATGAATCTGTTCATTAAAAGCCAGTCCACAGTGGTGTTGTAAGTCTAGCCCATAACAAAACGAGACAAATAATATTGAAGAAAGTTACTTTTTAAAATAAAATTATCTACATTCTAATTCAAGAGCTCTAATTATTTTCCTAAAATTATGTTCTTTCCCTATCTTTTAATATTAAAACATGTTTTCTTTTATAAAGTGAGTTTAAAGTAGATAGCAGTTTTTGTTTTTTATTTATTTTGTCTTAACTTAAAGGGTAAATTTAAAGTTGGCACTCTATGTCAGTGTCAGCATTTTTATTTTACGATCATTTTATTTTTCCTCGAAAAATTTTAAAATCTGAGAAGTACTGGTTAAGTCCTTTAGGCTCTTTCATTATATATCACCAGTTATAGAGGTAAAAAAGGTTGGTTTTCAGTGCATATATTCAGGTTTCCCATGACTGCATACCTTGGGTGAGAACTTAAATTTCAGCTTTGCTCAGCCGAGTCTTACACATGCCTTTACCCTTACAACACTGCATCGCCGCGCAGAATTCCACTACAGTCATGTGCCACTTATGTTTCAGTCAAGGACAGACCGCATATTTGACGGTGGCCCCCTAGATCATAATGAGGCTGACGACTTTCTGTCTCCTAGTGACATCATTGCTGCCGAATGTCATAGCAAAATGCATTGCTCACGTGTTTGAGGTGATGCTGGTGTAAACAAACCTGCTGCACTGCCAGCCCTAAAACAGAACAGCATATATGATTATGTACAGTACATAGTACTTGATAAGGATCATAAACAACTATGTTGCTAGTTTATGTGTTTGCTATACCATACCTTTTATCGTTATTTTATAGTGTACCCTTTGAATGCATAAAAAAAGTTTTCTCTAAAACCACATTATCAATGTTAAGCGGGCAGCAAGCAGGCCCATACATCCCCTGTTTACCTCATCTCTTGATCGCATCATTTTCTCTTGTACTTGATTTAATCCCATGTTGTTTTGTGGAGTAAAACTCTGTATAGGTTTGTAGTGTAGGAGCAATAGGCTGTACCATGCAGTCTAGGTGTGCAGTAGGCTACACAGCCTAGGTTTATGTAAATGCACTCTATGATGTTCCTAGGATTAACTGCCTAATGACACATTTCTCAGAGTGTGTCCCTATTGTTACGCAGCACATGAGTGTACTGCAACAATACAGCCTGAGAAGGTCAGTAGGCACTTTCACAACTTCAAAATGATGAAAAATAAGCAAACTACTTATCTGAAACACTTTGCTACTGAAGTAATATCTACACAGCAAAATGTCAAGATAACATCTGATTGGTAGGAGGTGTAACGGAATTTTCAATACACATGCAAAATATTACTTAGAGATGATCATAACACTCCCAACACTTAAATATAATTTGATCATAAAAGGTGTTTTGTAAGACAGAACTCCAAATATTGTTGATCCAAGTATAATTTAAAATAAATATTAAATATTTAGAGTTTCTGGCATGCTTACTCTGTGTACCTAAAGTATTAGGGAGAGATGTGGGGGTATTATTCTCCCCTTGAGAATCACAGATGAGCAAAAAACCAATTTTTATGTAAATAGATTTCCCCAAAATAAAGAAAATATTTATATAGATAGTTATACCTTAAAGTATGGGTTATAAAGTCAATTCTGTTGGAATATGCATTGGAAAACTATTTTGTGTTATTATGAAAAATAACATTGAATGCTAATAAAAACACACTGCAAATATTAACTCAAATAATCCTTATAAGAACCTAATGAAATATATTATATTATTATCCCACTTTATAGCTAAAGAAACTAAGGCACAGATAATTTAAGTATCTTTCCCAAGCAGTAAATCTAGGAAATAAAGCCCAGGCAGTATCAGTGTTCTTAATTATTATAAAATACACTATCTGTAACATACTGCTTATAAATTATAGTAGAGCATATTACTGACTTATACATTTTTGAGGTTCTTTGCAGGTGAGAAAAAATGAAATCCATGTTCATCTCATATATATTATATATATGAATGAAATACACAACTGTGTGTAATGTTGTAATTTAAAATCTTAACTTGCCCTGAACTTCTTAGCCTGAAAATTCATCACTTCTTTAGTAGTTTAAATCCATGCAGTATTCTATCATATTTTAGTTTTTAAAATAGAATATATGAAACTAAAACTCCACCAAATATTTTGGATTCTTATACTAACTGAGTTAGGTAATAGAAATGGTGTCTCCATTTTCATATGAAGTTTGAAAAACCATGAACTAAAGGAGGAAATACCCTAACCTGAAGTCATTGAAAGGTTAGATGAGTGCCCTTTTCTTTTCAACTTTCCTCCTTTCTTTTGAGAGATAGATGTTCTCTTAAATATCAGATGCAACAATAGGTGATTATAAATTATGGTACAGTCAGTGAGCTGGAGACATGGCGGAGGTTCCAGGAGGAGCCACTACGGATGAGGGAAAGACACTCATGGGACCCAACAGCAGCTATTTGCCAACTTTACTAACATATTTCATTATAACTGGTTCAGTTCTAGTGGTGCATACAGGCTACACATGGGGGTATGGATGGAGCAGCACCCGATGGAAGGTAAACAAACGTTCTATATACCATTGAAAATGCAGAATTTACACAAATATGTTTGCAAGGTAGAAAAAGAAAAATGGGTATTCTTAGTTCTTGGGAGGAAAAAATGTTTTCTCGATATTGAGGAATTCAAACTTTAATATGGTCTTTAGTAACAGGTGGTCTCCCTGGTTAGGTCTTGAGTCAACTTAACAACAGCATTTCTTTGAGGTCAGAGCCTGTTAGCCTCTGAAAAGCTTTCTGTGGAACAGTCAGTCAGTGCTTTTCTCAAGGCTGTCTTTAATCAACTTGAAAGAAGTGAGGGATTTAAAGATCTTGAAGTTAGGGACAAAATAATCTAAATATCGGGTTAAGGAGAAATAAATACATTATTAAAATCCTGAGGGAGATGTAGTCATTCAAAGTCCTTTTGCAGGAAATAGGAAGAGATTAGCTTTACAGTCCTAACCTCATGTTGCAGTCTGGGTGAAAACACCTCAGGAAAATAAACTCAGATCATTAGCCTCTCTGAAATTTTACCATCTGTTGTATTACTCTAATTATTATTTTATCTTTTCTTTCTTGTCCAATACTAAGCCCAATGTAGGTAAAATTGTGGAGAAATAAGAGAAGCACAATTCTATAAAGATTAGTTTAAATCCCTCTGATCCCCCCTCCCATTTTCCTTCGTATAGCCCACACCATTGCTATTTAACAACATCTGAATGGCTTCACATTAATACAGTCAGATATCCCTAAGCAAATTTTCTATTTCTATTCCTGTTGGTACTTACTAAAGGCTAAATGAAAGTCTTTATTTCCCTGTGAACAAAGGTAGATTTAATTTAAAAGACTGAAAATAATTTCTGGAATATCTTTAGTTTGGGGCAATGTTTTCCTTTAGCTTAAATGCATTCATTTTAATCATTCATCCTATTTATTCGTGTGGAAATCAATAAAGGTGCCAAATTAATCCTGCAATTCACTAAAGCAAAAATCCCATTTAATTGAATAAATAGGTGTTAAAGAAAAGAACCCCAGTGGATAAGACATGTATGGCTACATTTGTCCCTTGAGAGAAGTTTCTAAAGGCTATACTAAGTTCCACATCAAAAAAATTATCCAGCCTCCAAACACAGAATAAACCATTTCCTTTGTGAATTAAAAATATAAAGAATATACTTTTAGTTGATTTCTGATAGCATCTTTTCTTAATTTCATTTGATAGTAATCATTTATCTTGATTTTCCCAAGTCCTCATTTAAAGACAGTGAAATTAGAAAGACATTGATGTTCTACTTTTCAGACGATGGGTCACTTCTGATTAAACTTCGATTGAACATTAAACTTTCAGACTTAAAACAAATTGCCTCTTTTTTCTTTTTAATTTGGACCCAATTTCCTGCTGCCCTTAGGTCACTCTGATGGTAATTAATTGACTTATGAATCAACTGAAAGAAGATGCAAAATGAAAAAAAGGAGGGGAAACAACTGGGTTTTTTAACAAAAAGTTTATGACAACATTTTAGAAATGACTCAGTCTCTCTCAAACTGTCTATGTATATCAAATTTAGCAAATTTCGAATTTATAAGGTATTTTTGGGAATGCTAAATGCTCAAATTTAATTTAATTTTACTTTATTTATCATTTGCCTCTGGGGAAGAGTTCTAATCAAAGTTACCACATCGCACTCTATAATTATGAAGCTATTCATTTGCGATCTGATAGGCTACCCAAATCTGAGAGCAGCAGTAAATCTCACCAGTCTCTCAACTCAGGAAGCATGGTACACTGAGTGAAATGGGACTTGCAGGCCTGGGTTTGAATTCTAACCCTGCTGTTTAACATGCACTTTAGTTCTCTGATACCCAGTTTCTTATGTGTGTCATTGGGATCTTGATATCATATACTAAGAGCATTATTGTGTATTGTTATTATATTATGTATTAATAACATACAATATTTTAATATACATATTAATAATAGTTACATGTTATTATTCAGTATAAAGGAGATAATACCATAAGCAAAACAGAATGGTATTAGCACATAACAGCTGCTCAATAAATACTAACACTTATTATTTTTATATTAATGGAATTTATAAAGTTGTATGCTTAGTATGATTTCACATACATTAATAAATACATGTTAATTTTAACTTAACATCTTTTAATCTTTACCAAATCGCATGTAATCAAAAATTCCATTAAAAAAAGGAGAAGAGGTATGTTTCTATTACTCAAGAGTGTCCAGAATATTTTAGAGGATTTTATAGCATCATTTGAAGCTTAGAAGCTCAAAAGAGCAAATAATAATATAATACATTGTAAGATCAGAAAACAGGGATACATGGGCTTACAGCATGTGACGGAACTGTCATAGCGACCTGAGTGGTGATAGGTAAATATTGTCATCCTTTCCCCCCTCATCTGTAACAGTTAAATAAATGTTTTTTGAGCTATGTGTTATTACTTACACTCATGAAGAAGAATAAAATACTGTCTTTGACACTGAGAAGCAGACCAAAAATAAAACAAAGGAGAAAAAAGACATGGAGTTATAAATGAACAGATGTGTATATGAATGTGTGTGCATGTTTGTGGGTAGGGAGAGAAATAAAGATAAATAAAATTTTGTTAAGTATACAATCTAGAAAGATATATGCACACACATATATATACACAGTATCAGTAGATATATATGTACATATATATGTTGCACAAATATATGCATGTGTGCTTTTGCATTTATGAATAATAAGCATTACTTAAAGTAAATGATAAAACAGAGGCAATCACAGGATGCTAATTCTAAATAATAGATTGGGGATTCAGGGAAGGCATCCTGTAAGAAATAGTTTCTGAGCTTAATCTTGAAACGTAAAATGTAGCCAGGAAAGAAGGGGATTACCATATTTTAAGCAAAAGAAAAGTCATGCTGAAAAGCAGGCAGATGAAGAACTCCTTGCTCTGTAGCTGGACATTCCAAGAGTTTGGTATTAATAAGGTAAAATGTTCAGGTTGAACAGCGGCAAGAAAATAAAGCCATGAAAGGTCACTTATAGTTTTAATACACCACCAAGAGATTTGGATGTTATTTTGAAGATAATCAGGAGACACCTTCACGGTTCCCAGTAGGGAGAGGGAAAGTCTGATGTGTCTGATGTGATTATTTCAGTGGCATCTCAGTTTTGTCCCCTGATTTCATCATGAGTACAGTGCTTCAAAGATTTTTTTTCAGAATAGTTGTATATATAAACTCACTCTAAAATATATAACAAAAACTCATAGCCATATATATTTACTACTTTTATAAATTATGTCTTGGCCACAGTGTGGTTATAAAGCAGAAAGTAAGTATTATTTGTACTGTTTTTATGAGTATATGCTGGAAAAAATACTTGTTAAAGCAGTTACAACAATGAAAGAAGCCATATTTGATTTTAAAATTGTCAAAATGTTTTTATGATTACAGTTCGATAATGCAAACTATTACCAGCAGAATATGAAGATAAAATCTATTTACAGCAAGTCATCATAGATCATTTTGTACAAAATAAAGCTCTTTTCCTATGTTAGCCTGACTGCACTAACAGAATTTTCTTTATACAGTTGTATTCAGGAATGTCCAAAATATGTAATCCAGTTTAACAATGATTATTTTAGTCTTTGTCAATGGCATATGATGCCATTCTGGAAGTAACTCACAATTTACATAGAACAGACATTCATTAACGTGATGGGAAAATAAAAGGTAACTATTAGTCCCATGAATTCAATTCACTATAGAACTTATAATATTGTTAAGTCCACCTGTTTTTAAAAGATTTATTTAAAAGACAAATTTCACAACCCTACACAACTGCTACAGAAATGCTTAAAGAATTGTCTGATTTTGCATTCAGGGGGTATGCCAAAGTCTGTGGAAGCATAAAGGAGAAAGAAACACTGAGAGAGAAGATAAAAAGAAAAGCGGAACAAAAGTACTTTTTGTGTCTGCACTGCAGGATCTCTGTCTCTTTTTGGAATGGATTTCCTATTCAATGAATAAAGCACTAGCCAAAAGGACTCACTTCGCAAATGAACTGCTTGTAATAAATTATACATTCTGGAATTTTAAAAAATATATATAGGAAATATAGATTTAGGAAAAATGAAACTAACATGTTTTATTTAAGAGATTAAGAGGAAATTTTTAAAAAGATTTTATTTATTTATTTTTAGGGGAAGGGAGGGAGAGGAGAGAAACATCAATGTGTTGTTGCCTCTCTCATGCCCCCTACTGGGGACCTGGCTCACAGCCCAAGCATGTGCCCTACCTGGGAATAGAACTGGCGACCCCATTGGTTCGCAGGCCAGGGCTCAATCCACTGAGCAACACCAGCCAGGCAAGAGGAAAAATATTTTAATAAAAACTGTATTCTAATTAATTAGCTCATAGCCCACAGCCTGAAATTACAAAGTATTATCTTCCATTAAATGAAAAACAACAACAAAATAACCCTTAATAATAGCTGTAGAACATGACACACATGAAACTACATTTTGGCAGAAATGGGAAACAAAAGACAGGATTCTATTCCAGGTTTCGCCACTGACATGTTAAACTTGGAAAAAATTTTAACATTATTGCACTTTAGTTTCCAATTAATGTGGGGTATCTATCTTCCTTTCAATTCTGAAGTTCTCAGATTTTAGACTTGGTACCCCTCCCCACTCCTACACACATACTTATCACCAGCTCCTTTGATTCTAATTATTGTTTCTCAATCCTGGCTGCACATTAGAATCACCCAGAAAGCCATTTGAAAAATCACTGATCCTGAGGCCCACACAGAACATAGTTAGAATCATAACATTGTCCTTAAAAGATACCTTTTAACAAAATCCCTATTATTGCCCGTCAAACTCTTCCCTCCTTTGGACACGTGATGGAGAAGAAAGGCATAATCACAGGTTTGTGACAGATGCTTGTCCATAACAAATATGAAAACGTGGTAACTGTTATCTGATTTTAGAGCATTTCAAACTACTTTTACTTACCCTTGGCAGTAATACACAATAAAAACTAGTAAATACAGGGTCTGGCACAAATAACAGTCTCATTTTATTCAAAATCTTTTATTACAAAATCATAAGTATGTAATTCTGTAACATAATAATATTACACTCAAGCACACCATATGACCTTTTAGGTGACATGTTCAAATTGCTGTCCATTTCATGACAGACACTCATGAACCCTACCAATCACATTCAAGCAGGTGTTACTTCTGTTGGACCTGTATATTGAAGCCCTTATCCTGCTTTTATTTTTTAGATTCTATTGCCTTTACCAACAAAATAGAGATGAAGTTATATTTAGTGTATGTTTTATGAATCCATTGAGGAGTACACAAAGGTGATTTCATCTCAAATTGTGAGTGGAAGAAAATTTTCAAGGACAACAAAAATGCTTTAGTTTAGCAGAGCAGAGTGAAAAAAGTATAATTACAAATGAAATACATACTATTCTCATCCATGTAAAATGCTGAGAAATCATGTAAGGAAAATACAATAAAATTTAACAATGGGTATGGGATTATAAATTACTTTTTCTCTTTATACTATTATTTGCTTTTCATTTTTCTCAACAAGTGCATGCATTATTTTTATAAATAAAAACACTTGAATTGAGAAAATATATAGCCTAAGTTTTTGTGGAACTCTCATCTGAAAAACATTTGGCTTAAAGTCAGAATTTTCCTCATGCTCATAAAAGAAGCCAAACTTCACAATACACCTGCTTCCTCTCTTCTGTGTAATTTCTTTTTATGTTCATTGAGTGAGCTGCAATTCAATAGCTTTGTGGTCTTCTTCTCTTTTCTCCCAACTTGGTGTGGCATGAAAGACATTTAAAAAAAAACAACATAAACAACTCAATTGCTTGTTAAATTTTATGTTAAGGATATGCACTGACCCAACAAAATCACTACAGACAGCCAGAAATGCTGTTGAAATTTAAGCACCCCTGCCCACTAACTTGTTTACAGAGAAAGCAAGTATTGACCTGAAATCGCTTTGCTCTTCTCTGACATTTGAGCAAGAAAAATCAAACTAAGAAAAAGGAATGGAAGTATGTTAGGTTTTCCTTGAACTATTCTATTTGTCTTAAGTAGAACCAAATTGTAATAAAGATTAAGAACAAATTCAACATAGTCCATTCATGTATCTAAAATGCATAGCTAGGATTCAAAGACATTAGAGGACAGGTCTGTTGTATCACAATGCCTTGCCCTGCCACAAAGATCCTCTAGTACACAGGCAGTCAGCAGTAAGCGATTTTGCAGTGTTGTTCCTCAATTACAAATATTTTAGCTAAATTTACATTGAAGGAAAATATTTTTGTCCTGAATGTGACAAAAAATATCTTCATCATTTAGTACTTCCTGTCCTCCTCAGTTCTTTTCTGACATCCCACAGCAGAGAAGTTTTTGTGCAAGAAAAAAGAAAAGAAGAAAAATTTCCCAGTTCCTCTGACCTTACTTGTCCCATCAGAAGAGGGAAACCAATACTCCCTTGTCCTCCAAACATTAGGATTTCTTCTTCAGTTGCTTCACTTTCTATCAAGTAACTGTCACCAAATTCCTAGATCTAGCACCTGCTTCTAACCAGTGTGCTGGGGCATGAAATATTTATTTGTATTCTGAGGAGTTCTTCATCAGATTTAAATCCTTTCGCACTTTAAAAAGAAATAGCTCAACTCCCTTTGGAGCTGCGAGGCACTTTCTGTTCTGTTCCTCTTCAGCCCTTTCCCTCTGTTCCTTCAGGATGCATAAAACATACTGACAATGTAAGGAACAGTTGATAAAACTTGCTGAGAGGATCAGATGGCTCTGCTCCTGGCTGAGAGAATGTAGTCTTGGGTTTAAGTGAATTTCCTTGTCAGCCTTGTGAGGAAGAGTTTTCCTGAGTTACAGGGCATCACGCTGAACAGAGCAATGTTTTTATTCAGCCAGGGAATAAGCTCTATTGATAAGCTTTGTAGTTCAATAATTTATTATAAAACACAGAGATAACATAGGCTGTAATTTATTGTTCCACAACATAAAAATATGAAGCTATGTTGTACAATTATAATCTAATATTGGTTAAAATGGCTGAAAAACAAGCAATACACATATTAGGTGTTTTCAGGCTGAGGAGCAAATGAAGGTTATAGAAAGGAAGTCGAATAATGCAGAGATCAGGCCTATGATTATATTTAAAAATAAGGCAAATGGCCTGTCTCCTAAATTTGAATTATCTTTTTTTTCTGACTGATCCATTTACAGTAGCAAAATCTTCACCTGCATTATATATACATGCATAACATGATTTCTTCAAGAAAAAGAAAACTTCCTACTTCCTATGGACATATCCAATTATTTTCTAATGGGAAAATAAATCTTTTTTATTCACAACTAGAAGTAAAGGCTTAGAACTAAAAAACTTCTCACCGAATTTGTATAGTGTAGCACACATGACTTATGTCAGATGCCTGAGCAGAACTCAGGACACAAGACACCAAAGCGCCTTCACTGAAGGAGGAAGAAGCAACAAGCTGAGAATCCGGTGGCACTGAAGCCATAAGAAGATGACTGACATAATATTTTCTTCTCAATAGTCAGTTGGTTCAGATAAGAAGACTTTCAAATCCATGTTTTCTGATGGGCAGTTTGCAGGCTATTAAAATTTAGAAACTTGCTAAATTTTGAATTGAATTAGGAGGAAAAGGGATAATGATAACAATGTGTTAGTTCAAACCAGAGGATTTAAATGAATAATTAACTTATTGTACCTGAGGAGGACTGGGAAGAATGACATCGAGGTGAAAGTGAGGTTACACATTTAAATGGTTATCAGATAGGTAGATTAACATGAGCTTAGAGTTAAGAGGGAAATCATGAATATATAAACTTGGGAGTCATCAGCCTATACAGGGAATTGAAAATTCCAGGACTGAATGGCACACCTTAGGGAAAAGTACAGCACAAGAGGAGAAGAAATTGGAGAGCCTAGCTTGGGGCACTCCAATTGTTGAAGGTCAGATGGAAGAGGAGGTGTCAGTAAAGAAGGACGAAGAGAGTAGCCTGTGAGAAAAGAAAACAAAGATCTGGAGGACAATAGATGTTATTTCTCTCCATTCTCTCCTATTCCAGTGCCTCCCCACCACCCTGCCCTTGGTGTCTAGATGTCCATATTTGGAAGTCACCATTATCTTCTTCATTTTAACTTGTATCTGTGTTTGCAGTTTCACATAACAGATTTATTTCAAGTGACTACACAACCATGTGAGCTTTAAAACCAATGCAGACTGAAGAAAAATAGGGACATAACTGAGGAGAAAAAAATAAAATAAAATTGAGAAAAATGTACATATTAATAAAGTTCAAGTCTACATGAGTACACATTAATAGACATATACACACACAAATATTATTTACAAAATTACACATTTATTGTGTGTTTAGAACTGATGGAAAATTAAATACTGATAAGTTCTAAGAAACACAGTTTAATTTTGTTACCGTGAAAATGCTATTTCTGTAATTACCTCTGATAAATACTCTACAATATAACTATGACTACATATCTTCATTGAAAGTATGCTTTATAGCTAAAAAAATTATAAAATCACAACCAACGTCAATGATCTGATTTTTAGCTTTGCTGTTTTCTATTTCTGAAAGGTATTGAATTTATGTGTTAAATAATCAGACCCTGTGTCTCTCCATGGGTCAGCAACTATGTGGGTGTATACCTACCCATCTCATCAATTAAATTTCATTTTTTACCTAGAACAAGAAATATCTCTGAATCACAGCATGATTCATTCGCTGTGTTCACTCTATTCAACATATTTTTAAAAAAGTCTAAAGTGCCAGATTCTGACACTCTTCATGTCAGTATATTGCTGTAAACTTATAACTTGCCCCAAATCACTAGATATTCTGTGTTCCTGACAGATGCATTATAGTCAATCACTCTATCAGAATAAAGTGGAATTTTCATATTGTGTTCAACATCACAGTGCTAAAAAAAGAAAAAAGTTTACTGTTTGGTATAAGAAAGTAATGAAGGAAAATATCCACTTTGCCAAGTACATAAATAAGACTTTAGAAGTAACTTTTAAATATATGCGTAGACATTTTACATTTTTAGTATTAAATAATATGATGCTATTTATTATTTCAAATTTAATTATTTTAAAACATTATAAATAAATGGTTATATAAAGTTTTATGAGAATGCTAAAATATGTTTTAAAAGTAAATTCCAGGTACCTACAAAAAATCAATACGAAATGATTATGAGGCATTTTTAAGGTGTGAAATAAAAATGCTGCTCTTCATTTTACCAAATGCCTAAATCTGTCCTTCCTGAGAGGAAAAACAAAGTCTTTATTCAACACAGTTTTTTTTCTGTATTATAATTAGAAATGCAGATGGGAAGTTTAAATTAGACAATGGTTAACAAGAGGAAAGGCATTTTGCTTTAAAACAATTGGGAGTGATTTCAAGTTCAAATCCTCTGTAAGGAAACAAGGTCCATTTGTCACTGAATATAATACAAGGGCACATGGTCTGGTTAGTTGGCTAAGATTGGTTAAGACTAAAATGCATTAGTAGGACAAAAGTCGACTAAAGAACAGACACTAGAAAGGGATGCTTAGAAAAAAATTAATTGATTCTAAGTTTCCAAAACTAACATATTAAGGCTTTCAAAGTCTCTCCAAGAGCTCATCTAATATTTCTCTGTAGTAGCTTTCACCTTAAAAATGGAAATATCTGTTATGCAATGATGTGAGCCTTTAAGAATTTAATCTTATACACATGTGCATATATTTAAAATGGAGTGTCTTGAGACTTGAGAAATTTAGGACTAAATAAATATGTTTAAAATACATTTTTATATAAAATATATATTTTAATTATTTTGGATATTCTAAACTTGTATTTCTATCCAGAGACATACAACTGAGAATATTATAAATAATTTTTCAAAGTAGTTAGAAATACTGATGTAAATCCTTAAGATTATATACAGTTTGTTTTCAAAATTTTAAATTGCACATGATATACAATGTATTTTTAAAAATTACACATTAGAAACCAGGGAATATGACTTAGTCCTATACTTATGCAGCTGATATAAGCTTAAGATTTGCATTCATAAAACAATTAGATATAGTGCTTAATCTGAATATTATTTTTGATTATTCATGTACTATTAAATGAAGGTAACTCTATTAAACTGTATAATGTTGATTTGTAGATTCAGTGATGGGTAATATCCTTATACTAATGATACCAGTTTGGTCAAATGAAGACTATACTACCAAAGAAACACTATTAGTAAGTAAAATAACAAATGTTCTACTTTCATTAACTGGAAGAGAAGAAATTCAAAGAATAGATTTCTAGATTTTCTTTCTATCTTCCACGATACCATTCACAGAGTTTCTCAGTTCCTGATTTTGCTCAGTGACAAGATAAAGCAGCTAGGAGTCAGGCAAATCTAGATCATTAGCTTTGCTTAAAATGTGTCCTTGAGTTATTATTTTCTGGTTTCTAATTCCTGCTTTGTGACTTGACTAAGTCATTTCTCCCCTCTCAATTACTAATAACTTCCACCTCTTCTTTTCTTCCTTCCTTCTTCCTTCCCTCTCCCTGCCTTAGAGCTCTACTACTTTATGTACTCACATACCATCAGAGTAGTAAGTAGTTTTATTACTATCTACATGAGCCTCTGTTTTTAGTTATCCTGACAGTTTCATCCATTTTCTTGAATCACATACTAATACTACTCTTGATTAATCTATAAATTAAAAATAATATACTACCTTTGGCTACCAAAATAGATTTGCTTCATAAACAGCCATCAACTTCCTACTCCTTTACCCCACACTTTAAACACTGTTCTTAGTTCTTAAATATCTTATAATATTTATCTTTAACATTTTTTAAATACTTAAATATCTGTTTTAGTTTCATCAGCTATTATTAATGATATTTTTTATTTCTCCTTATGTAAAGTTAATATACTAATGCTTCTATGCTCTCTTTATCTCTGAATTTGTGACATATTATATTTACATTTTTATTTAAAAGAATACTATTTATATTCTATCATATGACCATAATTAATAATTTAGAGCTGTATTCTAAAAGTTGAAAACAAATAAACAATATGTATAACATTTTGATTATACGACTATTGTTCATTGCAGAGCCAAACATCTGTCAGAATTGCACAGGTTTCTGACCAATAAGACATATAACTCTATTCCACTCGAAATTACTATTCATATAGATTTTTCTTTCTCATTTATTGATCAAAATCCACATTTTACTCAGCTTCATATGTTGATCATGCTTTAGCTTTGTTTTGTTTTTCCCATAGAATTTCTGGTAATTGGTTTTTTTTCCTGCTCCTTATTGTGTAAAAAAAAAAGAAAAACATTTTTGTCGTCATAATATCCTAAATATCTGCCAGTTATTATTTGCTCAACCCATTGTCCATAATCCATCCCATTCTTAAAGTTCACTAATTTCATACTCCATTTTAAAGTAGAGGTTTCATATTTGAACTATGCCTTTCTTATATACATTATGAGTTTATCTAGAAAACATTTTATTTTGACTTTTCTTTATGTCCTTCCAGAAATCTCTGTCCTTCTGCTTCTAATTGGTCTGTTTGTTGGGTCTGTCTATCTATCTATCTATCTATCTATCTATCTATCTATCTATCTATCTATCTATGATGGCTGCATAGCTTCATTCCTGTTTCTTCTATTCAGGGCTCTTTTGAATTCAGGTCACTGTTTTCTACATTCCAAATCACTCTTTTTCTTGCTTTTTTCCCCTTATTTTGTTTAGTAACATTTTAAAGTAATTATCTGAGAAAACATACATGAGAGGTAAGCTTTGTGAGCCCATGCAATAGAGAGGTCTTGATTCTGTTTGCACAATTAACTGGTAGATTGAGTTTAGAATTCCAGGTTGAGAATAATTTTCTCTGAAAATGTTGAAAGCATTTTCCCTATTTCTACTATTATCCTGAGTTGCTGATAAAGATTCTAATGCCAGTCTTATTCTCATCCTTTTGTAGATATTATGCTTTTTATTACTTTGTTAGTGTATTTTTAATCTTTGAAAGATATGGGGTTCTTTCTGTTTCTTGTGATAATAACATAACATTTTAGGAATAATTTATAAGACTAGGATTACTAGAGGAGGAGAAGCCTTACATATTTTTAAGATAGGAAAACTACCTATATCGAGAAATTTCAGGTATGCTTAAAGGCCTGTGTGCTCCACCACATTTACAAAATTTCCAGTATTAAACTAGCATGGTATTAAAAATGTCTATAACTAAATCATTTATTTGGAATAAGAAGCAGATATTTTCATTTTCCTGCTAATATACAAATTAGGAATAGTAGTTTAATTCATCAGCATCTGTTGAGTGACTTAGCCAGTGCATTAAGCACTGGAGATATTCAGGTAAATTAAAAAAAAAAAAATTCTCCCATGAGAAGCAACTTAGAACATTTACATTTTTTAGTTTTTATCCATCCAGGTTCACAGAAACTATTATATAGTGGTCAATCAACATAAGACCTTAGAATAAGGGAGACAGGCCACTGAACAACCTGGAAGCAAAGAAGTTGGAGGGCTTGACTTAAGATCTACCTCTGTGCAGAAATATCGGGAGGAAATGTGGCATAAAAGTTAAGGGGATAAACCCTGAAATCAGACTCTCTGGTTTTATAATCCCTCTTAATATTTACATAGCCATAAAAATCTTTGAACATAATACCTAGTACATAGTAGCTACTCTATAAATGCTAGCTGCTATTATTTTATTATGTTATTATTATTATTATTGCTATTATTATTGCCAGTTAGTAATTGTGCAACCCTGGCCAAGAAGCTGAACCTCTGATCCACAATACTCTCAGTGGGATAGCAAAACTAATAATAATTTCTGTGTGACAGGATCGCCAATGACCATACCATGTAATACATAAAATTTTTTATAAATGTTTGTTATCATAGAGCACCTACATGCAAGTGTAATTTCATTAGCAGTAACTTTTATAACTCACATTTGAGAAACACTGTTAGAGTAGTGCTAGGCTCACCAATACATTATAGCTATCGATACCACACCATTTAGGGTATAACAAAGATGTTCCTTCAAGGCAGTAAGTAACACTTGCACGCAAGCCCTTCATGTTGTTGAATAAAATGATCCAAACAATCAATTTAACCTCAAATGTGTTTCAACTTGTAAAACATCAAGTCATTAACCTTAACAATGTCATTGTGCTCTTACTACAGAACTCAACTAAATGAGTGTCCAGGGGGATATTTAAGAGTGCACTTCATGTAGAGTAATGTACTAAAAGCATCACCAGCACCTATTAGAGGGAATAACCCTTGAGTGCACTGTGATGGAGTAAGTTAACTTGAAACAGTGAGCGAGACAGGTAGATATACGAAGAAGGCCCTTCCAGTGAGAACAGCAAGCATATTTCTCAGAATACCAGTTGGTTATTGTAGTAGAAATTGTGATTTAAAATGTGAAGACCTGTGGGGTAATGGGGAAACTTGGATACTTTCAGTCAGGCTATTTGTCTCATATCTGTCGCTTAATAGGAGTATGACTTCTATCTCAGGCGCCTTGTCTATAATCAGGTCAAAATAATCCTTATCTAAATCACATAGCTGATGTAATTATTAAGACAAGAAAAAAAAGACTTGAAATATATAGAAAGCTAAACAAATCAAGATATGATTATTAACATTAAGAAAATGTAGTTTTCTTATGCAGTTTTTATATTTTCACATGCTGCTCTTCATTTTAGGCTTTCAGTGCTTCCAATTTTAAGTTTTTAGGAATCAGGTAGCATTTAAAATATATATCTTAGTATATTTTTAGGACTCAACTATAGTGTTAAAAAAAGTTCTTGCAGGTCACAATCCTTATAATGTTGTGTAATGTGTAAAATCTGTTCACTCTATTGTATACCATTTCCTATATATGCATTTTATTATTTTAGGGTCAACCAGAAGAAAGATAAATTTAAGACTATCTCTTTTGCAAAATTTTGGTGATTTATAACATATTAGTGGCAAAGGTCATAAACTAATAAGCCTTGATGGTTATCTGTAAACCATAGCTATTCTGCTATGCCCATCATCACCCTGAATAATAGTTAGAAATAGATAATATACATGTATACATATAAGCACACACATATTCAGATATATATTTATACATACATGTATATGTACAGAGAGAATAAAGATAGTGCTCTAGTCTTTTAAAAGTATGGTCCTTCAGAGAAGATATTATAAATGCTTGTTTGTTAATGATAATCATAACCAAGGTTTACTGAGTACTTATTATATGCCAAAAAATGTGCAAAGCTTTCTCTCAACAAACATAGGTGTTGATATCCATGTAAGTTAGTGATTTTCAACTGGAGGTGATTTTGCCCTCTAGTTGGCATTTAGCAATTTCTGGAGATACTTTTGGTTGTTACAACTAAGGGAAGGATCACTATATTGGCATCTAATAAACAGAGGACAGAGGTGTGAAATATCCCTCAAAGCACGGGATGGCCCTTCGCAACAAAGAATTACCCATCACAAAGTGTCATAGTGTTAAGGTTGAAAACCCTGATATAACAGTGTAATTATGAGGCGAGTATCAATATCGCTCTCATTTTTTAAATGAGGAGATTATAACTTCAAGAAATTAATTTATAAAAGGTTACAAGCCTGTAAGAAACAAAGCTAGTATTCAAATCCAGAAAGTCTGACACCAAAGGCCCCATTCTTACTGATGAGCTCATTCTCACTAACATACCTTAACAGCATTCCATAGTTTGGCTAGAATTAGATACATTCTGGCAATGCTGATTAGGTATGAGACTTGATAGATACAATTAAACCTGAACTTTTATTTCCATAGTAGGGTTTTTTCCCTCACTAATTAATAGAGTGAATGTCGCAAACAAGAGGTGAAATGGCTGAATTGTTGATAAGTAAACAGTCAATCTATTCAAAGTTCAGGTACATTGTACCCTTTGCTTTTATGGAAATGGGAAACTTGCTTTGAAAAGTGCTAATGAGAATTGAAAGTTACCTTCAAGAAGTTATGCATATTTCAAAAGAAATAAAAGTCATTATGCATTCTCTTTAAAGAGGATACAATCTCAGACTGTCAAAACCCTAAAATTTTTTACGTATATTACATACAAATGCCATCTTTTAAAAACCTCTTTCCATTTTTTTCTTCTAAATTAGCTTAGTGGGCCATGGTATTACAGTATCTTGGTCTGGCCTGTGAATAATGTGACAGGCAATTTTTCTACTTCTTCTTGCCTGTAGTTAAGTTTGACTGAAGATATGGAAAACAACTTTTATGACTTAGGTGTTAAAAATAAATGTTCTGTAAGGCATACAGAGCTAGATTCTGGACAGCTAGCATAAAATATTGTGTACTAAATTTATATCTGCCAATAAATAACTTAAAAAACTAGGGACATTTTATACTAATGTACACTAAAATATTTTCTCAAAACTAATTGACGATGTGAGTAATAATCTCCACATACCTGTCATGTTATTGGAGAGCAGGCTTCTCAACACTGAAAAAGTATCCTGCTTGAATGTGTTAAAAAATAAATGGCAAATAAATAAGATTTAAAATTGTGAAGCACTAATATTAAAATTTAATTTTTATGGTAAAAAGAATAGCAACATTTAAAAAAAAAGCCCATTGTGATAATAATCACTTCCTATCTCTACAGTGAGAAGGACCTGCCTTCTGCAAGAGCCTATTGTTACAAATAACATGAAAATTCTAAGATAGTATAATTTAGCTTCATTTAGTTTATAATGATAATGATTAAATCTAAACTATTATAAGCAAACCACCATCTGGAACCATAGCAAATCAAGATTCTATTTTCTGTGATGACCAATCATGGAAAGCTTCTGCAGGCTTCTACTTTGCAATATTGTATAGTAATGTGATTAGATAATCATGCAGACCAATGAACTCAAGTAACTGGAACATAAACAAATGTACAGGGTGTCACTTGGAAATGCTTCAGTATTTTATCAGAGCCTCCAGAGCCAAACTGCTATTTTAAAAGGACAGAACTGAAATTTGATATCAAGTGATCTGCATCTATATGAGAGGAAAATTGAAGGAAACAAAAATTTATACATTTTATATGCAGTTCATAGGATGAAATGAATAATTTTAGGAAGAGAAGTATAGTGGTATAACCAAGTAAGAACCTACAAACTAATTTTATGAAAAAAATAATCCTCCACAGTCTAGATTAAACTGATATACTACTTTTTGTCACGGGTTGGGTTGTATCTCCTGAAAAGACATTGAAGTCTTAATCCCCATACCTTTGAATGGGAAACAGCACCTTTGCATGTGATCAAGTTATGATGACATCATTAGGATGAGCCCTAACCCAACATGACTTGTGTCTATAAAGAGGGAGAATCTGGACACAAAAACAAAGACAAGGAGAATGCTGTGTAAAGACTGGAATTATGCTGCAATGTGACAAGGAATGCCAAAAGTGCTGTCAAACCACGAGAAGCTAGGTGAGAGATACGAACAGAGTCCTTCACGGCCCACAGAAGGAACCAAGTCTGCCTACCAGCAGCTTGGTCTCAAATGTCTAGGCTCCAGAACTGTGAAACAAAAATTTTCTATTGTTTAAGACACTCAGTTGGTGTTTCTTTATACGGCAGCCCCAAGAAATGAACGCACTATCTAAATAGGGGTTAATCTATTCCAGCGTACCATATGACTTTATGTTTCTACACCTTAAGTAAAACATGCAATATGCAATGATGAAACTGGTAGCCTCAACTGGCAGTTACACTATTAGGAGAAAAAGAGAATGCAAACACCTTCAAGGCCCTGTCCTATTAAATGTCATGAGAACGATAAAAACAATACTGTTTTTTTTTTTTTGGTATATTTTATTGATTATGCTATTACGGTTGTCTCATTTTTTTCTCCCCTTTATCCTCTCCATCCTTCACCGCATCCCATCATCCCCACACCTCTTAGTTCATGTTTATGGGTTGTACATATCAGTTCTTTGTCTTCTCAATTTCTTATACTATTCTTAGCCTCCCCCTGTCTATTTTTTTTTTTTGTCAAAATTTTCCCACCGCCATGTTTCCCAGCCCAACCCCTCCCTACCTCCCACACTCAATCCTTCCCCCATTTGGCTTTGTCGATGGGTTCTTTATACATGTTCCTTGCTTTGTTGGAGGAAAAGATTATATTATTTGTGGGACCATTAAGAATCGATCACTGGAAAAGGTGGAAGGTTGTTATGCCAGAAAAAGGAAGGGAAAGACGGGCATAACTAAAGTAGCTCTTTAGGAGATTAGTCTTTGTGCATTTTGCAAAATAAAATAATGGAGCAAGACTACCAAATTAGGAGACCAAGGTTGGGATGTAAGGGAATAACGAATGGTTTGAATTAATCAACAATTGTTGGCAATTAAGTGATAGCAATGAGATACTTTGTAAGATAAAATACCTTGAGCCTAGCAATGAAATAACTGACAAAATATAGGACTTAGAAGTGTTGATTAGGGAGTGTAGAAGAAAACAGTCAACAATAATTGCAGGCATTGGAGCTTGGATGGACAGGTTTTGGGCAATGTTCCAGGTTGGTGGTGTTACCCGATGTCTGTGTTCTGAATTGCAAGGGTATTGTTTTTTTATAAATAAACTCCATCAGAAGCCAATCCCTGAATGATTCCAGGAACTGACCCTAAATATACTATAGGAGAACAGCAGCCATGGTACTACTTGTTACCTTGACCCCTAGACAGCAACAGGGGTCTATAGATTCATAAGGCCTACTCGCTGCTAAAATTTCTCTCTCTGATTTATGATCTGACAGGTATAGTCTCAGATTTTATTTTCCCTTATAGTACCCTTGAGATTTATTTTAGCTATGGTGTGTGCAACTATATTTCAAAAAGTGTCCAAGAATCTATTGCAATGTAAAATTTTTTAAATGTATGTGTGTGTGTGTGTGTGTGTGTGTGTATACACATATACTAAGAAAATAAAAATAATTAAAATTATTTACACTCTGCAGGATATGGCTCAAATACCCTATTATCTATAGAAATCACTTGGCACTGAGCTTTGGCTTTCTTTTATTGCCATTTATTTATTTATACTCATGCCTGGATGCTCTAAGGATATTATAAATCTTTTGAGTGCCATGGATTGTATCATTGTTTTATCTGTTCTTGAAGCATAGTTCAGTGTTCCATATACTGTTTATGCTCAATTAAACTTAATTGATGATGATGATTAATATTCTTAAGGAAGAGATGATTAAATTCCTTTCCTGTTGTCATAATATATTTGTTCCTTTCCATTATTTCCCTTCTCTGGAATATTTTCACAAACATAAGAATGTTTAATAAATCGTTTTAGAAAACTTCTAGGCTTATGAGTCAGGCATTTCTTTTAGCACCAGAGTTAAATCTTCCATTTACAATAATCTCAATTCCATTCTTCATTTTAAAAAAGAATGATTTACATTATATATTAAAATACAGGTATATTCAATGATTAAAAGACAGATAAAATCAATATATCACGAATAGCAATGAGATTCAGGAACCTATGCCTTCCACCTCCACACTAACATCCATCCGCCCACCCACCCATCATGAAGGGTCATTTTTTTCCTATGGCACCTCCTGAAAAATGGCATCAGGGAATGATAGAGTGCAGTGTGGCACAAGTCTATTTTTCTGTTGCCTCACAGGTTAATCATAGTGTAGTAACAGCACCAGCTATTTTGAAAGGGTGGCGTGCCCACTAGACAGAGACATTAATCATGACCTGGGCTTCTTAACCGACTGTACTCCCTCCCCATCCCTGAGCACATGCATATACTCTGTTCAGCACTAGAAGCCAGTACCTATAATTTCACAATTATGACCTCAGAATCATTAAACTCTGATTTATGTACATGTTAAATCTCCATTTTTTTCATTGTCTTCTCTCTTCCACCTTCTTAGAAGCTATGACTGCTGAAGGAATTCTATATACTATTTCATTACAGAAGTTTGGAACAACATATTGGGACTTTCATAAGGCAATCTTTGATACCTGTCAACTTGGTTGTCACACATTTTCTATTTTCCAGCTTCATAGTTTCAAATGCTTTAAAGTTTCTTGAAGTTCAGCTTTTAAAATGTGAGTATGTTGATTTGCAGAAATATTCATGCCTTAGTAAACTTGAACATAAACTACTTTATGAATGTCACTCTGGTACTGATTATTCATTAAAAATTTATAATTTCTTAAGGTGGATTCTCCAGTTAACACCTTTGCCATATAATTTCTATTTTTCTGAAAGAGATTAAGTCACCTTGATCTACATCAACATATTCTGTTCCAAATACAGACACTACATTGAATATCCTTTCCTAATATTTTAATAAGTCCATAGTTAATAAGTCAATACTACTAAATAGTTAATTCAAGGCAAAATCTATTAAAACACAGGCTATCAATTTTACCTATCATTAAATAAAAACTTTTTTTAATGCATATTGTTAGTAAGAGTGAGATTAAAGAACACTCTAATGCTCTGCCATAGGGTTTGAAAATTCGCCACCATTCAAGAAGGTGTTTTTCAATATGTCAAGGTAATTAAAATATTCATACTTTGACCCAACTTTATGCTTTGTAATCTATCCTAGAAAAACTAGAGAGAGGCACAAACATGAAGTTCAAGGATATTCCATAAAATATTAGCTATAACTTAAAAATGCAGGGAAAGCTAATATTCAATAATAGGTGAATAGTTACATCAACATGATACCATTACATTATGGGCTATTTTGATGGGGTGGTGAATACAAAATACAGTGCACAGATGATGTGTTGTAGAATTGTGCACCTGAAATCTGCATAATTTTGTTAACCAGTGTTGCCTCCAATAATTCAATAAAAAGGAAAAGTAAAAGAAGAAGAAAAATAAAATTAAAAAGTAGGACTTAGGGTACAGATATTAAAATTATCACAAAGCTATAGTAATTAAAATGAGAACAACATTTTAGCAGTATAGGAATAGACAAATCAATGAAAATTTTTGAAGCAGGCCCAAGGATATAACATAACTTAATACAACATATCATTCAAGTGAAATATTTCAGATCAGTGGAAAAAGAAAGAATTGTTAAATAAATGATTTTGACTATTAATGTTGAGTTATATTGAAAAATTTTGTAATATTGAGACAATCTTATAATTATAGAATAATACTAATGACATTAAAATCAATGTAAAACTATATTAATACCATAAATAAGGAAATAGAAACAATATAAACACATTGTGATTAAAATTGATTAAAGATAGGAAGGAAGGACACAAGGAAGGAAGGAAGGGAGAGAATTAAGGTTTGTAAGTATGTAGTAGCTATGATAAAAATATTAATTTAAAAATGTATACATCTACGTATTAATGCAACAAATGTAAAATTACTATTTACTGTGTTTCAACAAAGAGTAGACTTATTTTTCTTTCTAATAAAATATTCTATCTATATTACACCACATAGTCTGGTTCTGTTTGCAAGATATCACTGAACGTACTGTGACTACCAATAGAATATAAGAAAACAAAATTAATTATGACTAAATTCTTAACCAACACTCCCTACTTTCTTTTTAGGTTTCTGACTTGTATTTTAGTTTGGAGGTTGTACTATCTCATTAAGATTCTAACACAGAAATTTGATTGATCCTCTGTTACCAAGATTTTTTTTGATCAAAAATATTTTCTGTGCATATATACACCATTTGTGATTCACCACAGACACACTCAGTTTCATGGTTCTGTAAACATTTCACTTTAGTATGCGGTCATAATCTTTAAAATAGAACAGAGCAGCACTTGAAGTTGGCCCAGACTTTGTTCAAGATTCCATCAAGCATTCCTTTGCTTAGAAAGTATACTAACATTAACTCTTGCTTTATAACACACCTCCCAGACGCTGTATCCTAACTGAGGATTCTTCCTTTTGACAGCTGTGCAGAGCAGGACCAATAAAAAGGTATTGGTCTGATTAAGATAGCATAATGCGTACAAAACAAAGTGGAGTCATTTATGTAAGCCAAAATGGCTGTCAGTCAGTCATGACACTTTGGTTCAAGAAGGAAATTACCTAAGTCAGAGTAAACACATCTGGCAAGGAGACACACTTAACATATCTGCACACATGGTCAGAATAGCCATGTCTGCAGAGCAGGACCACCCACAGATAGGTTCCTGGGGAAATTCCACACTTGCCAGCAGCATTGTCAAGTACAAAGCTATGTACCACCCATACACTCCTGGGCAAAATCCGCACTTGGCATCAGGGGTGCCAAAGCATTTATTGAAAAGACCCAGAAGTGTAGAGTACACCACTTTCAAGGTGTAACTGAGGCAGGTCCCAGGCCACTGCTAAAACAGTCGAACTCCACACACCAGAGTGCCACTCCATGCCTCGCTGACCTCCCTTGGCATTGGCTGCTGGTGCCTCTGCCCTGCTGGACTGAGGATTTTGTCTTCCCTGTTGCCCACCTGGCTCTGGAATTCCTTCCCTGAAGGATGCTGGCAGCTCCCTTGCCCGCCATGTTGTCTCCTGGGCCTACAAACTGAGACTCTGGGACTTGGGTTTGTTATCTCCCATTGATTGCTATGTGTGTGTATGTTACATTTCTCTTAGATTGTCAGAGTGTAATTAGGGTATTAAGGTATGTATGTTGCTCTTCTACTTTGAGTGAAACTTCATTCAGTAATGAAGTGAGTAGCATAGTTACTGTGTATAACTCTTGCCTATTCTTTGGTGCCAGGCAGCTCAGAAGGCAGTTAGCCAGCCACTTGCCCTGCTGACTTACAGGAAAGACCATACCATGGAGATATGCTTGTGACAACTTATTTCTTTTTATGCCTCTTTAAACTTGAAAATTTGAAACATGTTTTCAACTATAACCTAGCAATGATTAGCTGTATTGAGTGCCTCATAGACTCAAGGTGACAAACATTAAATAGCTACATTTTTTAGAACTCATTGAATAGAACAAACATTGAATAGAGCCACATGTTTTAGGTTAGGCCAACTACCAGCTGATAGTCCCAAAAATCCTATAAAAATTGGTCAGTCTCAAGTTTTCTTAGTGATCAATCTTAGGTAACAAACTCAGGGCCTTTGAACAGGTTTACTCACGGGTACTTACATGTCCTACATCACGAATTTCTAGTTTGGCATATCTAAAGTTCACATCCTAGAGTTTAGTTACTTTTTTATTTTATTTCCAAGATCTTTAGCTGTTGAACAAACACAGACATATGTGTCTGGAGTCTATAATTCTCTTTATAGATCAAGTTCTAGTTAGCCTGAGATCTAGAATCTCAGGACTAACTGCTCAAATGGACCCACATCTGCCTCTGGTGATTGGCTGCCTTTATCTCCTGGCCCATCGTTGTAAGCAAAGACTGTGTCTCCAATGTGTAACCCAAGGTCCAGTTAGTTGGCTAGGGGTAGCTGTTTATGGGTGCTATGGACTGCTTAAAAGTACAGGCAAGGGGGTCCATATACATGAACGAAGGACCCTTATAATATGGAACTGGGACAAAGGTGGGCAGAAGAAGAAAGGTCAAAGAGCAAGTGTCAGGGACTGGGGTCAGTTCTTCCACTGTCATCACATTTTAGCATAGGATTCTAAGGAGCCTGAAACATTAAATTCAAACCTTTCCTCTTGATAATTTTTAACATGTATTTGTCAAATCAGAAGAGAAGCACATTTTTTATTTAACAATATATTTATTTTTGTTTGATTTATAATATTTAAATACTTAATATTTAACCACATGGTATAATGACCTCCATTTATACTCTTGCTATTACCTTGAAATGTCAGAAAAAAGCCAAACTATGACTTCATCTGTGAGCAAATCAAAGACATTATCAGTTGAAATAGACTAAATTTCTGAGTCAACTAAAATTTTAAAAATAGAGAAAGTGGGGAAACAGAGAAGAGTAGAAAATTATATAGAAATGCAGAGGATGATGAAAAAAAAAGAAAAGGATTAAAGAGTAAGAACATATGTACAGGGAAAGATGAAAGAAGCCAAACTAAAGGAGAGAGAAGAAGGTTGAGAAGAGCAAGAACAAGAATTGAGCCTACAGAATTGGAGTTTAGAAGAGAGCACCTCTAATTAGGAGCACTGAACTGAGAGTAGGGATAATTAAGTCTGTGCTAAATCTTTTTAACTCTTCCAGTAAAGTTCCTGAATCTCTCTAAACTTCTATTTCCATTTACTACAAAGGGCTGGTTTGAAGTACCTGGGTTCAATGATCAATGTTGCTCTGAAGGTCAATGAGCTTATGGGTACTTCTTTTCAATCAGTCCATCAGAGTGCATCAGAGAGCTGATTTGCAAACTCTCTCTTAGCAGTGTCATCCTTAGCACCATCCTCTCACCAAAAGCCTCTAATCTTACTTAGGCCACTTGGATTGTCCAAAATTACCTCTGAACTGGTGGGAGTTCGCAAATCAATGATAGCTGATGAGCTATACCACTCCCAACTGGGGATACATGGCCAGTACAGAGAGGAAAATGTGCTCTGAATTTAACCTCAAATATTTTTCCTAATCTGATTTTATTGTTTCTAAGAATAGCTTCTAGCAATATTCATACAAAATTTTCTTTTAATTCAAATTCCATGTATATATTCCTGAGTTGTAAATTAGAAAACATCTCTAGGCATGGAGTATGTGTAAAATTTCTAATGGCCTGATAAGAATCATAAATAAATAAAACTCAAATTACAAAATACTAATTTATAGAACTAACAAAGACATTGTGTATAAAGGTACAGGTTGTTTTTCCTACTTTTACACACTTATCAGTACTGTATACACACTACAGTATTTAGTCTTAAAATGTTCTTCACTGATAAGAGAAAATTGGGTCAGAATAATTGCAATGCTAAAGCTACTGACAAGCAACAGTAGAAATCAAAGCACTGATAACTACTTTGTTATTTTTCAGAATTCTCTCCATTCATTTATGATCACAGGGACAGAATATCATGAGGACAACTGCAGCTCTCTTGAGACTAATAAAAGAGCCAGAACTTTCATGAGGAAGCAATAGCAATCTTTATAAGCCAAGTGGCCTTGGCTTCAATTGTTTTGTTTTGTTTTGTTTATATTTATGAGACTTCAAGGCTACTATTTTGTCTTTCTCTGAAGTTTTTGTAGGAACATTTCCTTATTAGAAAACAAGCAAAACTATAAACTTCTATGTGGAACACTATAAGGTGTGAAACAGGTCTTGAAGACCTATAATTCCAGATGCAAATAAAGTGGTATGAAGAAGTTGTGAAGATTAGGGAGTGGACAAGAAAATTCATTCATAGTTGTCATCCACAGCTGTATGATCTCTAGATATGCCACTTCCTTCTGGAGTTTACAGTTAGAGCATATGAGCACCAAAACTGCTTTTAACATTTTAATTGGTTATTTAAAAATGTCATCTAAATTCGTCCCCCAAATGGTTTTAGACATCTATTTAGACATTTATAGGCACATTTGTCTATTAAGTAGATGAGTATTCTACTTAAAGAAATGTGTCATTATCATTGAAATTAAAAGAAATAAACATGTCTAATCTATTCATCTTTCAAAATTAATTTGGAATTAATTTGTTTTGTAAAAGAATATATAAATTACTATAAAACATTAATATCGGTTTTACCATTATACATAAATTATGGGTTCATTTTAAATTCAGTTAAGAAATAATACCCTCTACCAACTATCACTTAACTTTCAGGATGGTCAAAGCTGAAATGTTTAGAACCTTTGTATGGAAAACCAGAAAAAATAAGAATGAAGTACTGTAGCATTACTCTGCAATATGGATGTAGTAGAAGATGAAAAGAATTTTAGAAGCACTTCATTTTATGTAGACACCCTCAAGAAAAAATATAAGACTTGGACAAAAGAGCCCTGAGACCTGGTGCTAGAGTGCTGGGTTTGAAAAGTGATCCCACCACCTAAAGGAAATGTGATGTTGGCTAAGTTATGTGACGACTTTGTACCTCTGGTTCACTTTTAACACAAGTTGTGACACTAGGACCTTCCACAGAAACACTAATTACCAGTACAAAAATTAAATGAATTAAGATGTTCAGAGGACTTACAACAAAAAACACCTACTACAAATATCATATGAGTGCGTGTTAAATATAATTTTCCTTGGAACTACTCTGACTTTATCACTTCACTCTACATTAGAAAACCTCTTAGCCAATATAATTTGTCCCACTAGTTGGCAGGTTAATTATTTAGAAGCTGGTTCAATTAAATAATCAGGAAAAAACAAGAAATAATACATATGTAAAACATTTCACGTTCATTTCAAACCTGTGAGTGAATATGTGTGTGTTTGCCAATATTATGATGCAAAGCCAAAGTCTCTTCTCTGAACATGGGCCTGTTGGATAGAGTTCTATTATTTCTTTCTTGTCTTAGTTACCACTTACATTTCAAGCTGCCTTTTATTTAAAGTGGAATTACAGGTATTTGTGAAGTAAACTGAGTGTAGAATGCATCTAGATTGCTACAATTTCTCCCAGGCTTTAGGAATTGTCTGGTCCACAACACGTCAATTCTTTATTAGCAACTCACCTTTCATAGGGTTATCACCACAGATTTCTTAGAAGAAATTTTTTTTATTCTCATGATTCACAAGTTTATGTAGCAATTACTTAGTTATTAATAACAAGTGCAAAGATATTTGTATATAGATCTGCAAATACAGCATGGGGCAAAAGTAGGATTACAGTTTTGAGTACACAAAACAGCTTATTCTTGTATTATTGTTTATTAACCATTGTGTTATCTTCCATACAAACAACTGCAAACTTACTTTTGCCTCACCTTGCAGAGCTAACTCTGGGGGAGCACACCACTGAATTTGAGAGAATACAAGTGTGCAAAAATTCAGAATGATCTTTGTGTGAAGAACTTCAAAGGATCTTAGCCATTCATCATTGTGTTTTTAAAAAATGAAAATTGTAAATGACTCCCACAGGTTGGTTAAGTGGAAGTCAGTTAAGAGAACTTCAACTATACTTTATTTAGTTGCTTACATATCTGAGTCCAAATCTAGACTGTGACTCATACGAGAGAAGGAGGGCATCTTTTATTCACCTTTGTATTTCTTATATAGTGTTGGACTATAGCATGTACTGAATAACTGCTGGCTAAATACATGAATGCGTCTGAATTAACAAGTGTGTGAATAAATCACATCAGATCCATCCCTGTTACCCTCACTTAAATGTTGCCAAATTTACAACATTGTTGATCACTAAGTCCACCTATGAGTAAGTATTATGTTGAAATTGTTTAAAAAAAAAACTTTACTCTAATACAAGTTACCTGTCACACAATAATCCTTGAAAATAGCAGTAGAGTTTAAATTTAGTTCATATGTTATATATTTTGACCCAATGATGATAGGCATTTGAAATAAATGTTCATTAGAATTCCAAGCAAGGGCAACAGCTAGGGGAAATATGTCCTCCTTGCAGCCATTTCAAAATATTAGGCAATTTGAAGTATGATCTTTTGAATTATCAATTTGATTCTTAAGAGTTTCTCCATTCTTTGTTTTTTCAATACCTGTCTCATATTTCAATTTCTTGTGTTTACTCCTCAGGCTCTTGGAAGCATACAGCTGCTTTAATAGCACTCCCTCTGTGACAGGCATTTCTATGCTGTACGATCAAAGCTTTTCGGGTCTGCTCTGTAACTGTTGATTTGTTGATTGGGGTTTAACCTTCTCCTCTAAAGGAAGACTTCTAAGAAGTGGAATTCTTTGTAGAGTCACAGTTTATGAGAGTGTTATATTCCCTACTTCATGCTGTTTGCCAGGTGAATGGGATGGCAATATCCAAAGATGAGCAGAAAAGACACATACAGGTTTATATAGAATCACAGTTCAAATACTTGAACAGAGCAAAGTTGAACACCTTGCCAGATATTATAAAAAATGAAGTGGACTAGTTTAACCAAGACCATTTTTCCAAATTAGCATTTCTGTAAGGTGGTCCAGAAAACTTCAAAGGTCCCTGAGATCAAAGCTATTTTTATAATATGATAATAGTGACATTATATGCCTTTACACTCTCATTTTCACTCTGTATTCACAAGTGCAGAGGGTACAAAAAGTTCATTAATGTGGTTTCAGATTTCACATTGAAATCAGCCTTTAAGAAGCTAATACTTGTCAAGCTTCAGGGTAATAGCAAAGAAAAAATATATGTCATTAAAATGAAAAGCCTGTAAGGCCATACTGCTTTATACATTTCAACTAAAACAATATATAACAACAGATTACGTGTGTAATAATGCCACTCTTCTAATTTAAATTTTCTTGTGCTGGGAAATATAATTTACTGTCATAAAATATGTTATCTATGTTAATTTGTAATAAGTTTATTATTGACATTTAAAGAAATTAATAAATAAATATACTCTTTCTCAGTTTTAACTGCTAATATGGCACTTATTTGTACATATTAACCACTTAACAAAGCTCTTTTATTTGGAGGCTTTGGTAATTTTAGTGGGTAAATGGGATTTTAGAATAAACATGTTTGAGAACCTCAGCCCTAAGTGATTAAGCCTGATCTGAAAATAATAATACAATATATTTTTAATGACATTAAAAGTACTTTTCCTAAAATAAGTTTTAGGAAACTAAAAGAAGGAACCAGAGAGAAGACTAAGAATCCCTTTCCGAGCTGGTTCCAGTTGGCACATTTTTCTCATTTCTCAGTGCCATTTAAGTTTCATAACTGTCAATATGAAACAGGTTCTATCAGAAATGGTAAAAAGTAAGTGCAATTATGCGTCGTTAACAGAACTATTTGGTTTCTTAAATCAAAAGCTTGTAATTGAATTTTGAACTATTATTACCTGTTAACAGTGACAGAGACTAAGCTCCAAAGAGAAAATATAATGAAAGAATGATCTCTAATTCAAGTATGACAAATTCTTTCTATTAAGTCAAATAAAACATGAAGAATCAACATGTAAACTGTGAGTTGTTTTGATCCAAATATGTATATGTGCATTGTAGTATCGTATCTGTATTGTATCTAAACATGATTTTTAAATCACACACACACATATACACTCAAATGCTGTATAAGAATCAAAACTGGTATCAATATTATCTAACTTAAAAAGCATTAATCATATTGAGTTTCAAAACATCTATGCTACTTGGTTTTCATTGTCTGGGTTACTAAATGATATTGAAACAACTTTGCAAGAAACTCTGCTATATAAGAGCTATAACACCCCTTTATCTTATTATCATTTAAATGCTAATTCCTCCATTATAGAGGTAAATTGGGTTTAAAATACAATGTTTCAAGCAGAAGAGCAAAAAATATAAGGTTAAACAGAGTAAGGAACCAGAGCTTCAATCTATAATATAAAGATTGCTAGGATGTGGACTGAACTTTGATATACTAAAAATGCCAGAACCTCTGGCATGCCCTGTAGACTAAGTGCACTGATCTGGAACAAAAATTATGTGAAACAGCTGTTAAGCGACAGAAGAAACGCACGTTGGACCACCAGTCTGTCATAAATTGCACTTTTAATCAGAAAGCATCTGTCTTTTCATTTCCTTTTCAGCAATCTCTGCATTGTATTTATTCTGCACAGAATGCCTCTGTTAACAGGTGCAACAATGTTTACAAATGGAAAACCTTATTTAAATGAAGCTTTACAACTAGTGACGTTTCAATTAACAGGGTGATATTTTATGAGAAGGAATAATTCTAACATTTGGCAAATCCATAGATAGCTTTGCATTTGTGAAATTTAATTATTGGAAAATTAGAGTAAATGCACCAAGAAAAGCTGTAAGCAAACCGTTTTTTAAGCAATCTTATGCAATGTATTGGCATCTAGAAAAGTTATAGGGATTGGTGAGAATAAAAAATTATCCATATTTTTAATTCTCCATTATCCATTATAGTCGAATTATCCATTTTGACTATTTTACTCAAAATGAGTGTAAACGTGATGGACTTAGCTCCTACAGGGTCCAGACAAGCAACCCAGGGGACACAAGTCTGGTAAAACAGATAGCCCTTTAGGTTGATCATTCATCTCCCAATTTTTGAGAGAAGCAGGTGCTGAAGAAATATTATTCTTAATTGCACTCTAGGACAAACAATATGGTAGATTCTTTAATAAAGAGCATGGCTAGCTAGGGAGTAAGACACAATTTAGTCAATTGTACCCATGGCAAAAAAAAACAATGTTTCCAGAAATCCAATTTTTTGATAAAGCACAGAGAAAATAAAATATATCTGCAGACTGGATCTTGCCCTTGGACTTCCAGTCTGCAACCTTTAGTGCAGTGGTTGAGAACAAGAGCTCACCATTAAACAGATCTGAGGTCAACTTCTGTCTTGGCCATTTATTTGGCTTATGACTTTGGATAATCTACTAGATTCTAAGCTTCATTTCATCCACAACAGCCAAAAAAAAAACCATTAATAATAATAGCTGTTTCACAGGGATATTGTAAGTATTAAATGAGATGAGGTAAAAATACAAAGCAGTAAGTACTCAATAGATGGTAGAGATTATTTTGTATATTATTATATGTGTGACATATAGTATATAATACATAAATATTATATATTTTAAATCTAATTTAAAACTTATGAAAAAGCACTAATTTTCTTATCTATTTTACTAATTGATATAAGATAAATTATTGTATCATGGATAAAGCTTTTCAATGTTCATAACTCTTGTTTATATACAGAAATATTTATTATAAGAGAACACAGAAAGCAAAGGCTATCTGTTCTTTGGAGAGTTCACCACACAAAATTACCTCATCTTGAGCATTCACATTTTGTAAAGGACAAATCCATTTTTAAAAATGTTCCAAACTAACGCAATATAAATATAGTCATTCATTATAATATAAAGCATAGAAATTCTCTTTTAATTACTTATTGGAGACAAGTATAATAAAAAATGCTTTGATGGTGGACGTTAGGCAGTCTGAGTATAATTTGAGAAACTAATTGGCTTCTTTAGACTAAGCTAGAAGATCGACTTTGGTCTTAGGAGTTGCAGTGAAAATAGTACCTTCTTAGAACTTCACTGGTACTGGTTTCCAAATCTTCTCAGATCCTCCCACTGATCCTAATCAAATGCCACCTCTTCTGCCTTAGAAGCTTGTTTTTCTTAACAATTAATAAGCTCTTCCCTCCTAATAGTGTATTATTATCTAAAACATTTAGAAATTCCCCCACTAATGGTTGAACCCACAATCAGGCAATAATAATTGGGATGATAGCTATGGTAGATGGAGGTCTAATTACATGTTCATTGTTAACTAAATCCTTTATAAGTATAGCCTCATTTATCTTTATCATGGCTCTATGAAGTAGATTCCATAACTATATCATGGTTCCTCATTTCTAAAATAATTCTGAATGAAGTTCAGAATCATTTGTCTAGTTAGTATCAGAATCAAGAGTCAACTGTTTGTCCAATTCTTAAAGTTATACTATGCTACTTCTCTGAATTCTTGGCATAAAATTCAACCAAGGTGAATCAGACCTGTATGGAATAAACGCTATTATTCAATGTGTTGACATGATAACAGTTGTATGGGCTCAGGTGGGGAAATGATAAGGAGATATTACAAAATATCAAGCAGAAAAATTTAAAATGAGTTAATTTCTTAATACATCGATTTCATTAAAGTATATACAGTGGACTTAGGTAAAAGAAAAAAATAATAAAACCTCTATACAGGTACCTCATTTTCAAACAACAATAGCATGTGAAAATCCAAATGTAAAAAACTGATAAATCATAATGATTATTTTTACATCACCTAAGAATTTATCTCATCACAGTAGGATTCGCCCAGAATTTCTCCCTCTATAAATTTAAGATGTTAGTGATCATTAGCTGTTTACAGTTAATGAACTAACGTTCATTAGTTAGTGATCAGTAGCTAAGGTGTGTGGAGGGGGCAGGGACTGGGTACAGAGAAACATGAAGCTAAGTATTACTCAAAGCTATCAGAAATTAAGATATGAAATATCAGAAGTTGAGCTTATAAAAATATAACTTAAGTACAACTTTTCAAGGACATCTATGACTGAAGAACAAAACAAGTGTTTCCAGCCACCATTTTGTTAATGTAAAAATTACCTCAAGCAGCCCACCCTGGATGCTTTCAAAAAGCTCCCGAAAAGGCATGCACAATTTGTTAAGTGAAGGTAAAATACTTTAACTGGTTTATATCTACAGGGAGACAGTTTCCTGTAACACAACTCTGAGAAAGACTAAAATGCTTGACGTTCAATAAATGGATAAACACAGACATATGGTGAATTATGTGTATGTGATATTCTTTGAGGGGGATCTCCTATCTTCACAAAAAATGTTGTATATTTTTAGGAAGACCAACTATTGACAAACTTTGGGTAGATAATCCTCAGGACACATTAATATACAGCATATGAAATGCATTTTTCCTTGGTCAAGGAGAGGAGAATCTATTGCATGTGTCACCTGTTTCTGTGAATACTGAAGACTACAATTATATTTTAATGTTAACACAACTACTGAAAATTTTTTATCACAAGGCAGACTGTGAAAATGTGAGTGACAGTATAAACCTTTTTAAATTGAATTCAACACTATTGAAAAGAGCTGATGTTTTCAAATACTGTTACAAAGCATCTGAACAACAATAACTCTCTAAATGAACCAGCTTCCTAAAGTGACCTATTTGATAAGAATGACAAAAAGCCAGAATAAAAATCAAACTCTGCATGTCTGCTATTTTCTGTGTGTTTTGGGGTGGGGGGCAGGTGCATTTTTAGAAACAATCACCTGTAATGCTTTGATGTCCTCATAAGCAAACTGCACAGTGGGAACTCCAAGATGGTTGATGAAATAATCTGCATCTCCTTGTATCTGTACAGAACTGACATTGGTTTCTGGACACTGAGCTCTTCTGGTACAGTTGAGTTTATTTTTCTGAAAAACATAATTTAAATTGTTAGTATAAACTAAGCTTCTCGGGGCATACTTAAATCAATGCTACTTAAAATGTGGTTCATAGATCAGCAGAGTTGATGATATCCAGGAACTTATAGAAAATACAAATGCTCAGGCTCCACCCATAAGTTTCCATAAATTTAATGGGAACCTTCAGGGATGGGGCCCAGGAATCTGTCCTGCAACAGTCCTCTACGATTCTGCGTTCTGATGCTCACTGAAGTGCGACCAGCATGTATGACTGCTTGTTTTTGTACCTTCAAAAGAATTTTTATCATGGAATTATTACGAACTGTAATAACTCTAATTTTTAAAGATGTTATATATTTGTTTTTAGAGAGAAGAGAAGGGAGGGAGAAAGAGAAGGAGAAAAACATCAGTTGGTTGCCTCTCACCCCCACCCTGAGCAGGATCTGAACCTTCAATCCAGGCATATACCCTGACCAGGAATCTAACTGGTAACCTTGTGCTCAGTGGAATGATGCCTAACCAACTGAGCCATACTGGTCAGGGCTAAGTCTTTAATTTGAAATATTTTTAAAGAATGTGAGTCCTTCAGAAGGGTTTAGTTTTAGTGGGTTTTTCTAAGGTTTTAAATTTTTTTTTAGTTTTCCCATAAATTTAAAGAATGGCTTGATAAGATGTGATTTCATTATTCTCGATGCTTTAAAAAAAACAAAAACCCAGAAATAATTTTCTACATTTCTTCTAAAAAGCATATTCCCATGTGTGTGACAAATATATGCCAACAGCTCTGTGGGTCCTCAAGAACCACATACTTAAGAGCAAATGCTGGGGAAATATGAGGAGATAGACTATTGTTTCTTAAACTAAAAGTTGTCTAGCACACAAAATAAATGACAGTAGTTTTATAAAATAGAAGGATTATAAAAAATCAAAAACAAGTAAATTAAGTGTTTCTATAATTAATGTTGACTAAAAAATATATTCTTTAATAAGATTTCCAAAAATCTAGAACTTTTCTGAGATGTTGTTGTCCCAAGTACAAAACATGGAAGAATACCAACCCGCTGGGCCCTAATCAAGAGGGAGTGAGCAATAACGTGGGAACACCGCGTCTGATAGGCAAGAAGTGCATGATGGAGGCAAAGTCGGTGAACAGTTGTGAGGACGCAAAATGCAGAGTTTATCTTGTATTGTTATTCATTAATTCTTGTGTTATTTTCCATACAAACAACTCTAAACCTACTTTTGCCCCACCCTGTAGGTATTCTTAATACACATTTGCCATTGAATCAAAAATCAATGGATTCTTTAAACCTCCTCCCCACCATTATGCTTCTTTGGCATAACACAATTTCAAAAATTGTTTTAAATATAACCTATAAAAAGATTTTAAAGTATGTAGTTTAATATTCATAAGGCAAAATATTCCAACATTTTCAAGTACAGTGCTAGATTTTTTCAAATATATAATGTTTTGATACCTATCCAATTTTCTTTGGGGACCTAAAAGAAAGATCTTTGCAACAAAGATCTTTTAAAATCAATTAAAATGGAGAGCCTGTGTGTGAGCGTTTACAAACAGGCCAAGGTTTCCATTTAATGTTATTTATAAATATCTGGATAATTAAGCACTTCGCAAATGCAATGGAAAGTGAAAGTAGTGTTCTACCATACAACCTAGTCAGTAGCAACCTAATACTTTTTATGATTACTCTCTCCAGCTTGCATCTTTTGAAAGCCCCGATTTCTGAAAAGAGAGTTAATCTTCTTTCACTTCCTGATATACTCCTGGGGTAAAAACTCCTGGAGGTTTTGCACTTGGAACAGTTTTGATAGAGTATTGAATATTTCCAAAGAAGAGCTATGATCAAGTACTAGATAATGAAAACCAAAGAAATTACTTTATATCATGTAATAATTACCAAGTAGTACTGAGAGAGCCAGGTGTTAAAAGCTGGCACCTGTGAAGGTATTTCTTTAGCCAGATTACATATTAATTTGAATGTCCTGGTCAGGCAAGGAATTGACCCATCACTAGTGTCACTCTCAGCCTGCTTCAGATGGTGGCCAGAAACATTTGAATTTGCGAAACCTAAACAGTTGTACTCTTTTATGTTATTAACGAAGATCTCATACAATCTAGTCTTTTCTTTCCCCAGGTGACTAACCAATGAAATTAAAAGTCATTAGGTGATCTACTTTATCTTCACTGCAGCAACACTATGTCTTTTTGAGACATCATCTGTATCCTACTCAACCTCAATAAAAATATAGGTTTGGCTCTCCTTTCATTTTGCATAAATAATTCTTAGTATCCACTAAAAATATCAGCCACATTTCTTACACAGAATTGTTTTTCTCAACAGAAAAGTGGCATGGGTCAAAAATTGACAATTCTAAATTCCACAATGTGTTTCTGTGAAAGAATTAAAAATTTTAAAATAAAATATAAAATTATTTGTATATAAATAAGTATAATATGTGATACTATTTTCATTCACTCTTCACTATTATATAATAACTTCCTTCTAACAAAAAGTATTAATTTTCCATGTATGCGAGTTCCTAAAAAGGCACAAATGACTCTATTCCAATCAATCCTTGCATTCTTTGTTTGAAATAATAGTTACACAAAGATGGGTTCTTTTTTAAAAAAATATTTTATTTATTTATTTTCAGAGAGGGGAAAGGAAGGAGAAAGAGAGAGAGAGAAGCATCAATGTGGGGTTGCCTCTCATGCACCCCCTACTGGGGACCTGGCCTGCAACCCAGGCATGTGCCCTGACTGGGAATCAAACCAGCGACCCTTTGGTTTGCTGCCTGGCACTTAGTCCACTGAATCACACAGACCAGAGCCAAAGACGGGTTCTTACTTGGCCTCAGCTTTGTATTGATTCAGGGCATTCTATGAAACCAGTGCAAATTCTCTTCTATTCCTTTCGTGTGTTCCGTGGTTACTCCCATCATATAGATTTAACATTTTCATTGCATTCCATGATCTCTTACATGTTAATGTAATGATTACTGCATCATTGCTTTCCACATTTTCTGTTTTTCAGGCAAATCAAAGAGCAATGCCCAACCTTTAAGATTACATACTCTAAACTACTTCTGCATTCTTTTCCCTACTCTGACTTGCTTTACTTGACTCATTTATCGAAAAGTCTATCTTTTTTTAAAGGCTTGTATTGACACCCTGTTTATATATAAACTCCTTTGGCAAACCAAGAGAGCAACAGAGTAAGCATTATCTAGAATTGTTTTCAAATTATATTTTGAAGGTTAAAGCTGCAAAACCACATCTATGGTGCTACATTCGGACTACTTATGGAGAGAGGATAGAGTACAGAACAACAGGGTTGTGTGGCCTGAGGGATAGCTGTGCCTATAGCTGGAAACACTTAGCTATTGAGTCTTATGTCAGAGTTAAGCCCACATGAAGCGTAAAGCCTTCAAGAAAATGTATTCAACATTGGAGGCTTCAGGAACAACACAGGGTTCCTTGAAAAGCCTTCCTGGGGCCTGTTCCTTACCTACTGAGGCCTGATGTGTCTGTAAAGTCCTGCTGAGGGCTTACCTCACTAGCCTACAATCAACTTTCTTTCTCTCTCTCTCTCTCTCTCTCTCTCTCTCTCTCTCTAGCTCCACCTCATTTTCTACTACCTGCTCTCCTGATTTAACCAGAGATGAGGAAAGGAAACACATGACCCTCGACCCTATGTCTATTTTGTTCTTTTGTGCTTCTGTTTCTAACTAGTTTCAGAGAAAACTAGAATAAAGAGAACCCAGTTTGGAGATTGGTATTTTCCCCTCAGTTATTTTATCTAGGGATTTACCTTAAATGGAGAACATTCTTGATACGGACACCTTACCCTCTAAATATTTTTAAAAATATTCTGTATTTTCAAAATTTTGATTTTGGCAAAATTCACAAATTACTGATCTGAGACCTATATTCTCTCCTAATGTGAACTGTTTTCTCACACAGCACTTCAGTGGATTAAAACAGATCTGTATCAGTTAATAGACACTGATCTACTAGACCCCTCTGAAAAGCACTAATATCTGAGAGGGAAGTAGAAATAAATATTTATATCCTTCATTTTACTAAGAGTTAGCCACCATGGGAGAGTGAAGGCTGGTAACCAATTTGCACAGGTCAATTAATTTTTAAAATCTATTTACAAGGCTGAGTAAATTCAAATTAAGTATTTCATCCAAGGAGTTCAAAATGCTCCCATACTTAATGTTTGATAACAAGCATTTTTATTCCAGTTCATAAAATAAGCAAGTTCAGGCAAAGACTGTAGTTATGCCACTTAATTTTCTATCATAAGCCTGTTGAAAACCTGAAATGAAATCACCATCTCAATCCTAAGACTGTATGCTTTTTGCAACTAGACTTTGAGGCCAAAAGGCAAAACCTTATAATAAGTGATCATGTAAGTGAATACAAAGAAATTAAATCAAACTTGTGTTAATTGAGTAGCAATATCAAGACACACTGACAAATTTCTAAAGTATTTAAAAATCTGTTTAATAACTTAAACATTGTATTTCTCTTACACTCAGCTTTTTCCTGCATGTATAAATATTCACATAACACATGTAAGAAATCCAAATCGATTACTTATTTCAACAGTGAGAAAAATGTAACATTCTAAGTAAATGTACTGTATTCTACACATTAAAGTAAAATATTTTTTTTTCTTTCATTTCAGTGTTAATCTTGTAACAATTTCAGTTGTGTAGAAACCATTTAGGTCCCTGATTTTCATGGCATTCACAGTAACATTCCAATTGTGACAATGGTACCTATGTTATTTTAAAAATGGTTTTTCGTTATAAGCATCTGGATGGTTACTTTTATGTGTCAGCTTGACTGGGCCACCATAAGGTGCCCAGATATCTGGCCAGCATTATTCTGAAAGTCTCTCTGAGGGTGGTTTTTGGGTGAGGTTAACCTTCGAGTCGGTAGACTGGCTAAAGCAGGCTGCCTGGGCTGATGTGCATGGACTGAAGCTCAATCATTTTAAGGCATGAAAAGAACCAAAGGCGGTCCTTGCCAGGAGTATAGGAAATTCCTCCTGATTGACTGTCTTTAGCTGAGATATTGGTCTTTCCTTTCTTTGGACTCAATTAAATGTCAGTGTTTCTTGGGTCTCAAGTCTGACAGTTTTGAAGTACAACTTATACCATCAACTCTCTTAGGTCTCCAGCTTGCCAATGGCAGATCCTGAGACTTCTCAGCCTCTGTAACTGTGTGAGCCAATTTCTTATAATAAATCTCTTTTATACATTTTATTGGTTCTGTTTCTCTAAAGAGAAATTCACCTTTGTGTTTAAGAGATTTACATCAGAACTAGTGAAAAATTAAACTTGAACGTTAAAGTAATGGTAGTGAGAAGAGCTAGGGTTTTTTTTTTGGTTTGTTTGATTAACTGGATGTAGTTTCACAGAATTTTGTTATAACATTTTTCCTTTAGAACTTATAAACATGATCCCAGGCAACATGGAAATGTAAACAAGTGAAGAATCACAGAGAAATCATTACATTTTGAAATTAGAAAGAACCTAAAAATCCTAACCCCAAAGGTTCTTATCCGGAGGGCCACAAGAAAAATTGAAGAGATCTGTGAACTTAGTAGACCAAAAATAATTGCATTTTTATTTTTATTTGCTTCTAGTTGAAATTTAACATTTTATTCAAATATGACGTATGCCACAAACCCAATATAGTATTGCAGTAATTGTGATTTTATAACCAAATAAATTCAGGCATTTTCATATATTTCAGTTGTGAATAAACTCATTCCTAATTTAAAAAGATGGCAGTTATGAGATACTCGGATGAATTTTATTGTTTAACGTGTTAATTTGAAAAAGCTTACATATTAAAATGAAAATTTGTGTTTTAATACTTACAGGATTGTACTTTGATATAAAGAAAAATCAGTAAAATCTTGCAATGCCATTATTAAAAATTGAGTAGGGGAAGAAAACCAGTTTTCATCTTATTATAAAACTGTAATTGTCAACCCATGAAATGTGATTTTCAAAATCTCCATATCACAAGGTTTCTGTAGAAATTAAATAACCTACTTATAGAGTGTTTAAAAAGTATCCTCAGCTTTAAATAGTGAAGGATTGTTATTCCTCTAATATATACAAGTAGAATTGCCAAACTAAAAAACACACTCTAATTTTCTCACTTTGTTAATTTTTAAAACTCCAATCTTGTTCTAGAATGTGGAGAAATATTACTTTATATTTGAAACACTCCAAATTAGATTTAAACTAATGAATGTTTTAAAGATCATTCTATATGGGTAAAAATGGAGAATGAAGACATTGCACTTGTTTTTATTTTTTAATTTTTATTTTTGATTTAATCTTTATTGTATTTTTCCCATTATCATTTAGTCCCTTTATACCCACTTCCCCCCAGCAGTCACCACAATGTTGTCCATGTCCATGAGTCCTTTTTCTTTTTTTTGCTCAATCCCTATGTCCCCTAACCTTCCCTTCCCACCCCCCACCACTAGCTGTCATCTGCTTTTCATCTGAGTCTGTCCCCATTTTCTTTGATAGTTCAGTTTGTTAATTAGATTTCACATATGAGTGAAATCAAATGTTTTTTTTTTTCTCTGACTGGCTTATTTCACTTAGCATAATGTTCTCCAGGCCTATCCATACTGCAGAAAGGGTAAAATTTTCTTCTTTTTTACAGCTGAGTAGTATTCTATTATATTATGTCCCAGGGTTGTTTTATTCACTCATCTATTAGTGCACACTTGGGTTGCTTCCATATCTTGGTAATTGTAAATAAATACTTCAGTGAATATAGAGGCACTTATGGAAGCACATATCATGTTCATGGATAGGAAGAATTAACACCATTAAAATGTTCATACTACCCAAAGCTATCTATAGATTCTATGCAATTCAATGACATATTTCACAGAATGAGAGAAGATATTTCAAAAATTTATATGGAACCACCAAAGGCCCCTCATAGCAATGATTCTTAGAAGAAGAAAGTTGGAGGATTCACGCTACCTAATATCAAACTATACTATAAGTCCATAGTAATTAAAACAGCATGGTATTGGCATAAAGACAGACACATAGATCAATGGAATAGAATGGAGAGCCCAGAAATAAACCCACACTTTTACAGTCAATTAATATTCAACAGATGAAGTAAATATATACAATAGGCTAAAGATAGTTTATTCAATAAGTGGTGTTGAGAAAACTGGACAGATACATGCAGAAAAATGAAACTAGACTACCTTCTTACACTACATAGAAGAATAAATTCAAAATGGATCAAAGACTTAAATACTAGAGCCAAAACCATAAAAATCCTAGAAGAAAACATAGTCAGCAAAATCTCAGACATTGCTCATAGAAAATTTTATTGAATATATCTCCGCAGGCAACAGAAACGAGAAAAAAAATAAACAAATGGGGCTACATCAAACTAAAAAGTTTTTGCACAGCAAAGGAAACCATTAACAAAATAAAAAGGCAACCCGCAGAATGAGAGAACATATTCACTGATACATCTGATAAAGGTTTAATATTCAAAATTTATAAAGAACTTACAAAACTCGATACCAAAACACAATTTTAAAATGGGCAAAGGAACTGAATAGATACTTTTCCAAAGAGGGCATACAGATGGCCGATAAACATATGAAAAGATGCTCAATGTAACTAATCATCAGAGAGATGCAAATGAAGCCACAATGAGATACGATCTCACACCTGTCAGAATGTATCATAAATGAATCAACAAACAACAAGTGCTGGTGAGGATGTGGAGAAAGGGGAACCCTTTTGCACTGTTTCTGGGAATGCAGACTGGTGCAGCCAGTGTGGAAAGTGGTATGGAGATACATCAAAAATTTAAAATGGATTTGCCTTTTGCCCCAGCAATCCCACTTTTGGGAATATATCTCAGGAATCCAATACACTAATTCAAAAGAACATAAGTGGCTTTGATTTTATTCTAATTTCTAACTGATGTCTCCTCCCCCACCTTCAACTCTACTTCTTTTCCATTCCTCTTCCTTGACCAGCTTAAGGTCCAGACCAAATAGGCACATGATGAGAGAAGACCCATTTCTTCTTTATTTCTCTTCACTTAAGGCCGTGTGACAACAGAAACCAGTGTGCTATTTTAAAACTAAAAATATTCACATTTCAACCAAACTGTTGGGTTTAAATAAAAATCTCCACTAACATAAGATGCCATAGGGTATCTTATACCACAGTACATTCCAGATAAATCCACTTTTTAAATAGAAAAATATGGAGAAATATTGGAAGATATTTTTAATAATCTTAGAGTTAGAAAGATATTTTTTACTATGACAGCAAACTCCAAAACAAAAACATTAATTAATTTAACTACCTAATATTACAACTTTTCTGCATGACAAAATTTACCATAAACAAGGATAATTAAAAACCTGGGAAAAATAGTTACAATTCATTTCACAGACAAATGGCTATTTTCTCTAATATATAAATAAAAAGATTTGACAAGCAGATAAAAAGTAGTTGATAAATATGAACGGGAATTCACAGAAAAAATCACTACACATGTTTTTTATACATAAAAGACACAGAAAGTGCCTTATAGTACTTTACAAAAAACTTTGACAAGTTTGATTACAGACTACATCGTGGGTGTGGGATTCTGGTGCCGCATATGTAGCTGAAGAAGAAAACTGCTACAAATTCTATGAAGACTAAATAAATTTTATTACATTAATAAAATGGAATGATACACAGTCTTCAAAAAGAACATTGGTGCCATTTATGCAGTAATAATAAACAATTTCCATGATCCTATTTTATTTGTGTTTAGTAGAATAAAACATAGAAAACGAAAAGGATAGATGCTCTAATAAAGGCAAAAGTGGGTTTACATTTGTGAGTACACAAAACAGTTTATTTATTAATTATATTATTGTTTTCCACACAAAACAACTGTAAGCCTACTTTTGCCATCCTCTTGTATATGCAAACGGCGTTTGCCTCTGGGGAGAAGTAGTGGTGGGTGGGACAGGTTTAGAAGGAAAGCATTACATTGTCTACTTGTTTATTACTTTCAAAATTTAAATTTGTGATTAAAACACTTGCTGAAAATACGTTACATTTTTCAAATCCCCTTTTAACTATATGTACCGTGTTTCCAATTCTAGATTCCCTTGATTGTAATGTATAATACCAATTTAAAAACTGCTTTTGTTGGATGATAGGTGGGAAAGAAATCATATAACAGATATCTCTCAATTTCAGGAATGTTATTTTTATAAAATGTATAAAAGTAGAGAAATGGGGTCAAGTTGCACTGTGACAACCCTTTCATCCAAGGTCAATTTAAAACCATCAAAAATGTGTACACCATTAGGAAGGGGAGGGATGAAAGTAACTGCCTCTCGATCTTATTAGGGAAGAGCAGGTTCTTTGCACAGGATTTGGGAATGGATACAGCAGCACGAGTCCCCGCTGGCATGGAAGTCGCTGAGGTAGGCACCCCCAGTAACCAGGACACTCAGGGAGAACAGAGAGCCAAAAGGTGGTGGAGAAGACTGAAAACAAAACTCTACTGCATAATTGTGATATCCTTGAGGACCGTTTCTGTTTATGTAATTTGCGTGTGTTTGTATTTTCTAGGTACATATCAAATTATTAACAAAATAAACTAAATATGGGCCACCTCACTTACTACAAAAGATACACTTACAAGCAGACATTATATTGGATCATAATGCAACCTGGTGAGATAGGTAATACAGGTATCATCATTCCATTTTACAGATTAAAAACTTTGTTATCTTCTGTAGACATGACCACAGCAAATGGAATGGCAGGCAGAAATTTCTGATGTAATTGTCATGTCGCTGTTCCCCACACCCAGCCACCTTCACTTGTGGTCTCATGATTCCCCCACAGCCCCACACCCTCATGCCTCCACAAGCAACTAAGGAAATGAGAAAGGAGTGTCTCAGTTTGTATACAAAGAGCTGGTAGCCTGCTGAATAATCACCTAAATTTAACATTACTCTTCAACTTAGGAGAAATGGTGACTTAAAAATAATTTACCAGATAAAAAGACTCCATAGATCCCTTTGCTACTTTGGCACTTTTTTAATGGGTTTGCTGTTGGTCATTCTAACAGCTAAACCTAATTCTTTGTGAAGTGTAAACTATATATAGAATGACAACCCCAGAGCCCTTCTGAAAACTGTACTCTGATTATATCGAAATGAAACTGTGAGCATATTGGAAAGGTAAAGCAGAACCATCCAAACTGACCTTAGGTCAACACACTGGATGAAAGCACACTGCCCCTGGGTACAATTCCTATACCAGAGGATCAAGATATAGATTTTATGTCTCAATGAAGGATAACAACTCTGGTTTCACAATGCTGTTCCATGCTGAGAAATTGGCTGACATAACATAACTTCAGCTATTATTTCACTAGCTTTTTGAGGTTTGTCTTAAATAGCTTCCCCTAGCCTCACAGGCAATGCTATTTTAAATAATACAGTGTCAGCGTTTCAGTGTTGCATTCCATCTGCCAGGCATTAAAAAAATTAACTGAAAACCAAACTGGTTTTCAATTTAACATTAACTCTCAGCTGCAAATATTTTTAATGAAATATTATATTGAAACAAAATCTTCTGTAGATGAAACAGTTTAGTATTCTGACTTCCTTTCAGAAAAAATATCAGACATTTCCCAAAGAGTAAACCCAGAGCAAGGAAACAGCTGGAGTTACTTTGCGTACATTTAGCATCACTCTGTAGACAGCAGGCGAGAAAGTTTGCTGTCCTCTCTATGACCAGGGTTACAGGGCAGTTGTAAATTAGGTGGAGGCTTTCAGGATTTTTAGAGATAATTCACTTAATTTTAGGAGGGCACAGGGAAAAAAAAGCTGGGAAATGCAGACTTGGCAAGCAGGAGGGCAACAGGATGCGGATGGCATACGATCACACATTACCATTTCAAGCAAGTTAAGTGCTGAGAGCGAGAAATCAGGCAGAGGAAATAACACCATCAGCAGTACTGTGTCTAACTCTGACAGATGACAGCATCACCACATCACCTGAAAGTCCCGGGCCGAAGCAACTGCTGGTCGAGGCGCCGCTTTGCGGGGATGCAGCCCTCAGAGCCCTGCAGACCCCACTGCCGAGTCTCGGGGGCGCTGTGCACAGAGGCACCGGCAGCGCATGATCCCCGCCCCAGTGACAAGTCCCACAGGCTAGGTTTTTGTATCAGACCTAGGACCTTTATTTTGGTCAGAATGTACCAGAAAGTCTTACACTTATATGACTTCTTTTTAACTTCATTCTCGCTCATTTTTTTGAGGAGAGAAAATGTGTTTTATCTGTCTTTCTGTGGACCCCCTATTGATCAGCACAGTAAAGTGGGTGCTATAAAAGTCTGTAAAAATAAAGTCAACCCGAGTGTATGAATTTTTCTCCAATGCAAGGGTATGGGAAGGGAGAGGGGAAGAAAAGAGCTGCGCAAACACCACGTGGCTTAGCCGAGGTTTAGAACTGAAATTACTGGACCAAGGATGCCAAAGACACCACAGAAAGTTTGAGGCCGGCTTCAGGTAATTCCATAAGTCATAGCTCTTCGGGAAAGCATTCTCCTCGTTTATTTCTTGCTGAGAAACCTTTGCTATCATATAAGCTATGCATCCAATTAGGCACCTGTAACAAGTCAGTAAGTGTGTACTGATGTCACAAAGTACATTGTGATAAGTAGGTGCTTGAGGTAAATATTAAAGAAAAATCAAATCATGACCTACAAATAGATCAAAAAGGAGATAGATGATTTTGCATTCCCCCTTCAAAAGCACTGATGTTTCTTTTTACCAGTATGAATTTGGGGCAATTACTTAACTTCTTGAAGTCCTGAATTTCTTAGTGTAAAAAGGTGAGCATGTGAACTATATGAGGAGATTGAAAAGAGTAAATTAAATGATGCACGCAAGGCACTCAGCACCAAACCCATCAGAAGCAGTTTATACATCACCGTTATTATTATGAACTGTCATTACTACTAAAGTAACCGACACACACACCCCCTGTATTTTTGGCAATGTCTTCTTACCAAGTCCAGTTGAAGCTGTATTTTTTGCCTGCTTTCTAAGACGTCAAATGCTCATCTCAGAAAACTAAATTTTGTCATGATTATTTCATGAACTTTTTCATAATGATCTTTGGTTTTAAAGCAGTTTCTTTATATATTTTTGTTTCTTTTCTTTATTAAGCTAATCTCTTTTTTTGGATTTTAGGAGTGAAATCATGCAATAAATATTATTTTTATTTAAATAATAAATAATATTTTTTATTTTTATATAAATGCATTAAAAGAGAATATTTTAAATGTTACCCAAATATTAAATATTGTAAAAGGTATTCCCTTTTGATTTTCCACAAAACAGGTTTTTAAAGAACTGGGGTAAGGTTATATAAAAGATGATTACATATGCCGAGATACGATAGAATAGCACTACATATTTTCCATTCAGTATCAATAATTTTTCATTAAGCAATTTTTATTTTTTCTTAAATTAATTTTTCTTAATAAAATTATTTTCTTAAACACTAATTCTGAACATTATGTAATTACAACATGTTATTGTAGCCACAACCTATATAAACTGAACATTTTTCTTAAAATGTAGATTGGATCAAAAGAAATCTATGATAAAAAATACAAGAAAAATACTTTTTAAATAATATAACTGACAAAAAAAGGAAGAGTAGAGTAAAACAGTAGCAATCTAACACTTTAAAAATTAGATAGTAGCTAATTCATATTTAACTAATATGTATTGCACAACTACTAGAAGCCCATTCCTTTAACATATAGTATCTTATTTTTTCTTCATAATAACATTTTTGGGAGGAAAGGATTATTCCTAAGCTGTTTTTAAGTCACCATTGCTGAGAGAGATTAAGCAAATGACCTGTAGTCACTAAGGTAGTGATAAGACTAAACTTTGGGCCATAGTTTCCATTCCCAAGGGTGGTGTTCTCGACTTCTTGACCCCACTGCTGGGATTAAAAAAAAAAAATCAAAATCAAAATTCAGTGCAAAAATCTCCTCTTCTACATATCTGGAACTCAGAGCACTTGGAAATGGAAACCGCTTTGATATAATAAGACTTATTGTTTTATTTGGCACATTGCACAGACACAAAACCACACCAATGATCATTTAGTATGTACTCTTGCCATCGGCCACTTTCACATCTTTCTTGCATGTGAAATAGATATTTTGGACTTAATTTATCAAAGGTTAAATTCTATATGATACTAAATGAAATAAGCCAGTCACAAAACCACTAATACTATATGATTCCATTTACACAAATGCCACAGACTGGATGTGCTCCTCTAAAATTCATAAGTTGAAACCTTACCCCCAATGTCACTGCATTTGAAGATAGGGCTGGTGAAAAAGTGATAATGGTTAAATAAGGTCATAAGGATGGGGCCCTAATCTGATAGGGCTGGTGCCCTTAGGAGGAGAGAAAAACAGGCCAGAGTTCTCTCTCTTTACCACGTGATGACACAGCAAGAGAAGGCTGCTGTCTGCAAGGTAGGGAGAGAGTTTTCACCAGGAGCCAGCACTTTGATCCTGGACTTCCCAGCCTCCGAAACTTTGAGAAGTAAATGTGTGTTGTTTAAACAACCCAGTCTATGGTATTTTGTAATAGCACCTTAACCAGATTAATACAATTGAGTATCTAGAGTAGTTAAATTCATAGAAATGGAAAGTAAAATTGCAGTCGCCAGGGACTAAGGGGAGAAAGGATTGGGGAGTTGTTTAATGGGTTTCAGTTTTGCACAATGGAAAGTTGTAAAGATTGGTTGCACAACAGTGTGAATTCAGAACAGCATTGAACTATACACTTAAAAATCGATAAGATGGTAACTGTTAAGTAAATTTTACTACAATAAAAATATTAAAAATTAAAAATAAATAAATTATTGATTTCTTTTCTCAAATCAGCTCTTTCCCCAGTGTGATTTATCGACAAAAATGGTACCAACATTCGCCCAATTACTCACATCCGATTTTAATATTTATTCTTTACTCTACCTTCTTTTGCCCCTTGCATAAAATCTAGTGTTCCTCAAACTGCGGCATGCAAGGGATCGCCCCGAGGGCTTGTTACAGCACAGATTTCTGAGCCCCACCCCCGCACTTCCGATTCAGTGGACCTGAGTGGGTCGAGAAACGCGTGTGTACATAGGAAGTATGAAGCGAGATTAGAGAATTGAAGTAATTACTACAATTACAAAACAGATTTCTTAAAAATATAGGAAAATCTTATAAGATAGCTTTTAAAGTTCAGAGAAGCAAGATATTTTGCATAAACAATAACTTTATTCCCCAGAACCTGGAATCTGTTGGTCTATATTTTGAGCGGAGGGGTGTATGTTCGACATTCAGTGAAATGATGCCAATTTTAAACGAACTAAATGAAATAATTTCATAAAGAAACTGATAATAGCATTCCACATCTATCATTTGAAATCTTTCCGTGCATTTATTTTTAAAAAGAAAGAAAAAGAAAAGAGAAGAGCTGGTGGCCCTCAATGTGCTGATGTAAAATGTGTATCTTTCCATGTATCTATTTATTTATTGGGAGGAAAAGGTGGCACATCAGCCTGGTTTATGACATTCCTTTGAGCAAAACTCCTGTCCCCTAGCACAGAGTACGGTCCCAACCAGTCATAAGACCACCCTAGCTGCCAGGGAACCCACGTGCTCTGCCTGCCCCCAGCTCCCAACACTGCCACGGACAGGCCGAGGTCACCGAAGGTGGCCTGCCTGCCACTTGTGCCGCGTGTTGGAGGAGTCAGGCCACCCAGGTAAGATGGGGCGGAAGTGCAAGAGGAGCTCTGGCCAGCTTCTCAGGAAGCTCCGCTCAGTCAAAGATAGCACCGCATCCCTTCTTGAATAGGAGACGTTGTCTTTCAGGAGGGCTGATCCCACGGCCGTGTGTACCTTATTCCACAGCAGTGTCTTCATTGTAGAGGTAAGCCTGATGGAGGGAGCGGCGTGGCACCAGCGCGTCAAGGTACCAGTTGAGTTAGGGTTTGCTTTTCGGAATAACTCCTTCAGGAAGCTGAGGCCTGTAATTTGGCAAGAGAGCCTCTCGGTGGGGCATCTTCACACACTCTTCCTGGCACTGACCTGTGATCCTTCTGGGGAGGATGCCTCCGTGAGGAGCGAACTAAGCCACAGATCATTCTCTCAGTTATACTTGTGCTCCAGGTTCCACCAACAATGAGGAAGTGGCCAGAGGGGTAGCGGGGATTTGGGTTTTCCTGAGGAATATCTGAGACATTGCCTTTGATTATAGTTGTCTTCCCTTCTCCGAGCTCCACCACTTCCCAGAAGCTGAGATCTAAGTCCTGTGCTCAGGGGGTCATGGCTGGGCCTGACACCAGCCCTCGAACCAGTGGCCCTCATTTGGACATCAGCACCTTGAGGGCCGCCAGCTCTTCTCTTTTCTTTTTCTTTCTTTTTTAAAAAATTATTTGTTCTGAAAGCTACGTTTAAAAAGGTATATTACCTTATTTTTTAAGTGCTTATACTTCATAGGATTTTGACCTATATTTCTTCTTATATATTCATTGCACTTTGAGATAATTAGGGTGTTACAGATATCTGACAGATGAGAACATTGAGATACAGAGAGGTGAGCAATTGTCAACAACCACACAAAAAATAAGAAACAGACTCCAGTAGGCTTGACTCCCACTTCAGGTTGCCCTCCCCCTTCTATATGGCTTGTCAAAAGATTTTCTTTGTCCCTAGTTGCTGCTTCAAAATCTTCTCCCCTAGCTGGAATTTTTTTTTTTTTAATGAATATGTATCAAGAAGCAGGAGGTGACCTGTTATCAGTACCTACCCTTATGCTATACTAGGCTGATCACATAATAAAAGCCAAGGTGATTGGCTAACCTGAGCCCATGTTCTGGGCTCTGCTGTCCACTGCTCTCTGCCTTGGCTGCATCAATAAAACTATCCTTAAAAATGACTGTTCAAAAGTTAAATTTAAAAAGTAAATAAAAAGGTTTTTTGAGTCAATCAGTTCAGATCTCAAACATTCAAGAGAATTTCCAGTAAGCATCCTGGAGCTCAGGAACAATAACCCTAGCATGACAGTAATAACAGGGCAAGGAGGTGTTCTGCTCTCACATAATAAGGAGGAGGAGTTTTGGTTTTAATCTCCCAGGATTGTCTACAATATGAATGCCATTAAGTAATCACAGAAGTTAATAACATGCATTTTTATCATGTTTTAATTTTATGAATATTGCACAATCAACAACTATTTGCTGAATACCTATTCAGTGTGACATCTTCTAGAAAATACAAAATTATGAAGAAAATGCATAATTTATATTAAAAAAAAAACTGTGATATAGTTGGGTAGGAAATGCTCCCTTGAACAAATGCTTAGGTGATACAAAGAAAATATTGTTTCTAAAGGGTACTTTAAAGGGTTATATTACATTGATTTGAAAAGTACTTTTGGAGGTTAACATAATCAGTAGAGTTAAATAGAGTCTATTGTATGAAATTTTTGTCAACATCACAGAGGTTAGCAAGTAATGCAATCACAAGTGCCTACTGCTATTTCAACAATAGATGCCACTGGCTAGAAGAATCTTTTCTGATAGCTGAGCACTGTGGTGGATAGATTAATTACTAACATGATCATGTTAGTTGGGTTTCTGTCTCAAATACATGAAACCAAAAGTAGTGTATTATACCTTTGTTATAACATACAAAAAACTTTATAAAAGTTTAGAACTCACCAATAATGAGGCTCTTGGATCATAGTAGCTAGAGTTAGAAAGTATTTGAAAGCGTCTACCACTAAAGTGACTAGTTTTATGTCAAACTGTATTGCACCTAAAGCTCTTACAAAAATCTGGAAAAGGGTTTTACAGAAGTGCATCACAAAGTTTCAAGATGTGTTCTAAGGTCTGAAAATAGCATGTGCATGTTAGGTGCCATTGAACTGACTGCAACTCCTGGCGACTCAATGAATGACTAATGTCCACAATGTCCTGTCCTCATTAGCCCTGCTCAGCTTCTACAGACTCATGCCTATGGCTCCTTTGTGAAGTCAGTCCATTTCATATTTCATCTTTCCCTTTTCTTGCTGCCTTCTCTATTTCCCATCATTGTTGTCTTTTTAAAAGGGTCCTGCCTTTTCATGGTGTGCTGAAGTAGGACACCATTAGTTTTTTGAGTTTTTTTTTTCTTTTCACTTTTTCCTCAAGCAATGTTTCAGGCTTAATTTGCTCCAGGACCACTTGATCATCTTTCTGGTAGCCCAGGGCATCCTGAGAGCACCCTCCCAACACCATATTTCAAATGAGTCATTTTTTTCCTATCAGCCTTCTCTATTGTCAAGCTTTTGTATCATAAGTAATAACTAGGAATATAAGGATGTAGATTATCTTAGCCTTGGTCTCTAATGACATATCTTTACTCTTGGTGCTGAATTCTTCCATTGTTGTCCTTCTCAGTCTTGGTCTTCTCTTGATTTCTGGGCTGCAGTCTCCATTTGATTCGGTGACAGAACCAAGATAAGCAAAATAACAATTCCGATGTTTTCTTGTCTGTGTTAATTGTTCATTTCTTCTGGGGTCCTGATTTTTATCTTCTTAAAGTTCAAATGTAGTCCTGCGTTGGAATTTCCTTCTTTCACTTTCATAAGAAGTCATTTCAAATCATTGCTACTTTCTGCCAGTAAGATGTTTTCAATGCCATATCTTAAGTTGCTGGTAATTTTTTTCACCAATTTGCACTCCTTCTTCCTCTGAGTCTAGCTCAGTCTTTTTCTATATGTTCTGTCTTTCCATACTCTGTCCTGATAGCGACTTCCATCCACAATACAAGCTACCCAACAAGACAATCAAGTACTAAAACATGTCTATTGTCTTTAGAGTAACCCATAGTTATTCACAATCCATGCAACCAGAGTCTTTACTATAGTCCCTACAGTATAGATTAACCTTCTGAATTTCTTTAGACTATTTCAGCATCCAGCAACCACTCACAATTAGATCTCAGGTGCCTCTTCCTTTTCTGAATCCAGCTTGAACACTTGGCATCCCTGGCTCCATATAAGGTAGAAACCTTTGTTTCATCACCTTGATCATCACTTTCCTTGAGTAGAAAAATAGAGCAATGGTCTTATAGTTACTGTACTTGTGGACATCTCCTTTCTTAAAGGTTGAGACATGTATAGAATGTTTCCCATCTAGAGGCCATTGTTTTATTTTCCATGTTTACTGACATTCTTGTAAAGATTTTGATAGATTTACTCTCTGTGGCTTGAAATAATTCTATCAGTATCCCATTTAGCCTGGTGATTTATTTCTTCCTAATACTTTTAGGGCAGCTTTCACTCACTTTCTAGAATTAGAAGTTCTTCCTTAAAGGAATCTCCTTCAAATGTAACCTTTTGTCTCATCTGTATAGATTTTCAGTATACTTTTTCTACACTACCTTAATTTTCTCCTGGACAGATAACGTACTTCCTTGTTGATCATTCAGCATTTGTAGTCTAGGTTGGAATCTCCCTTTTATTTCTTGAATCTTCTCATAGAGATAATTTTGTTTTGTTATTGTTGTTGTTGTTATTTTTTTTATCTCCTTACATTGACTGTTATAATAGTTTTCCTTATCTCTATGTGACAGTCTTTGAAAAACTATCAGGATTCTAACTCTGCATTTGTCACCTTTAATTTTAGCTTCTTGTCAGTCTTCAGCAATTTTTAGAGTTCCTTCTGTCCTCCATTTTGATTTTCTTTTCTTCTTCTTTTTTTAAACTTCTGGCACTGTCTTTTCACATTCTTTCCTAAAAATATTTCTAGTTTCACTCCAACAGTCCACAGTTCTTCTGATACTTAATAAATTAAGTTTAACAGTGTAAATCTATTTTTATATGGACTTTAAATCCATCAGAAATGCTTTTTTACATTATATTTTGGCACTACGATTCTTTTAGTACTCATCTTCAGCTTTACTCTAATGTTTGTTATTACAATGTGTGCTTCTGGTCTTTTGGCAGAGATAATACAGCTTCTCTACCTCCTATGTCCAGTTACACAGTCTATATGATTACTATATTGGCCATCTGGTGATGTACATATACATAGCAAGTATTGGTTTAGTTGTTTGAAGCATGTGTTTGTAGTGGACAAATTTTGTGCTTTGCAGAAATCCATGAACTGGTCTCCTGTTCCATTTCTGATCCTTACTTCAAATTTTCCAACATGTTTGATTTTGCTTTATTTCCTACTTTTGCATTCTAGTCACCTATAATTATCAGCATGTCTTGTTTTAGTATGCTATAAACTTCTTCTTGGCTACTTGGGTAAAAACTTTCAAACTTTCCATTCCATCATCTTCAGCCTCTGTAGTTGGAGGGGAGACTCAAATGACGGTTATGTTAACAGATGTTCCTAGAAGCCTGATTGATGTAATTCAGTACAACCTTGCATTGTAGCCCTTAACTGCCTGGTTACATCTTGTCTCAGTATTAAAGCCACTCTACTTCTGAATTTGTCAATTCCAGAGTAGAACAATTTGAAGTTGCTTGGAAATGTCCAATTTCAATCCATTTTTGTTTGCTAACATCAAGCACTACAGTGCTTAGATGGTCCATTTCTTGCTTTACAATTTCCAGTTTACCTTGGTTCGAGTTTTTTACCTTCCAGGTTCTGATTATATGTGTTACACAGCATTGTGCTTTTCTTTTGCTTTTGTGTGCATCATCTACCAGACATGATTCCAGCCTTAGTCGAACTGTGTTGCTATCAACGATGCTCTTTGTACTTGTTCTCTGCTCTTTTCCAGTAACTGTTTGATTGCTCTCTGACCTGGGAGTATCATCTTTTAAGTACTATCTCAGGTTCCATTTGGTATTATTTCATCATGGGGTTTTTAAGGTAAAACAAAAATTAAAAAAAGAGAATAAGAAAAGAAAATGTAGCCATGGTTTATCATTGCCTTCTGCTGCTCAGTGTTTTTGTTCAACTCACATACACTTGGGTCTATGGTGTCACAGTCACCAACTGTCTACAAAATATGAGTATAAGTGCCCTTTCAGGATAGAGCAGAGCAGTGTTCTCTAATTAGACCAGGTTTAGAATGAGGTAAATAACAATTGATAGTTGATTAAAGTATATAAGTTGAAGCTGAGATAGTTATAGTTATATAGAAGTATTTGGTATTTAATTTCTTAATGTAAGTAGTAGTTTCTTATGCTAAAAGTTAATCATTCATAATATAGGTAATCAATTATTTTTTCTCATTAAAATAATATAATTTTTAAAATAATTTGGAAATTGTATAAGTCCATAAACCAATCATACTCTTCTCTGGTACCAATGAAAATACCAACTGGTACCAGGCTTTTAGAAAGTCATGCAGCAGGATATAGTAAGTACTGGAAAAAAAGGATAATCTTATCCTTTGGTCGAGTGATATTATTTCTGAGAATCTATCTCATGTAAACCATCTAACAGGAGATAAAATGTATTTATGTAAAAGATATTTACCATGTCATTATTTATACTATCCTTTTTGAATATATTATATAAGTAGGGAATATCAGAGGTAACCTAAATACTAAAAAATGTAACTGCTTAAGTTATAGCTAATGATGTATTATATAGCCATTACACATAAAATCACAAAGGTGAGTACCATGAAAACTGCTTTTGGAAAAATAATATTGCCAGGTTAAATCTTTAACAATGTAAAACCTACCATGATCCCTCTTCCTAGTTTAAACTATCCAAGTGTTTCCCAGTGCCCTGAAAATAAAGCCCAAAAACTGACAATGGATTGTAAAGCCCATCCCAATCTGACTCATGATGCTTCCTGACTCTCCTCTTGTACCGCTACCCTCTCCCTCCCCTGCTGACATCCCACATGGAGGACTACTAGATGTCACCACTTGGAATGCTTGCCTTTGGCCTTTGCTAAAGCCAGCTTCTTAATTTAAGTGTCTTCTCTTCCCAGATGATTTCTTTGATTATCTAATATGAGGTAGCTAACCAGTCATTCTCTATTATGTCCTCTTGATTTAATTTTCAGCATAGTACAATACTCATTATAATCTGATAATTTTCTGTTCACATCTTCATTAACTTGTATATCATTAGGCAACTCCCATTGAAAAGCGTTCTACATAAGAGTCCAGATCTGGTATAACATGGCTGATACATTGAAGATGATTGATAAATATTTCTTAAATGAATGTGAGGGGGTTCAGAGTATGTCAAAATAACACTCTGAAATATGTTGCTTTAATATAAGGATTTTTTTTGAGCTGAAGGCAATTGAGAGGAAGCAGACATGAGAAAAACTCTCTGACCTCCTCCTCTCTACTAGAAAAGGGATGATGATTATTAATAACCAGAGACTCTACATTCTTATTGGCCCAGAGACAGACAGATGGCAGCAGAGAAATGTACATAACAAACCTTACTAAAATAACCCTTACTTTCCATTGTTTTCCTCCATATAATTACATTCCTAGTTTGCCTCTTAAAAGCCTAAAACTCTTCTCCTTTGTCTTGTCACTTTTCTACAATTTATCATCTTTTGTAAAGATGCTATATAAGCTATATAAAATTTTTTAATGGAAACATTCTTTAAGAGAAATATTAGATATATTTAAAGAGGATTACATGCATCACATAGTGGGCCTAATTTTGATGCTGTCATACCCAGCTACAGTTAAGACCTGGAAACAGCATGTGTAATGAAAATGTAAAGAGATCTCAAGGAATTAATCATATTTTAGAGTTGTGCTTTTAAAGCAAATAAAATTTCACAATGTTAAACTCTACAAAAATACAAATAAACATATAATTAAGAAATAAACTATTTAGTTCAATGTGTAAGTGCAAGAGCTATATATAGAGAGAAAAGATTCATGTGGAGTATAGCTGTTTGGAAATATTTCATGGAGAAGGCACAATTTAATTCAAATTGTTATGGAGGAATTTGGACTCAATAGTGAAAATAAGAGATGTTTCAAAAACTTCTGGGAGAAACTTTTTTCAGGACACTTTAAAATATTCTCATCCTTATGATTTGCTCTTTTAAAACATCCTAATCCTAAATTATACTAATTTTAATAATTTGGCATAGAGTCAAGATAATATAGGACCACTAGAAAATGTCAAGTCCTCAAATTCTCAGGTTATATATAATGTATTATTCATTATAGAAGTTGAAAATCTCTAACTCATATGCAATTGGTCGGAGGATAACCACAATTTATAGAATGTTCTTAGCTTTTAAGCATATTTTTTCAGCATCTACCATATGAAATAACTTGACACAAGTAACTTCGTTTACATTCTGGCTTAGCAAATGTAAACTGAGCTATCAGTATAAACAAAAGATAATTATTTCAATATAACATAAATATTTAATAGGCTGCCTGAAACTCCTTTTTGTACGTGAGTGTTTTGAAAGGCAAGAAAGTAAAAGAAAAGCTTCAATCTTTAAGAGTAGATAGAAGCATTTGATGAAGACCATAAAATTGAAAAGTATTGATTAAAATGTATAATAACCAATTTGTCACTAGCAGTATCTCATAAAGTTCCCATGATTAAAATTAAATGAGATTATATTGAACTTTATTCTCCCCATGTGGACATACCATAGGAATATATTTGACTCCCCATCTATAAAAAGTGTCACAAGTCATTATGTTCATCAGGGTGCATGTCTAAACCAATACAATGGAATAAAAGTGCAACCTGAGCAAAAAGAAAATTTGAGTGCATTGTGGAATGCATGCTTCACATCTTGTCATGCTTTTATTAAATATTTAGTTGCTAACATAGCTCTAAGACTGTGTGGCAAGAGCACATATATTAATAGAACATTTCTCTAACAACTTATAAAAAAGAAACATGCAGATTTTGACAAGCACATAATATGGTAAATCTCAGTAATATGAAAGTATAGCTGTGTATTTCAACATAAATGGACTGTTCAACATTTTAAAAAGCAGTAGTGGGAATCAAGTAATTTAATCAGCAGAATTATCCTTAGTCAAACTACTGAAAATTTGCATGTAAAATTTAATACTCTATTTTCTTTCTTTCTTTCTTTATTAGAAGCCTCATGGAAGAGAGAGAAAAAGAGCAAATATGAAGAAATCATATTTGTATTGATGAGTAGACTATTCTTCCAGAAACTTTAAATAAAGAAATAGAAACACTTTATCCCATTGCATTTCCAACAGACTTTATATTTCTACGTAACATTCTCTTAACAATCATTCCAAATCTTGCTTTTTTCTTACACTTACGAATTGTTTGCTTAACAGTGTATTTTACATAGTTTTATAATTTTACACAGTTTACATATGCACATAGTTTTAAGACAATATATAATACAATATAAATCACTAGCATAATGATATATGATCATAAAAATTCCACATTTACCACAAAACAGAATTATTATGTTAGGAAACGAATTTGTTCTTGTATAGATTTTGTCATATAGAAAGTAGTATGGCAGAGAGTAATTCAAACTTTAAACGGATGACACTTCTGAGTTTCAATGAACCTTAACTTAATTGTATTAGGTAAGATTTAAAGGTTATATATTGTTAGAGAAAATGTGAAGCCAGAAAGTGTTGTCATTCAATAACTCTTTTTTATTTCCAGTTGACCAAAAATAAGGGCTTTGCCCAGGAGATGACAGAGATATTGTATTTCTGTTGTTGCTGTTCTTCTCTGTTGGGCTAGTCTTCCCGATGGAGCCAGCCGACACGCCTGTGAAAACCTGTGTTGCCAGGGCCTCTGTTTCAAGTACAATCACTCCTCAAGTGTCTGTCTCTTCCCCAGATAAAGAATCTCATCATTACTATTTTTTCCAGGGTGCCTGTTCAGATCATTAAGCTTTCAAGTACTGCCTGCAGTGAAGCCAAATTTGCCACTACCTCACTAAATGTACCATAACTGAGTGGCAAGGACACACATACATGGACACATCTCCAAATGTTCTCCACCTTAGAGATATTTTGCCAGATCTGATTTCTACATGTTCTAATTGAAACTCCCAGTGAAAAAAAGTCCATTTTATGGTAGACTGAAATTCTTTTTCTAATTATACATTATTGATTATGGTGTTACACTTGTCCCAATTTTTTCCCCTTTGGTTCCTTCCACCCAGTCTACCCAGCAACCCCCACTCTCTCAGGCAATTTCCACACCATTGTTCATGTCCATGGGTCATGTGTATAAGTTCTTTGGTTACTTCATATCCTGTACTGTACTTTACATCTTCATGGTTATTCCATAACTACCAATTTGTACTTCTTAATCCCCACACCTCTCCCCATTCCCCCACAGCCCCTTCCCATTTGGCAACTATCAAAATACTCTCTGTATCTATAATTCTGTTTCTGATCTTCTCATTTGCTCAATTTGTTTTTCTTAGATTTAATTGTTGATAGATATGTATTTATTGCCACCTTATTGTTTGTAGTTTTGATCTTCTTTTTCTTACATAAGTCCCTTTAATAATGGTTAGGTGATGATGAACTCCTTTAGATTTTTTCTTGCCTGGGAAGCTCTTTATCTGCCCTTTGATTCTAAATGATATCTTTAATGAAAGAATGAAGATCAAAACTCCAGAAAAAGAACTAAACGAAATGGTGATGAGTAACCTACATATATGTATACTTGACTATAGTTGACCACAGTATACTGTACGAGTATATCTATACTTGACTATATATGTGTGTATACAAACACACACCCTTTTACAAGGCCTATAAGCAATAAATATATAGTATGTAACATATGGCTCAATCTCTAAAATACAATGTGACCTGGGAGACCAGGATCAATATGGACCTAGGTTAAAAAGGAACAGAAATCTCCAGAATACATTTAATTACTTGGAGCTACCCTGTCAAAGTGGAAAACTACTCTTATAGAAATAATTTCAAGTAGCCTGACTGGATTTTCTGGGGTCACAAATGCCACACTGTCTTGGGTTTTCCCAAGACACAGACTAGTGGTTTTCAACTACTTTTTAGACCCTGATATATTTTTGGCAACAAGGGTTCACTCTGTAAGTAGAGGAAAAGCTTCTCAGAATCTGCAGAGGGAAAGAATAAGAACAGTATAGATAGACTTAAAAGCATCCATCCTGTTACACATTTAATTAAGCCTATTAAAGATAGCATGTTTCTTCCAGTTGAAAACCACTTGTCTAGACCACAGGACTATGGAAAATACAGTTAGAAACAGAATGTTGTGGTTAACATGAAATTTTGTTATTTAATAATTTATACCTCTTATTATCACTGATCAATCCAACTGTAATAATAAGCCCCAAATAATAATTTGGGAGGAAGAATGAAGACAAAGAATAATAAAAAAGAGAAATCCACACTATTATGAAAATGTGTGGTCAGAAAATTCTGGTGTATATTGAGATGTTATAGAGAGATGCATTAATTATTTGTCAAAGACTTAATAAAAGTAAAATTGTGTTAATCAGAAAACCTTCTTTAAGTTAGACATATTAGCTATGTAAAATAAATATCTAAAATTGGAATAAAATATAGCTACACTCTATCAAAAAGAAAGTTATACTCTAATTTCTGTCAAGTGTTCCTATAGAAGCTAATATCATTTACCTCAGAAAACTCCAAAGTATAAAAGGAATTTTCATTACAGATGACATATCTAAAATATTTCAATAGCTATTGAAAATATAACTTTTTGATCTCATTTACCAAAAGAAATGTATATAATGTCATGCTTCATTGAAAGGTAATTACATATTTAATTTTGGCAAGAGGGTTATGTTTGGATCATTTGCAAGTGTTCTTAAATGACTTTTCCAATCAATATTGCCTTTATTGTTTGCCAGCTCTGGAACTTTTGGTGGAATGCTTAAACTATCTATGCCTTACCTAATCAGTAAATTGGATTATAATTGTATTTACTCCCTATGGTTGATTTTGGGATTAAAATGCAAAAATGACAAAATATATTATAATTTATAATAATAAAAATTTTGCTATCCTACCATTACCTGAGATGATAGTATTAATGAATGAAAGTGAAATTAAATACCTGATACAGAATTCCTTTCATGAAAACAATTCTACATTTCTGACACACAAAGAAAAATATGACTCAGAGCTTCAAGTAACTCAACATAGTCCACAAATCTCTGTCTCAACGTCCCATTGCATCCAGCAACTTTTCCTAGAGAAATTATTTACACCTTAAAAAGATGCTGGGCAAGAAAAGGATGATTCACAGTGATGAATGGGTTTCTTTAAATTACATTTTAATTATTTAAGTGTTCAACAATATTAGAGAGCCAGTTAATTTTCCTATATTAATCAGAAAATAAGGACAATAGCTTATTTAGCACCTCCCATTTTTCAAAGTGCTTTCATGTTTGTTATCTCCATTGAGTATTATGATAACGTACAACTATAAGTCTTGAAGACTTAAGTTCTTTGAAGACTGTCCTTGTGTAGCCTACATTTAAGTTGTAATATGTACTTAATAAATGTGTGAAAATATAATTATCTCTAATTCTAAATGTTAGTTTACAATAAGAAAAAATAGAAATGAAATGTTCTCTGTCTTATGGCTAGTGATAGGGATTTCATTCATATTCTCTGATACTCTCCAAAAAACTGTATTTTCACAGGAGACAGGATAAGAATTCACTACTATGATGAGAAATCAGATAAATTGTCAAGTGAACATGAATTGCATAAGTACACATTCATAATTAGAATATATAATAGAAAATACATAGTGTATTTAGACTGCTATAAATAATTTTAAGAACACATTTAACACTTACAATAGGACACAAATCAAATATGAATAAATTGTGATGTCGGTTAAAGGAAAAAACACCATGGTTAGATGTATAAACAAAAGCCCTCATCCAACTTTACTTAAATTTTTGATTTTAGCTTTTCAAATATTAACAGAAGAGTTGTCATGAGTATACTTATAGATCAATGAAAATAGGTTTAAGAGTCACATCATAGAACTACATGACAAAAGAAAAAGATAATGTGCAAAGAAAAATAAATGATCTCCCCAAATTACATGTATAGAGGGTCAAAAAGCCATTTTGAACTATACTATGAATGAAATAAGGAAAAAGATTTAAAATCCAATGACATAATAATTTGGAGGAGAGCTTAATTTTCCTAGATTTCAAGACAACCCAAAAATTTGGAAATCTTTGGGAATACAATGCAGGCATTCCCTGTTCTGGGTGTTTTGGGAGCAATAAATAATAGAAGCATTAGAATCATCCTATAGAGACTTGATTCTGTTAATCCCCATCTATGAGTCATCTGCTCATTCTTTAAAACCCTAATACAATATTATCCCCTCAGTCAGCATTAATCATACCTTCCTCTGCACACACATTCTTCAATTAGACTTACCACATTGTACCTATACCAAATCACTATGGAGTTTGTATTGTGAAAGCCATAACCAGGACTATTTTTATATGAATCTCCAGTGTCTAGCACTGTGCACTCTCCTTAGAAGGCACTTAAGACAATCATTTACCATACCACTCAAATATTCCAGTGACATTTGTAATTGTCCTCTTATCCATCTGGATGGAAGCAACGATCATGGGATCACAGTGCCTTAGTATTACTGTAGAACACACAGTCAGAGTCCTCAGAGTCCTGGGAAGTCTCCCCCATCAGCCAAGATGGTGGAGGCAGGGTGAGGTTCCTACACTGAGCTTGCAAAAGATAGCCAGATAATTGGATAGAGACAAAAAAGCCCTCCCCACCTCCAGTACGAGATAGCTGGGGTGGGGCGCCACAGGAAGGCAGGTGTGCATGTCCCATAGAAGTCTAAATGGTGTAGGGAGAGGAGCTTCACTAAAGAGCTATGTCAGTCTAGCTTGGGGAAAAGAGAGACTGGTTTAGAGATAGACCCATCTGAAGCATGTGAAAGTTTGGTAAGTAGATTGGTCATTTTGAAAAAGCACCTATTCCATCACACACCCATGCTGTTATAATCCCAGGGGCACAAAGAAACTCTCTCTCTCTCTGGCTCATGACCTGCATTCACAAGGTGCACTCACCTGTTCTCTCCATGGGTCCCGTGGCCTTAGTAGCCATGGGGTCCATGGCCTCTAGGAGTTAGCCTCTCTCTCTCTCGCCGACCTGGTAATGCATTTGCTGGTGAAGTCCCATGCTCCCCAGGAGGATGTGACCTTGTGGTGCTAGCCACTGCATGGCCCATGGCAGTGTGGGCTCCACATGTAGGCCCCAAGAGGGAGCCTGAAATGAACAGCACCCAGGAAGCTAAGCTACCTGGATGGGGACTGTGACTATTTAGCAGCCTGTTGTGGGTTCCAAAGGGCTATAATTTAAATTGGAGCAGGAACTCTGGACACTGGTTTTTGTCTTGGTCTTGCTGAGGAGATGGACTTTGAGACAGGATTCTGCCATTCTCCCAGGTTGCACAGCACCTGAATAAAGCCTGTTTCCTTTTGCATCAGCATGTGCCTCATGAATTTGGCTTTTGTGGCGATAGGCAGCCAAACCTCTATTTTTGTTACATTACAATAGGTTTAGTCTACCAGCCATCACTCTCTTGTTTACCCTTTCATTTAAATCTTTCTATGCTCTATTACAGTTATTACATTCATGTTTTATATGACTTACCAAACCACTCTCCACTTGAGAGCAGAGGCCTGTATTATTTCTATTTGCATTGTATGCAGTAGGTGCATATCGCAGGTTTTGTTAAATTCACCATTCCATATGTGATGATATATAATAGTTAATACATAAAATAAAGAAGTGCAAAATCTACCTTACAATTCATAAATATGAAAGAAGTAAATTTTATGTCCACATCATTCAGAACTGTGATGTATTCAGAGCATTGATATTCTTATTTGAGTAAGTTGGCATTTAAGTGTATGTTTAACTTTTATTAAACTACCAAGTCCCAGAATGCAAAATGTACTTTTAATATGGACTGAGGTTTGCTAGCATCAGGACAGCATGGCGATTAATATTTAATGTATAGTGATGCACAGTGCTTCATATTTCAGATGCAATGCTTCTAGCACATTATCTTGTATTAAACCACCAGAGAACCAACAATATTTGAATAGCTGGAAAGTGTCTGCAAACACTACCAACAATGTAGAATAACTTACAAGGGAAATATAATAGCAAATACAAACATAGATACTGTAAAAATCATTCATTCCTTGACAAGACAAAGCATATTTACTTCCAGGCACCAGTGCAAGAATTTTAACATCATTACTAGATATTTAAAGAACTGGGTATAAATTTAATACTTGGAAAAAAGGTAACTTCACCAATTAGGGCTGCCAGTGCATAATGAGATACTCTTGGGCTATTCTTGTCATTGAACTGATTAGGGGATTTTCTTTTAATTCTGGACTTTTGCTACTTACTAAGTGAGTGAAGTTGGCTTCTCTGACAATAGTGCTGAAGTATCTAATTGACATATGAAAACTTCTTGAATATTATTATTTGCCATTAAGATTTTTAAAAATAGTATCAATGTTGTTATTATTATTTTTCTGGTGTACTAGAAAAACCATCCTAAACCAAAGAATCTTCACAGTGTTTATAAATAAACCCTTGGGTGTTAATTTGAGTGGAAATAAAGTTTTTCAGAGATGACTTAGGTGAACATTAAATTGTGCAGATATTTTAGATGGGGACCAAGCAAAGAGCTAATTTCAGAAGATAAACAGACGAAAGTATAGGCAGAAATAACCTAAGTGAGCACTAGGTTTTCAGGTACAATGAAGTTGATTAGGATATGATTGGGAAGGAGAAGATAAAAAGCCTTAGACTGTGAAAAGGAGAAAGGGAATGAAAGAGGGAGCTAGAATGAAGAGAGAAAGGATAGTGAAAGGATATATATCATAGATAAATGTGAAAGACAATTCCAATTCCTTCAAATTCCAAGCAGAGAATAGTGACAAGTCCACAAATGACTTATACGGGACGAAAGTAATAACACATCACACAATTATTACAGTTTACTGTCTATATGTGGTAAAAAGTGGAGATAAAGGGACACAAGGAAGAGTTCATTAAAAATGTAAGGAAAAGTTACTTTTGAGAATAAAGTCCACGTCTGTCCACATAATTTAACAATATGGACTCAAAACTGAGGCTCTGTGTCAACATGATGCAACTATTTGTTCCAGGAAATTCTTACCAGGAAGATAAGGGTGTAAGTCAAAAAATTACCATTTCAGTTTGCTTTAGGAACTTACTGCAAACCAATTTATCCAGACAAATAATTTGCTCATTAGGGCAAACAGCTTCTGTAGCAAAAATAATTTACTCAGTATGATTATCAACAACCTCAACTTGCTTTGTCTAGCAATCCTCAAATTATGACATTTTGCCAAAAGTCAACCATTTCTGCCCTTGAAAGGCCTACCATCTCCCACTTGAGCCCAGAACCCTTACTGTGCCACTCTTTTCTGAATACTGCCCCCACCCCTCTTAACTGTGTTCTGAAAAATGATTAACTACAAAGGACTGCCCTACCCTTAGGTATTCGGAGAATTTACTGCTTCAATATTTCAGGTTAGTCCTACTCGTGATTCCCTTCTTTGTCTTTACAAAACCCCAGGTTGGCTCCTTCTTCTTTGAGATATTCCTTCCTCATTAGTAAAGATTGCCCATATTGCAATAATTCAATTAAGAATTTTTCTCCTTAATTTCTTCATGCATTTTGTGGTCAATGCTTTCAAATCCTATAAATATCTTCCCTTGACCTCCACATTCTGAAACAATACTAACACTGTCAAGGTGGGTTTTTAAAAATATTGTAGTAGGTCTAATAATTTTGGTTTTGCTTAAGCCATACATCGTTCTTGTCATAATTTTGTGATTCATCTTTCAAGATGTTAAGATAAGCCCTGAAAGATACAAGAGGAGTTTGGGCCCCTAGCAATAGGCAGTAGGGGGAGAAGCAGGAGAACAGAGGAAATGAAATGTCTTGGATGGATAAAAATATTTATGTCAGAATAAGTGGTTTCTCTTTGGAAATTATATATTTCAAGGAAGTTGAATTAAATTAGATATTGTATATTCTCAAATAATGTTGTTTTATTCCATGCCATTTTATTATAACATTGGTGAGATGCCATACTAACTTAACCCATGTTTATATCAATTAGCCTATTGTAAAGTTGTTTTTGTCATATGTCACCATTTCTAAGGACCTACTGATGATGTTAAATAGGACTTACTATAGAAATTCTCTGGTGATAGAGATGGAAAGATAGGTTGAAGCCACATCACAGAAGGCCTCAAATGATGCTAAAAAGAAGAATCTTCAAGGGAGTAAGGAACTATAATATTTTAAAATGAATTTTACCTCTGTCTAGTCCTGTAATCTATTTTCTTCCATGTAACCATGCAGAAGTTTCATTTCTTTAATATAACATTCTCTCCTTTCTCTCTTTTAAATTCAGACTAGTCTCATTCAACACCCACCCGCCTCCTTTTCCCTTGCAGGTCCACTCCCTCCTTAATCATTAAGCCTTTAGGACAATTAAATTCTGGTCAGTATCAAACATCTTAGGAACAAAACCTTGAGTCTATTGACCATGGAGACAGAGTTTTAGCCATACAGAAGATAACATCTAGGCCTCAGTTGTGTTTTAGCTCCAGACCCAGAAAAGCAGACTGACCCCCCTGATCATACCCTTGCTACATCAGGCTGACGCCTCGGTTGACATTAAGACCAGATTCAATGATCAACTACCCTCTACCTTAGCACCGATCGATCAGTAGAGACCAGAACCATAACTCTCTTAGTCACCATGATAAATGATTTTTCCCCTATATAATCCATCCCATAGAAGCCATCAGGGACCCAGATCTTACCTGTGACTCTGAGTGTGTCACCATTTCCTTAACTAACCAAACTTTATTTTCTTTGCTGCAAAATCTGTTCACATTTGATTGGGCTTTGATGCAGGTAGGCGAGCAAACCTCTTTAGTTCAGTAACATCAGGTTTACCCATTTTCCAGTTCATTTCACGAATAAGGCATTTGAAGGTATTTCAAGAGCACGATGGAGTTGAATTGGCTTATACAAATATCTGAATTAATATATATTGAATTTTGTGAGGTTTCTTTAGATATGTTACATCCTGACTACATGCATCTGGGAATATAGTAGAAATTTTGTGTGAATTTATCTTCCTGTGTCTGGAAACTTTCCTGTTACTTCATTAAAACTTTAGAACAATAGAAGTTCTTTCTTCTTACTCAGGAAAGAGATCATTTGTAAATTGTTGTTGCCATTTAATGGCTTTTAATTCAAAACCACTGCATGAACAATTACTTCCTGTTACAAGTCTTCTGCTCCTCTCTTTGTGCCCTTAAAGTTTTTCTTTGGATTAGAGATGGCTGACAGTGGCTTCCTTTCTAGAGAAAATTAAAAACTGAATGAGTACAAATACTGGCCTTAGGCTATCTGGGAGATAAATAAAAGAGAGAAAAAGAAGTCTATTCTGGCCTCCTTACACATTCTACTCTTTGGAGATTAAGAAAAAGTAAAATCAGTTAAAGACATGAATTTGGCTATTAGAGTTTGCTTTTGCAAGTTAACTGTGATCAAGGCTGAAAGGAGTGAAGATTCTTGAAAGATGGCTCAAGGTCACTGCCTGGCTCGTCAGGCTTCTCTGGAGTGCGTCTTCCCTGTCCTCACAAGACTCATTCCTTCCTCGGGTCTTCCCATCTAAAAGCAATACAGCATTCCTCTCTCTTATTTTTCTCAGTGGCATTTATCGTTAAACTGTCTTATCTACTTGGTTTGCTTACTTAATCTCCCTATCCCCATTCTTGACCTACTAAGCTAATAAGCTTTGAAGTTTATTTTCATCCTAATACCTTGGGACCTTTGATTCTATCAAAGTATCATAACTATACTAATTGTTTCTACTTCTTTTACTTTTTCAACAGTTGCTCGTATTTAAAACGGAACCACCATTCATTCATCTTGTTGCTCAGACCAAAAACTGTGGATTTCTCTTTTTCCTACATTTTATATCACATTTATCAGCAAAGCCTGACAACTCTATTCTCAAAATGCACCTCACCAATCCAGCAGTACCCTCTGAGTCCACAGAACCACTTTTATTCCTGTTCCTACTTCAATGCCCTTTTATCTGACTCCCCTTATGTCACTCCTACCAGATCCTTGTATTCTGAGTCAGCCTGTAATCTTTTTAAAAATTATATCAAACTACCCAATTGCCAATTTAAAACCCCACAGTGACTTCTCATCCCATTTGGAATTAAATCCAAACTCTGCTAAGGCCTCACAGAACACTGTCTGGGCCCCGGTCTCTTTGACCTCATTATTTACCCCTGTAGGCACTGAGGCCTCTGCCTTGGGCTTCCTGGCCTCCTGTACTCCCCCAAGAGCCACCCACTTCAGAGCCTTTGAACTTTGCTTCCTCTTCCCTGGGACATATCTGCAAGCATCATTTGCTTACTTCATTTAGATCTCCGCTTAAATATTACTTCCCTAAAAAGGCTTCTCGTGATGACACTAAAATAATACTTCTTGCTCTCAGTTCTCCTGGCCTACTTTATTTTGGTTCATAGTACCCGTGTGATGTAACTGACTTTACATGAATGCATGTCTTTGTTGTCTGAAACCTGAAGCCAAAATAATTTCCTATTTTTCTATTAAACATTACAGGGAATAGACACATTTTCCTCTCCCTAAGTAAAATAATTCTGGAATAAACTTAATTCTCTGTCCCTGTGCTAAATAATTCAATGGTGATATATACTTTTCTCTTTTGTTTGAGAACAAGCAAAATAACTTAGCTGCTTACTTGAGGAAACACCTGTTCATGGAAGATATGAGTGAATCATAAACAGTTACCAAGTTTTACTTTAAGAGTCTCACCTCATTATACCCTCTAGTTCAAGGTAATTCTGTCATAAATTTTCCTTGATATCAAAGAGTTTCCAGTATCACAAGAACCACATTAAAATAACCCAGTGAGCCCTAACAACCTATAAATACAGTAGTTCCCTCTTATCTGTGGGGGATATATTTCAAGGTCCCTCAGTGGATCCCTGGAACTGCAGATAATATCAAATCCTATATATACTGTGTTTTTTCTTATATATACACATATCTAAACAAGAGTTTAAATTTATTCTTGCTATTTGGGGCCAATATTAAGTAAAATAAGTGTTGCTATTTTGGGCCATTATTAAATAAAATAAAGATTACTTAAACGTAAACACCATGATATTGACAGCCTATCTGATATCCAAGACAATGTATTAAGTGATGAGTAGGGAGTATGTATTCTGGACAAAGGGATGATTCATATCCTGGGTGGGATGGGATGGGATGACATGAGATTTCATCATGCCACTCAGAGCAACATACAATTTAAAATGTGTTAATTATTCCCCTGGCCAGGTAGCTCATTTGAGTAGAGGGTTGTCCCAATATGTTAAGTGTGTGGGTTCAGTCCCCAGTCAGGGCACATACAAGAATCATCCTGTTGTGAACAATACGTTAGGGTTTCTCTCTCTCTCTCTCTCTCTCTCTCTCTCTCTCTCCCCCCCCTCCCCTCTCCCTCCTATTCCTTTCTCTAAAATCAACTTAAACAAATATTGATTGTTTATTTCTGGAATTTTATATTTAATAGTTTTGCATGGCAGTTGACCATGGGTAACTTAAAGTAATAAAAATACTGTAGCCTGTCCCAATTTCCCATTTTAAAGTCCTATTATGATTCTGTCAAGTTACTGCTCAACTTTAGTGTAAAAATCTAATAAATTTAGTTTTATCAAAGTATTTTTAGTGGCATTTTGGCATGTAGTTGCCAGTGCTGGGGTTCCACCAGGATCCTATCAATACTCCTTACTACTTGTGACTCAAGGCTCTAGACTCAGAACAGAACACTTCCCAAAGGCCCCTTGAGATTCCCATTTGAGAATCTCTCCAACTACAGTAATAAAGGAGGTCCCATACTGGGTCTGAGTTCTAATATATTTTTCTTGATTTTTCAAACACTATGTTTACTTTGTTTCCTGGGAATGCAGAATAATTACAATCATTGTTTATCTATTCAATTAGAAAAGTGTTATTCTGAGTAGAAAAATATAAACTACTCATTTTTTTTTGCCTGTTCTTGTCACTTTCTGTTGTGAATCTATATAACCCAAGTAATTCTGCTTGAATTGTGAAGTCAATAGTCAGCATAGTTTATTGTTTCCTTGAAAAGAAAAATGTAAGCTCTTTTAAGGTTAGTGCCCAGACCGTCTTGTTTGCCACATTAGCCCTCGTACCCAGAGGAGTGCCTATTATGTCAGAGGTGCTCAACAAATATAAGTTAACTAAATGAAGAGCATTTCAGTTCAGATATAAAATATTTAAGATTAAAATATGAAAACTGCATTATGATGCACTTCTCTGAACTCCCCAAATCAAAATTTCTGCCTAGAATATTATTTGAAAAATATGAATGGAGAAAAATGGAAGACAAATTGGTATATATATACATTTCTAAATTTTTCTTGAGATTGATAAACTAGAGACTTCCCTGTTTTATAGCTGGAGCATATATTTTTCTGCTTCTTCAAATGCCTAGCTTTAGCTAAGGAGGAAAAAAAATATTAAAATTTTATATGGTGTTTTAGATTTTCTTAAAACAAATAGGTGGAATGTTATATTAAAATAAAAAGGCATAACTCACTTAAAGTCAAAGAACATTTCAAAGCCAGAGGATTTTATCAACACACCAATTATATTAAATAATAACCAGTGAGCATCTTATCTAGGATATTTTCTCTGTATAAGTTAACACAGTATTAACTCTTCAGAAATTCCCTTGAATTGCTGTCACTGACATTACTTATTCTGTGTTCCACTTCCCAAGATATCTAATAAAACTTAATAGCAAAAATAATGTTCTGATCATGCTTTTTAAAGAAGTTTCACAATAAATGGGTCCCTAAAAACCACATTTTATGCCTTGAAGTTTCAGGCATATCATCCTTGCCAGATTAAATGTGTTAAAATTCTTTTGCTGTACATTCACATGTACAGGTTAATAAGAAACTAAGAAAATTCCTTGGCAAGTGGAATGAAGAAACTGAGACAAATGGTTGAACAAAGGTCCAGAATGGTTGAGCAATTAATAGGCAGCTGATAAATCATAAGCCTCTATACTCCCTAACCAAAGATATCTAAAAGCAGGTGGTTTAAAGCAACTTAGTTGAGGAAATATATTTAAAAACATTTAGAACCTGACAAATCCAATATAAAGATGAGACTAACCAGAAAATGACCCCTGAGCCCATTATGTGCTCATTTTGATACTTCAGCATATTAAAGGACAGACCTGGAAATCAAATGAATATTCTGTTGAGACCTTCCCTGGGACCTCCCCTAAAATTTCGGCCTATAAAAAATCGACAAAACCCTCAGTGCAAAGGCTGCCAACTCATGCTCTTCTTCGAGCTTGCCCATTCCCCCACCTTTCCTCAAACTTGTGCGTTGCTTCTCTCATCCTAAGCTCTAAGGGTCCCCGTGAGACTTGCACCCAGGGATGGTGGTCAGGGGACACTGGGCAGCAGCAGCTCATCCTGGACTTAATCCCTGATCCTGTCTCCAGGGGCCCTTTCTATGCTTTATTGTCCCAGGCTTTAATAAACTCACTGTCACTTTCACTGGGACTCATGTCTTGAAGCTTTTCTTGCACCAGTCAAGAACCTGGAGGTCACTTGACACACCAACGGTCCTAGACTGTGTTGGGGTAGGGCCAGCCTCCATATAGAAACAGACTGGTAATGCAAAAGGCATCATCAGTCTATCACATGGAATTCACCAAATAGACCAGGCAAGTATATCCAATTTCAAATATTTAACTATATCACTAAATTTTTTTCCTCCATTTCTGTATGTGCTAAACACATTCCTTTAAATTTGTTTAGACATCAAAAAGCAGGAGGTTAAACCAATTAAGTTTTCATGGTCTCCTCTAACCTCATCATTGATGACAGCATCTCTTTTCAACAAATATGGCAAGATCAACTACCAAGAGTCTGCTCATAGCACCTAATTTTTACTAGGTAAACTGACAGTAGATGCTTTTCTAAAGTAAGTTTCTTTGGCTGTTTCTTTTAAATTTTTTTTATCCTCACTCAAGGACATATTTTCATTGCTTTTTAGAGAGAGAGGAAGGGAAAGAGAGGAACTTCTATTGGTTGCCTCACAAACGTGCCCAGACCAGGGATTGTATGCAAGCAGACTGGGGATCAGACCCACAACTTAGCTATGTGCCCTGACCAGAAACTGAACCCACAGCCTTTTGGTTACAGAACAAAGCTCCAAGCAATTGATCCAGACTGGCCAGGGGTAGCTGGTATCTTGTTAGTTATCATTTAATTTTTTGTTGTAGTTTATGGTGTTTTGAAAACTGCTCCTATGTTATGATTGCTAATTAATGTTATCAGTTGTATACTACTGAGACATAGATGTAAAAGTCAAAATAACATTTAATTCACTATCTAATTGTCCTATAGTTATTGTGGACATATATGAAAATATGACCTTCTTAAAATGAATCCCTGCCATTCCCCTCACACACAAAACAACAAAACAAAATCTGTGCAATGTATAACATTATAATAAACTGACAAATTCATAAGCTCTCTTCTTAATTTTGCCAAAAGTATTACTGATTCATTTAAATATATAAAATATACTTTCAGAAGCAGCAATGTTTCAAAAAGTCCTACTTTGCCACTGAGCTTTGTATCCCTGAACAAGGTATGTATTTCTTCTGAGTCACAGTTTCTTCATCTCTAAAAGGATAGTAATCATGTCTATTTTTGCAAGAGTTTTTAGAAAGATACATATGTAAATCACTTAACTTATTGGTGCCTTGATCATCAGAGCAGCCCAATAAATAAAACATATTTTATGCTTAACAAAATATGATGAGTAGAATAGATAGAGGCTTATTTTTAAAATCTGCTGTATTGATATACCTGAGTAAAATGTCCATCTTTTTAAGTCTGTTAATTTAATGTTTTAAATACATAGTAACTACTTATCACATATTCACTACATGTAAATATCCCAGTCTCAGCTATTCACTAAAATTAGGCTGGGCCAACAAGACTTTCCTATTACTATTTGATTTAACCCTCAGAACCATCTTAAATAAAATTAGTATTGCTTTGCCTTTAGAGGTGAGAAAATTAAATCATATAATTTAGATAACATGCTTATGGTCAAAAAACAACTAAGCGGCAACTATCGTAATTTAAACCTATGTTTGCCTGGCATTTCAATTTCAATTTATTTTCCCCAAAATATTATTCAATTGGCTAGATGGAAAGTAGCTAATATTTGTTGACAGTGTACTATTTGCTAGATATGTGGATAATTACTTTTGATTTTTAGTTTAAGCACTATTCAAGGGCAACCTGTTGTCCTTAGATTTTTATAGAAAATGAAACCAAAGTTCACAGAGGGGAGCAAGTAACACATGACCAATAAGTGCCAGAGTCAAAAGTCAATCTAAGATCTGCTAGTTCCAAAGCCCATGTGTACAGATGGTGTGAATAGTGAAAAAAGATGGGACTCTGGAATTAGATCCATCAGAATACGATACCAAGTTTGCCATATGTCCACTTTATTAAGCCTTGATGGGCTCAATTTGGGCTCCTAATAAATGGACATAATTGCACATTTCTCCTAAGTGTGTTGAGAAATGAAGTACGATACATATAAAGCACTTAACACATTGCTAAAGATCTAGTACCTTTAAAGGTAGCTATTGTTTCATGCTGCCTCAGGAATGGTAAAGTCATAGGACTGAAACAAATAAAAAATGATTGCCGGGTTTCCAACTGAAAAACAGGTGGTTCCACTTTCCAAAATTTAAAATATATACTCCTACAGTACACAAACGTGTCATTTCCCTTCTGTTCATATGCCTTTCTCACCTCTGAAGAGGGACTCATATTTCAGTAACATTCCATTATCATTCACAGAAATTGATCTATGTACTGGGTATGGACTGGCCAGTCATATTCATCCCAGAAATTTGAAACTGAGACATCAAAAGTGTGGATGTCCAGTCATAGTTGTAAGCATGAGAGAGGTGTGAGGCATTTTGAACTACGAGACCTGACCCCTTTTCTGTTTAGATACTCTATGTTCAGAAAGAGAGACAGCTCTCCTAGAGAATAGCAGAAGAAGAAAACAGGAATGCGAGAGTTAAGCTGAGTTGAGACGAGAGACCATGAAGCAACAGAAAGAGAGGCAGAGAGTACATGGTTGATAAATTGTCAAGATGTCAAGCTGTATTTCCTAAAACTGAGCTCCTTGAGACTGTTCTGTATCTTTTTGAGCAACGTTTTCATATGTGATAATTCAAGGTTTCTGTTTTGTAACCAAACAATGTGTAGAACAATATATCTCCCTAGTATCTAATTTATTTTTCTTCATTACACAGCAGTCAGGTGATTGGGTGGGACTGCTCACCCAGAGCTCTAGGATGGGATCTTGGCCGGTCTAAAGGCTCACCACAGTGACTGGTTGGGGGAAACAGGCTGAAGCCCTCAGCACAAGGCCTTCTCTGGGCCGAGACAGGTTCTGGCCCAGGGGGCTCCCGAGAAGTCTCTTGCTCCACAGAAGGAGCTCCATGAGATTTGGTGTCTTTCTTTTTGAACAGTGTGAATGAAGAAATAACCCTTAGAAATGTTGCAATGGCTGTGTAACTTTCAAAGAGCTTTGGGAACAAAGCTGACTCTCAGTGAACCACAGAGCCCGAAGATCCTAAAGAAGCAGAGAAACTGGCTTTTTCCAGGTCTTATAAGCCCTAACTACTTCTGCGTCAATATATTTCCTTTAATCAGTTGATTTGGGTTTTCATTAGTTGCAAATGAAAGCATTTTGCCTGGTACAGGAGGGTGGAAGGGGATGAGGAAATAGGAGACAATGAGGTCTTCTGGGGGCATGTTGAGTTTTATAATCATATGGAAAATTCATGTGGAGATGTCCAGCATACAGCTGAAAACATAGCTGTGGAATCCAGAGGAGAGATCAAAGATGGTGACATGAATTGGGAGGGTTGTCAGCATCATGGTGGGAAACTAAGCCTTAAGTGTAGTTGAAGTCATCCAGAGAGGATGCATTTAGGAATGATTATGTGACTTTTTTCTTTTAATCACCAGCATCATATCATCCAGATGAAACTTATCTAAATGTTATATATGTTTTAATAGGTTTTGTTTACACTTGAAATGTCTCAGAACCATCTAAAATTAAAACTTTTGAAACTCTCAAAAAGCCTACTTTACAGCAATAAATATGCAGTTTTTAAAATTGCTTTTCAGGGTATGTTGAAGTTTCAATGCTAAAGATTTTCTCATATGTATATAAAGTTAAGAATTTGGCAAAAGGAATAAGCATTAGATTTTCTATTACTATATACCAGAAGTACAATTTAAGATGTAACTTCTCCCTGGCCTGTTTTTTTCCAATTCACTCAATTCTAAATTATATGCTAAATCAACAGTACATATAAATTGATTAATTCCGCTGCCAATTTTGATATATACATTGGGGGACCCCCCAAAACAGAATTATCTTCTGGAGGGTGGCCCCCTTATAGTACAGGCATCTCTCACTAAATGAGTGTTCTAGGAACCCATCTGTATCATACACCAGCTAGCATTGTTGTGAGAGGCTGTGTTCAGCTTCAGTGAATTTTTTTTTTTTTTTGGAAGACATTCAACACATTTGCCCATTTCATGATGGATGATTTACAAGCACATTTGCCTACGTCACACTGAGTGTTCAACAGTTTTTGACCAAAAACAGCATGACTCCCATGCCCCACCCTCTCTATTCACTTGATATCACCCCCAGCGACTTTTTTTTGTCTCCCTGAATGAAAAAAAAAAAATCCTCAAAAGAGAACGTTTTACCAATATGGAAGAGGAAAAACAAACAAACAAAAAATGACAGAAGCACTGAAGGGCATCAAAATCAGTGACTTCAAAAACTGTTTGGAGCAGTGGAAAATATGTTTCAATGGGTGTATTGCATCAAATGGAGAGTGCTTTGAAGGTGACTAAAGTTTAAAGATGTAAGGATAAATACACAATTAAAAAAAATAAGTTCCATTTTTTGGGTCCCTTCTCATATATACACATATGTATATAAATATAAATATGCACATACACTGGTTGGTTTATGAATATAAAGCAATTAAAAGACTATAGACTTGGCATTTTTACAGTACTTAGTTTGTAAGAAAGGCTAATTTCTTCTTGCTTATTATCCCAAAATATGTATCAGAAAAACATATTTCATTGAAAGAATCAAGATATTTTCTTTACTGCCAGTGTGAGTGCTAGATCAGAGGAAGGAGATGTAGAACTATAAACACTAGGGCAGAAATTAAAGATACAAAACCAAACACTGGAAGAGACAATGGAGAAGGGATTAAAAATAAAAGTTGAGAGGAAAACAGTTTACAAGAAATATAATTACTTTTTTATAACAGGAATTTCAGGCTATGTCTTTATGGTGAAAACAAAACCAAGGGCATTCTGAATGACAGAGAAAATCAATATAATCAACCCTAAAAATAACCACCTACTTTGTGAAGATCTTAACTTTGACATAGATAATTGACATTTTTAAATCCTCTGCTTGAATGTCCTCATACCAGGAATCTTGTCATCAACTTTAATACAACTTGCCTGAATTGAAAGTAGATTCCCAATGTGGTAATTCAAAAAATTCTGTTACAGCCTCCCTAAATAACATAGCTTTACTTTTTCAATTATTATGTTTTTACTTTTCGTATAAGCTCCACTTGGAGTTCTAGTTAGGTGATCTAGGTCCTTGGGAAAATAATTAAATCTCAGAGCTTCAATTTTCCCATTAGTAAAAAGAAGGAATTGAATCAATAATTCTTGAAAATCAGAACCTCTAGAAGTAAATGGATGGGTACAGTTCACTGAGAAATCCATATATAATATTAAAATATGATTATATTTTTGGAAAATAAAACTGACATTTTTATATTACAAACTGTAAAATCTTCAGCTCAGCAAAATCATTTTTGAAAAATATACTGTGTTTTGGAGCTAGCGACTACCAGATAGAGAAGGAATGTGTGGGAGTTACAGAATTACAAGGGGAAAACTCTATCAGACTCTCTCCCCTCTTGGTTTCTAGAGGTGGCTTCCAGTCTGTACATTTTCCTGTTTGCAAGTCCTTCTCTCCTCTGCCTTTTGATGCAGTTTTTTACAGTTTGCACATGCACTGCAGCCTCCCTACAATTGTGTCTGCTGCTGAAGACTCCCGACTCTACCACTGCATCTCTTGTTTATTCTCCTAGATTTCAACGGCCTCCTTTCTGGAGAACTTGCTCTGCATCTTTTTCATTCTCCCTCTCCCAGACTCTCACCAACCAAAAATGCTTTGTTATGGAAATGTGAGTATGCTTTTTCAAACTACACACTCGCTCCTGTACAAAAGGCCATATCCTATTTCTTTTGACGATCCACCAGATTCTGAACCTATGGGTCTTCAACTCCTAAGGGAGATCATGAGATAATTTTAAGTAGTCCTGGATTTAGAGCACAAAGACTTGTCTGTAAAATAAGTTAAGTTATAACAAGCACATTGCTATTTTCAAATGTGTGATGTGTATGTAATATGACATGCAATATGTAGACTGCATGTATTAACAGAAAATATATACTACATGCAGAATACTATAAAATGCTGTTAGGATTTACATAATTTAAATTTATATTTAAAATGTTACTGAATTTAGTATGTATCATGTACTATGGCAAGGAGCTAGTAAAAAAGCTCTTCTAACTCAGTGATTTGGAGCTAATACATCCATTGGAGTATTATTTGTGTACTAACTTAGAACATCAATTTTATTGATAAAATCAGAATTTTAGAGGAAGGTGAGAAGGGATTAGAGACCAGCTATTCTAATATTCCTGATCTATTATTTAATTTTTAAAATAATTTTATTATAAGAAAATTTTGGTGAGCTATTTAGCTTCCAAGAAGGTATTTCCTATCCATCATTAACCTAGATTATATAATCAGGTACTTAACTATACCTACAACACTGGTCAGTGGGCTTCATCAGCTATAAAGTCAGGAAAATATGCCCAAGTAAAATCAAGACTAAGTAGTCTTCAAGTCAATGTGACTGCACACCTGTAACCATGATTTCACCTCAGGGGCTTCACAAACACCAGGCCATGCGCGGGGCCCCCCTGCCACCAAGGTGAGGTGTCTGCCTGTGTCTTCTCCTTGTTGCAGCACGTGCCGTGGGATCCTCTCTGTGTTGGCAGCTCAGATGACAAGTCCCTCAAACTCTTTTCATTTTAAAGTGTTTAGTACTAATCATAAAAAAAGAGGAAAAAGTCCAAGGAAAGTGGCAAATGGGGAGAAAAGAATCATAAACCTTTAGAAATGTGCCAGCCTAGAAAGCGCGATTCCCTATTTGCTATCATCACAGAAAGGCCAAGTGGTCTTGCGTAAATGCTTTAGTTTTAGAAAGTGAGTGTAGTACTGCTTATGCTTTCTTTGGGAAAATGTTGTCCCATGTCTGTCGGTGGGCCCCAAAGATAATTAAGAAATAAGAATACTAATGTAACTGTTTTTAGGTTTTTTCTAACTCCAAAGACCTCTGTTTGGTGTTCCTATTTCATTAGGACTCTGCCTAGACAAGGAATGATGTCCCCTCTGGTCAGCTCCATAGTTTGATATTAAACCTCCAATTTTTATATATTTTATATTTTAAACATTCATATGCCCACTTAGATGATCTAAAAATAACATTAAATATATAAACACCTTTTGGCCTACAAATGCTATGGAAAGAAAAACATCTCTTAAGAGTATAATTTATATTTCGTTTTCATTTTTAGCTCTAATTTCAAGCAGAAGCCTAAATTATTTCACCTGTGTAAATTTTTCAACTATTTTTAGAATGCCTAAAACATTTAATGAACGAGCGAAGAGAATAATGGCTGATAATTTTTCCTTCTAATTATTTAACTGTAAAATAAGGATCAACTCTAGCCATCTGCGTACATACCTAAAGACACTGTAAAGTATAGCTATACCAATTGCAAACGACTAACAGTTTTTCTTTTTATATATAAAGACAAACTGAAGTTTACTAAAAATTCCATGAAGCACTTTTATGTTTTATCCCCTGTACTAACACTAGTTGCTGCTGCAAAAATAGCATTTAAGTAGTTCCAAGATTAGCATTTGACGAGTGTCCTCATTTTTAAAAAGGCTGATACTTAACATTTTAAAAATTCTCGTTGTGAATTGTAGATTATTCTTTTTAAAGGCTCCAGACATTCTTTTTCTGTATCATATAGTCCTGATAAATATTCCTATCTACTGGGTATCTTGGAATACTATCTCCACCCTCAGTGGAGGTGGATCAGGGTTAGCTTTGATATCCCTATAGAGAAACACTAATATTAAATGTATTTTTTAAAGTAATGATGATTAATAATGACCACATTATTAACATAAGGATAATTAAAATAATTTTTTAAAACATCATAATATGGTGACTTTTGAATGGGTAAAATATTTTGAGTTTTGTTCTCCAGTCATATGTTACAGAAAAACACTTATGATCACAGAGTTTGAGGAGCATTCACTAGTGTAATGAAGGTCCTGGGAAGTCCATAATTAATTAAAAAAAACCCTCTTTTAATTGTGATTAATTCAGCTTTTCTCAAATGCATTTGATCAATTTTATTCTTTTTTCATAATCATTAAGGAATACCATTTGAAAAACATTAGATTTACAGAAATCTAACAAACTTTTTACTTTTAAATGTTTTAACTGTTAAATATATACTTATGAATAAGCTATGAAACTGCTTTAGTTTACACTGAACGGCACGTGTCCCAGTGTGCTAGGTTCAGAAAGTGGGCTCCAGGGGACTGATAGGCAGGTGGAATGACGGGAAGTGGTATAAGGGAAGGAAAGGAGAGAATAATAAAATCTTCAGATTCTACCCAGATTAATTATGAACTGCGTTCTGCTTATTTTTTTCAAAAAGACCTGGGTGAGTTTCCTTATTAAGTGGATAGATTATATGCTGCTGAAACTAAGGTGGTTAACAGGAATGTTAACAAGGCATGGTAGGTTGGAATATTTATCAAAACCAACCAGAAAAAATTTCAAAAGCAGCTGAAAGCTCAGTGAGCCCTTGTATCTATCTCTATCTATCATCTATCTATTTATCTATCTATCTATCTATGTATCATCTATCTATCTATCATCTATCTATCATCTATCCATCTATCTATGTAACTGTCAATTTCTACCTTAAGTTTTTTAATGAAAAATAATAGAGAATGTTCAGCTACATGTTCCCTTCTCTGTCAATTAGCATCTGCCAAATTTGATCATATTACTATTTGCTGGCAAGAGGGAGAAACAAACTTTCCTTTGATCTCAAGGTTCTTTGAGCTGATCCAGTAATCAACTACACACGAGACAGATTTGTAATAGAAAATAACCAAATTTAATACATAGGAGGTCTTTCCAGAAGGTATCCAGCCATGTAGTATGAAAAATAGAGACATTCATTAAAGAAGATACAAGAAACATTTTATATAGGACAATAATGCCTCAGTCCCCTTCAAATTAGGTGCCTTGGGACCTCACACAATTCTCCTAGTCATCATCAGCTGCCCCATCATATTTTTCTGAATCTTATCAACAGTCTGAAATCTCTTCTCTTTCAAAGGTGATTTTAGTTTTAGGAAAACCTCCAAGTGGTAGGGTGCCAAATCTGGGCTGTACAGGCACTGAGTCACCTGGGTGATTTGTCGTTTCACCAAAAAACTCTGCATGAGACATGATGCATGAGCAGGCACATTGTTGTGATGAAGTTGCCAATCACCAGTTGCCCATAGCTGTGGCCTTCTGAATCATTGGAACAGTTTCCACAGAGGAATGTTCAAGCTTAATGTAAAATTTGATGCAGATTTGTTGCTCTACTTGCTCATTCATTTTGAATGCAATGGTCACACAGTCCACATGCTCACTCAACTTTTACTGCCCTCACTGACTAGTAGAGTGAAGTCATTTGTGTACACACATGAGCATTCCAGTTCACTCTCCTTGGCTGCCAGGTTACATCAATGTTGCACAAACCATTCTTGTTATATTAACAATTGTTGGACACTTTCCAGACAGAGGTCGTATGTATGTATGGGAACCCCATGTACATGAGTCAGAGACTTTACATTTAGGAAAGGGGGACTGAGCTATATGGCACATTGTGATGGGATGAGGTAATGCACCACGGGGGCTTCAATTTGTCATTACACAGTGATAAGAAATACAGCTATTTGGTAAATAAAGGTTTCCCCTGCTATATAGGTGAGTCGAAAAGAGATTATTGATAATAATTTCTTAATATGGGCAAATCCCCTAATTTACATTCTTCTAGGTAGTTAAAAAGTGGGACAGAAGTTTCTCTTGAGATTAAAGCTAAAATTGCCCCTAAAGCAAAATAATCCATACCCCACAGAAACACACCTTGGGGTGACTAGCTGTGAACCCACACACTGCCATATATGTAGAGCACATTACCCTTATTTCTAACACAAAAGGGTTATCATATTTTTTCTGTCTGTCATTATCTTTTCTCATAGCTACCTCCTTTGTTAACATGTAAAGCTCTGTGAGAAAAAAATACTTTGTTCATGTTTATATCTTCAGTTCCTTTTAGCAAATAGATGCTAAAATCATTCAGTTGCTTTAAAGGGATCAAATAAAGAGAGTAACTGCAAAAAAAAATGATATAGCCACTTATCTAAATATAGATGGCAATTTGAAATGGCATTGATGTTAAAGAAAAAAATGATATAAACTATAAATAGAAGAAGAATTATGTAATGTTTGTTCATTTTTGTGTTAAATCCTATGGTTCACAAGATGTTATTCATTCATTACCTCATCACAAAGGTAGAAAATATAGATTGTATAGAAAATTACTATTATAAAGGAAATAAAATGTTATGTTAGTATGTAAAGTCTTAGGAAAAATAGATATTAGAATATTGAAGTGAAGTCAGAATCAAATTATTATCCAGTGTATACTACACAGTAGCTTTTAGGTTTATATCTTCCTAAAGACCAAAACAACAAAAGAAGAAAGAAACAAGATCAATCCCACTTCAAATTATCCATTGTAGATATGTCTAGCTGATCTTCCTAGAACTGAGACCTGAAAGAAAATCTGTAGGCAGGTAAAACAAAGTCATTGTGGGGTTCACCATTCACAGTACAACGATATATAAAATCACCCCCAAAACAGGGTTTTATAACATGCCTTGATTTGGATACCACATCATGCTAAGGAACAAGAAGTTTAATAAATCAGAGAAAATCCAAAAAGATATTGTTTGAGTGTTTTATGCTCTGTTTTTTTTATTTTTAATTTTTTATTTTTCCTGTCTTAATTTGAATGGGAGGTGCAGAGTACTGGATTATCTTGAGCAAGATTTTTCAACAGTGGTACCAACGACATTTTAGGCAATAGAGTTTTTGTTTTATTTTGTTTTGTTTTTCAGTGGGAGTAGGGGGAGGCTGTCCTGTACATTGTAGAAGGGTTAGCTGCATCCATGAACCTACTTATTACATGCCAGTAACAATCTCCCATCCCAGAGTTGTAACCAAAAACATACTAGTTGGGAGTTGCATGGGAGTTGGAAGTATTTGGAATATATGTAATCTAGAAGTTACAGAAGGCGGTATCAAACTTTAATGTGATATACAACAATGACCCTTATCAGCAAACAGCCAAATGATCATAAAATTTTAGATTCTTAGCCTCGATTCTCATTTCAGCTCCAATGGTAGACCCTTTTTTAAAGCAGGCCTTTCTTTAATTTGGGCAGCTCTACAAGTCAGACACTTCTTCGTTCTTCATGGCTGACCAACAGACACTCTCTCCTTAGTCTCACGAGGGTTGCTACTCCACCTCCTTAAACTACGGTGTCTCTACTTTCTGAGACATACGTGAGGGTCATTATATGACCTGTCCTGAGTCTTTTTCTTCTCTAAGCATAATAACTTCTACTATATTTTACACTGTATAATGTAATTTCAGATGCGTTTACTATTATTTTTCTCACTTTTTTCTGATTTTATGTCTTTTTTAAAATACATTCTCCAGAACGTATGCAAATTCTCCAGGATTGTCTGACAAGTAGGTGGAAAGCAGAGTGACTGTCATTCCCATTCTTTACTCTAACATGTGTTAATGTAATTTAAGGTCAATTTAGCCTTTTAATAGTAATGTAACATTGTAGGTTCATATTTGGTTTGCTGGCAAATGGAATCTCTAGAACTTATCCACAAGTGCTCTTACTAAGACATGTATCCTCCAGTTATCTATTACAATGAGAACTAGCATTGGCAAGGGTAATTAAAATGCACAGATACTTCTCCAGTTATATCTTATCCATTAATCTAAACTCTGTATACAACTAAATCTTTAGAGAATTACTAAAAAATATAAAAACAGATTGGTTTGGAATTTGGTATCGTGAATTATGTACTGAGTAAAATGGTCAGAAGTGAAATACAGATTCAGAGATAACAGAAAAGCTGTAAGTGTGTTGTAAGTAGTCTTACTGATAATAACCAAAAGGACTGCATCTTAATATTTTACACTTCTAGGATTTTAAAGTTCATACAGCAGCTTTCCTTTCAAAGCATTATAGTAATATACTCCATCTTCCATGTTAACTAATAGGAATTTAGTGGATTGAATTTTATTTGACTTGCTAACCATTTAGATTTCATCATCATGCTTGATACACAAGTCTGATCATTTACATGTTCATAGGCACCTCCATAACATATCAGTTTATTAATTTGATAAATATTAATTAGTGAGTGTTATTATTTAGTGCTTTATATGTATCAGATCTGCCTCTACTTTGTAATCTAATGTGTTAATATGTATTTGTGTGTAAGTATGCATATTTGTTTGGCTGCAATGAATAATAGTTCATAAGAGTAAAAACAATAAAAAAGGTTAATGGCACTATTTCCTCTTATCTTCTGCTTTCTGGGCCTCTCCTCAATGTAGGACGTGTGCTTTGATTGGTCAGCAACTCAAGAAAATTCATGGAGTTCATAAATTCAGCTCTTAGTTCTTTCTTCATCTCTCTAATTTCTGAATAAATGCTATTTTTCTTTGTTAATAAAATAATAACTTTGTCATGATCTTCAAATTTAAATTTAGAGGAAATATCATAAATAACAAATTAGTTAAAAGTGTTTATATAAAGTGATTACATGTGCCAACAATTTTTGTTTTAATTCTGCAATTTTCTGTGTGACTTTATCAGAAATATATCAGAAAAAGTTTATGAATTGACAATAATAAAGGAAAAAAGTTTTCTTTGTATCTTTTCTTTTTAGCACTATTACACACCAAGAACTGTTTAGAGATAACTAATGCATAAAATTACTAAAAATAATTATTTATTTAAAGTCATAGTTAAGCCTCATCATTTTGCCTACCATAAAAGCCATTGTAGTCCATTTGTCCATTTCTGATAGTTTTAGCAAAAATGAACCATTATAAATCTTATTAAGATTACAGATTGAGAGCGGAAATTTTAGAAAAAAAATAAAGACATGAGATTGTTTTCAAAACAATGTCATGAAAAATAATAGTGACATAAATACAAACTAAAGAGTGTTCCATTGTGCTCAGGGAGAATTGGTCTTGAATAGTGTTTAGAAAGAGAAATATCTGCAGACGTGTATATGTAAGAATCAGCTAAACATTTGTATATCTCCCTAAGGGGCTTATGCAAAATGAGAAAGAGTAGTATTGGCATGATAAACTTAAAGCGATGGTGAAAAAATTACTTAAAACAATTTAAGAGTCAACAAAAGTTATATTAAGCAGATGGGCAGATCTGGGAAAGAGGTCCCATAAAGAAAACATTGAGTCCAATTGTCATGGTATTTGAAAATATCAAAATTGAATAGATTCTCGCAATATAGAGGAAGAAAGAAATAAAATCATCATAACTTAGAGCCATCCAGTGTTCAGTCTTCGTGAATTTTCAAATATGAAGATAACCCTCAAGGTCTCTTTCTTTCTCCTAACTACTCTTCAAAACAATACTTGGCAAATAAATTGCTCAAATAATAGTTTTCCTATATTATTTGGGAATTTGAGGTTTGGGCTACAAGCTCATGAGGGAAGATTTGATTATCCAATCCCAGACCTTTAAATTAGAAGTTCTCAACAAAAGTGCATATTTGACTTAGGTTAGTACCATGCAGTAGTTTGCATATCTTATCACAAACACTTATCTCACATGTATCCATACATTTATACAAAAGCTTGATCTAGCTCTTCTGTCACTCAAAGCCTTGGTGTTACTCCTAAGGTAGCACCTCCTCCATTTCTTGTATCCAAGGAAACAGCCTTGTTTCTCAGACTGAAGAAATGTGGGCCAATATCTAAACAAAAGATAAACTATAGGAATATCTTGTTGCCTTAGAGACCTTTCTGTTTGCTGGTATTTACATTCTTTACTCTCAACTCTTACAGTGACAAAAATCCATGTTTACAAACAACCCCAACAAATCTAGACATTCCATGTTGCTCTAAGACTTAGTTTCCTGACTATCGAAAAAGGAAATGTGTCCCATGTTCAGTTTGGCTAATGAATAAATGACCAGGGTCCGTTATGAGTGGTTCTGTCATAAAGATTTTTCCCTTTTGGCTGCACTTCACCTAAACAGCTGTCTTATTAGAAAAAAAATTTTTGAAGTAAAAATTTTGCTCAGATCTCCACCTTTCTCCACAAAAGCTGTGCTTGTCTTAGGGCACAGATGTACGACTGAGCCTCCGTCATCGGTGGGTTCCACCTGGGACTATATGAGGTGAGGGAGAGAGCAAAAATCCAGGGGCAGTTGGAAAATCATTCCCAGCAGCAATGAGAAGCCGTTGGCAGAGGTCCAGGGGCACCTGCACTGGTGAGAGCAGACCAGCAGGGGCAACTTCAGTGAGTGTTACCCAGCCTGCTTATTTGATACCCTACTTTCTTTGATTTCTGGTCTTCTCTCTTTCCCATAGGTCCTTTGCTTGATCATGTATTATCTGGCATGTTCACTTTTCCTTAAATTAGCCAGAATGTCATTATTCACAACCAAGACCGTATGGAATAGAACACTCTTCCTTCCAGTTTCACAGTAATAATTGAGCTAATTTAAGTAAAGAATTGTTAGGATCAAGCACCACAAGATTCATTAGCAAAGCACCAGCGTCTGAACTGCCTTTCTAGGATGCATTCAGAAGGAAGGATACTAGCTTCTCAATGGTTGTGGAGAAATGGCAAAAAGGGGGGTATTCATTAGCAAGACTGTATTTCTGGGGCCTTCACAGGCAGAGATATCAGTGACAGAGCTTTTATACTTTAATTCATAGTCTATTTTTTTAGTGACAAGTTGTTGGCAATGCTACCTTTTTGCTTTCTACAAATCCACAAAGAGAAAAGTGAACTCGCATGATCTGAAGAAGAGAAAATAGGTCACATACTATGACAAGAATAGAATCTCTTGGTATTTTGCAAGAGATACAAAAAGAAGTCCATGCTATTAAACAGATATAACTCTACAGGCCTAAATAGGATACAAGGTACTGTATCAGAAACTCTTGGAGGTGGGACTTAGCCATATTGTGTGTGTGTGTGTGTGTGTGTGTGTGTGTGTGTGTGTGTGTGTGTGTGTATCTCCCCACAGGTAACTCTGATATTTATCCCTAGAGAAGAACCACTGTTTTATTGAAACTAGACACTCAGGAAAACATGCTTAGGAAATATCAAAATCCCAAATGCTGACATCTATCTACATGAAAAGAATTAATATTTACAATCTTTTTTCACTCCTCTCAGTACTAACCTTACCTCTCATTTTCTGTCTGAATTTTTCCTCCCTTTCACCAATCTGTAACCTTGCCTCACAGTAATTGTTACAAACTCTGTTTGCTCTCGTGACCAATTTTTCATTCATTTTCTCCTTTACCAACAACAGTTCGATCACACGGAAAATGCACGCCTAATTGTCTATAACAAATATCCATGCTGAATCGGTTCCATTTACAACCCCTTCCCCGGGGCCTGTACTCTGCACACATTCCCACCAGAGCAGGCGACTCCACAGAAACAACCAGGGAAAGGAGCAAGATTGAAAATCAAAATTTGATTTCATGAGACTTCCCAGAATACCATTTCAGTGTTTAATGCTAAAATATTCATATAATGTCCCCTGAATGGCCTTTGTACTCATACAGGTGAGAAAAAGATGAAAAATATGATTAAAATCCTTTTATTTTTAGACTGAAATAACTATTTTTTATTATAATATTATAAAATTAGTGATAATATTCTGTCTTTTTCTGATCAACATAACCATTTAAATCCTCAAGGAATGAACTCATAGTTGTATAATCAGGAAATTATGGGAAGCAAATAACTATAAATGTTTATTAAAAAATTAGTTGGAATACAACATAGGCCTTCAATGATTGTGCTGCAGTAGCCACATTAATCTTAAACTATGACCACGTATAACCTTATTTCTGAAAAACAGTGACATGAAAGTCACTGTACATTCTCATAATTAATATATTTAGTAGAAGCAGCAAGATATTCATTCAGCGAAAGCCATCTGGGTTGTCCTGTGGTTGATACAATAATCTCATCTTGATCTTTAGCCTAGCTTTGATTCCTGAATTTGTGTTTTTGTTTCCCTCCCTCTTTGGAATGGCAAATCTCCATGTAAGTACCTTTTATAATTTTTTTTTTCTTAACACTGACAGAACTCCTTGCATTTGGAAAAACTTGTTGTGTAATTCTATAGCCATGTTGACCACTAAATGTTCATCTCTCTGAAGTCCTGGGGATCCCGGATGCTATATTCTGTCTCTACCGTCTATTGCAGTACAATATTGACATCTTTAGATCCCAACTATAAGGCATATTTTCCTTTTTTAAAAGAACAGTAATAAAAGGTGTTTTCTTTAACATATTTTCATCCATTATTCTCCACCACCACCATGGTTTAAATGAGTTGGATTGCTCTGCAGTGCTGTACTTATTGCCCATCCTGAACAGAATTAAACTATGTTTCAACAGAATATATAAATTATTGGAATATGCTAATGTCTACACCAGAACAGAGCTTTTAGCAATGTTGTTTAACACTGTCTAGGAGGGCAGCCACTATCACATGTGGCTATTAAGGACTAAGACAGTGGCTAATATGACTGAGGAAGTGAATTTTTCAAATTAACTAATTTTGATTAACTTAAATTCATACATAAAAGTCCACAAGCGGCTAGTAGCTACACCATTAAGCAGTTGAGCTCTAGACTGTGGTTTCTTTTAGGACTTTTAATTTGTTCCTTTTCTACCTAGGATTGTGCCTGGGACATATAATAAACAGGTCCCATTAATAATGTTTATTGAATTAGTAAGTTAGTGAATTATGTACTACAAGATTAGCTTCTGACTTCTAGAGAAACGGAAATAATAAGCATGCAGAAACTAGGACAGAGCACTGAGCTCAGAAGTGTGTTCAATAAGTAATAGCTACATGTATATTTTAGAGCAGCCTCTTGTAAAAATGCTTCCGAATGTGTTCTTTCACTCTGCAATGCTAAGAGGGGAGTCTGAACAATAGGTGAACTAAGCAAACTAGACAATAGCACTTCAACTTTGAATTTAAAGAATGTGAGTTCAGGGGCTGCTGATACATGGAAACAAAGGCAAATTGTTTGCCTCTGCTGGACAACCTTTCAGGTCTCACCCAGGAAAACTGTTCAAAGTAGAAGAAACATGCAGAGGCAGGTGCTATATTTTTCATAGAAGTGACAACAGATAATATTTCATTTGGACGACTACTGGTCCTCTCAAGAAAACTGTACGGTAGTTCAGCCCCTGCTTGAGAGCATTCTTTACCACGTTGACAACACCATCAATTCTTGCTTTATCTTCTGTCTTTCATATGATAAAAATAATTGTAGAGAAGTAGATTTCTTATCTGAAGTTTTTGTTTTTCTCTCTTTAAAGTACTAAAAAAAGTTGGATTCTTAGTTTTCCTAAGATTAGCTCTTTCTCGTAAAATTTGAGATAGGAGAAATGAAAGAGCTTTGGAAGGATTGCATTGCTACACTAATGTGATATATTAATAATTATAATTTTTTAAAAGTTCAGTTATTCTTTTATAAATCATTGATATCATTGATCCTGTTATAGCTTCCATAGACTTGATCCAGAATCATTAACCTTTAATAAAGGGCCTCATTGCTCATGAAAATTTCCCCCAAATTTAAGGAACTTTTTCTTTGGCCAATTAGTGGACAGAAAGCCATTGACTGATACCAAAATTGAACATATCCTGGGTTGAAACATGCTTACAACTAGGACTAGATATTTGCACAGTAAGTTCCTGACATTTGAGTTTCCCACTGTATTTGAATTAATTTAATGTAGAACAAACTCAGCCCCTGGGGTAGTATTAGCAACATTTATGGCTGTGGCAGAATCTGTGGGATCTGAAGCAAGTCACTATGTCTCTTGGGTCTCAGTTTCTACCTGATTAATCTGTGGGCTGATAATGAGAAACAGACCCTATATTAGCTTGCTAGGGTTGCCATAACAAAACAATAGATTGGGCAGTCTAAACAAGAGAAATGTATTTTCTCAGTTTTGGTCAGCAGAGGTACAAGATCAAGGTGTCAGCAAGTTAGATTTCTTCTGAAGACTTTCTGTGAAGCTTCTTACAGTGTCTTCTCTTGGTCTTTCCTCTGTGCATGCACAGCCCTGGCATTTCTCTTTGTGTTCAAATTTCCCCTTATAAAGACTTCGATCAGATGGAATTAGAGCCCACTATAATGGCTTCATTTTAACTTAATCACTTTTTTAAATCCCCTGCTTTCAAATACAGCCATATTCCTATTTACTTCATGTTAAGCTTCAACATATGAATTTTGTGAGGGGGTAGGGCACAATCCAGCCTATTTCTGCATCTATTAGTCTATCCTGAGAGTTTCATGAGACTAGATTGTGCTTAACTTCGGTCAGGTCATCCAGAAATGACCGAAGAAGGCGTGACTGGCCTTCTAACCATGTGTCCACATGACTCTCATTATTTTATTATCTTCTGTGGTATTGCTTAACTCACATGTTCTTTTGAATCTGGTCTGTTTAATTGTTGAGAAGGGATGTGGAGAGAGAGAGAGGGAGAGAGACTCTAACCATGATTATCAGTTTGGTCTGTCTTTATCAGAGAAGATCTATACCACAATAATAATAACTAATGTTTGTAGAATACTAACTAAATGGCAGGAACTCTGCTAAGAGTTGTAAATGTATTAAGTTCATTCACGTTTCATGAGATATCATAATTTAGGTGGTAACGAAGGAGGCACAAGGTTAATAGGTGGGAAACCTGAGATTTAAATCCAAATAATCGGAATCCATAGTACAAATAATAGATTTCAGTATGAAATCCTGAGTGATTATTTAGTTCTGTCACTTTCTGGCTGTTTTGTCCTTGAACATATGAGCTCTGTCCAGAAAGTATCCATCCATGTGCTATGAAAAATAGAGACATTTATTGAAGATACAAGATATAAGAAACATTGTACACAGGACAATGATGCCTCAGTCCCCTTCAAAGCAGGCACCCCAGGACTTCACACAGTTCTCCCAATCAGCATCAGCTGCCCTGCTGTATTTTCCTGAATCTCATTGACAGCGTGAAAACCCTCCCCTTTTAAAGGTGATTTTAGTTTTGGGAAAAGTCAGAAGTCACAGGGTGCCAAATCTGGGCTGTAGGGGATCTGAGTCACCTTGGTGATTTGATGTTTCACATAAAAACTCTACACAAGATGTGATGCATGAGTGGGAGCATTGTCATAATGAAGCTGTCAATTATCAGTTGCCTATAGCTGCTGCCTTCTGAATCATCTGAATAGTTTGCTCAGAGGAATGTTCAAGCTTAATGCAAAATTTGATGCAGATTCGTTGCTTACTCAATCATTGATTTTTAATGCGATGGTCACACAGTACACATGGTCACTCAAAGATGTCTGCTCCCCACACTGACTAGTATAGTGAAGTTGTCATTGTTCATGCATGTGCATTGCAGTCCACTGTCCTTGGCTACCAGGTTACAATGATGTTGCACAAACAATTCTTGTTATGTTAACAATGGGTGTATTTTTTCTGGGTAGACCTCATATACTTAATACAATATGATTGCTACCACCATGCCGCTCATTATAATATACACAGAGAAGAAGCAATTTATTTTATTCTGATGTTAAAAGAATGGATAGTAAGGACACTGAGTAAGTTCTCATAGGGAAGGTGTATTTGTAAGATGAGCAGCATATCCTTAAAATGGAAAGCATTGAAAGGCAAAGCCTGTTCCTGAGTAAATAATTTTCATTCATGAAAATTCAACCACAGGATGTCTAGATGATACCAGGTCTAGTGGGGAAACTGGGAATGGTTAATGTTAATGTTGTGATAATAATCCAGAACTAGGTTATAAACTCCATGATTTTGAAAATAAATACTATTTTATAGGGATAAGCAAATAACAGAGGCTCCACTCACAGTTTTCTGTTCTTAAAGAAAATTTAATATCAATATTTGGAAAACCCTCAAAATGCAAGAAAAAAGACTCAAAATACTAATTAACATAATTTGACAACAATATAAATAAAGTCATGAAATATGGCAGTGGAAATTGAAGAAAAAGATAGATTTAGAGGCACACGAAAGTAAAATTAATGGAATTTGGTGACTAATTGGATAAGGAAGAGGAAAAGAAAATGAAAACTATTAGTTGAACCATATTATATTGCTGATTTGGTATGTCAAACAGGTAGATATTGGTAGTAAGTGTCAACCTACTATGATATATCTAGATTTCTAGCTATTGGATTAAGAGCATAGATGACCCATTAACTGAGAGTATATATAGAGGAGAATAAAGTTTGAGGAGTGATGGAAGAGAAATGGACATTAATACAATGGGAACTGAGGTGCCTGGGTATATTCAAGTAGGCAAACTGGCACACAGATTCAGGTGATCTCCAGGACGACTATGGTAGTTGATACTATAGGAGTTACTGAGATCACCGAGGTAGAGTGTGAAGACAAATAAGATCTGAGAATGAAACCATGTGTTTATACATGTACCTGAGTGTGGAGAGGGGGCATTTAAGGAATAAATATGAATGTGGTTGGTGAAGCAGGAAAAGATGTCATTAAGAATGTCATCAAAATGATAAGGGATATTAAGAGAAGCCTGGAAGGTTAAGAGTTGGAAAGAGACACATGGATGTCATCTATTGACCCTTGTGGAAGCTAGGGTGTTCCTGTTGAACCTTTTTAATATGCAGAATCAATTTCCATGCAGTAGCAAAATTGAAAATTAAATCCCTGCAGCGGAAGAAGTGGATCAAAAGAGACCTTAAAAAATAAGGTACACAAGGGGGTGAAATATATAGTGATGGAAGGTGATTTGACTGAGTGGTGGGTACAAAATACAATATACAGATCATGTATCATAGAAATGTACATTTGAAAACTGTATGATCTTATCAAACAATGTCACCCCAATAAATTTAATTTCAAAAAAGTTTTTAAAAGAAAACACACACACACACATTGTTAGTAAAACAGTCCCTCCAGGTGTCTGGAGGATGAAAGAGAATAAAGAGAGGGCAACGTGTATGGAAAGAACCAACATGGAAAGAAAGAGTTATTTCACTTTTGCCTTGTGTGTTTGTTTTCTGAGGATGGTGAAAAATAATCATTTACAGGATGAAAGAAAAGAGGAAATAATTAAAGATAAGCATAAGAGGGGATTATGAAGCCCCAGAGGAGAAAGAAGTGGCCACAGAAGGTATCATCACAGTCGTGGTTAAAAGTAGTAGGAACTTTCTATGTTTGTGTGTGTGCATGTATGTGTTTTAATTTCACATTTACCTATTGTAACCTTTCAAGAAGTACAATACTCTTATAGAAAAATACATGTCTCTGAAATACACAGTCCAATGAGTTCTTCCAAACTATATAAACCGTGCAACCAATGCTAAAGCAAAAACACAGAACTCCCTCATTCTACGAAAATATACGTTAAAGGAAGTTTCTAGTCAGAAGGAAAAGATCTTGAGAGCAGAAGAAGGGCAATGAAGAAACAATTGAAGAACATCATAATGGGTGTGTCTGTGTCCATATCAGGAAAAATGGACCCTACCATGCAGGTGAACAAATACTATACAAAACACGAAAGATCAAGTCTTACAGATATTGAGACTTTGTGGAATAAAATGCATGAATGGAAAAAAAAAAAGTATCAGGAACCTTATAACTATGATGCAAAACACATGAATTACAAAGAACAATTTTTGTAAGACTTAAATGTTTACTCTTGGTGGCCATACCTTAGCACGTACCTGTGAAGCAGCTTAGAGAGTATAGTGGACAAGTCTCTATTTTAAGTGTTCTTTAAAGAGAGAATTGCGTTTTTAAATTTGGTTATTTTTAACTGTAACTTTAATACTCCCGGAAGTGTGCTGCTTTTTGCCCCACCCACCCCCACCCCCTCCGTATCTTAAGTCTAGTCCAGTGTGACTGAGATGAATTAAAATCTGTTAAGAAAAAGTGTGTAAAAGAGTTTAGATTTTTTACCCATATTTGAAAATGATTTTTCATAGCAAGGGTTTATGTTCCCAAAAGGCTGATAACATATTTTATCCTTAAAATTTTAGATCAAACATTTAGAGAATGAAAGCTGGTAGTTCCTAAATGTTGTACAATATTATCTATAATGAACATAAATTGCAGGAACCTTCAAGTTTTCACCCATTATAAGCTGACCTTCAGAAACTACGTCTGCAGTAATAAAACTAAACATTCAAGGATGATGCCTGTGCAGTGCATTAAGTGAGAAGTGTTTACCTGGCACGTACTGAAAAAGATAAATTGGCAGATCTGAGAAAGCACCACTCCATATCTACTTTTTTCCATTTCACCTATGTGAAAGCAATGAAATATTTGATTTCGAGAAATCTTTAAGCACCACAGTTTATAATTTTTGTGCCCTGAGGTAAAAGAAGAAGTTAATGATAGCCGTAGCCAGAATTCCTGGATCAAAGGAAGACCAGTAGTAAATAACCCAAATCTTGCTGTGGTCTATTTAAGATCTTCGGTTTTCATGTTCCCTGTTGGGCCACGGACTCAGTCCAATCACCAGAACCCAGGAGGAGAAGGCCGCGGCCCTATGGTGGCCCTTACACTTTAAAAGTTGCAAGATGTAAATTTTGAGGAATAAAGTCTAAAATGAATGAAAATATCTGTTATCTTGCATAGACATCTCTCATATTTCTTATTCTGTACCTCAAATTTTGGTCTGTCTCTTTTTATTTACTCCTCAAAGGAAGGGGAATTCATCCTGCTTGCCAAGATACACCTCCCTATTGGATCTTGAAGAAATTTTCTAATGTCTCTTCAGGTCCCTGCTATGTTGATTACCTAATGTCTTTTCCTATAGCTTCAGTTCTCCCTTTTCTGAAAACAAATCCACAGCCTATGTATATCTCAATTCTATTTTCCTAAACAAGTCGAACCAAAACACAACAAAAAATAACTCAGCATCGTAGACTTTTTCATTCCCACAAGTGATGTCTGTTCCATGTATCTTTTGCTATGAAACAAAGCATAGGGTCTTTAAATGATAACTTATGATTATCAATCACAATACTGTGGGTTGGCTGAATTCTAGTGGGCAACTTTCACTCAGGGTCTCTCTTGTAGTTACGAGAAGTCATCTTCACACACATTTCTAGTCTGGTCTCTCTCTCTCTGTGCAGGTTGTCGTTATAGCTAGCTAGGGTTGTCACTGATGGTAATCTCAGAGTAATGGGATGTTTTACACGGTGACCTGTTTTCTCTAGGATGAACATTCTAAAAGATGAGAAGTGGAAACACTCAGGGTCCATTTCTTATTGGGCAGAATGTCAAAGAATGTGTGGCCGTATAAGTCTGCCACACGTCTCTTCACTTCACTGCAAAAAATCATGTAATAATCCTACACTTTGGCTGCTGTCACATCCTCCTTGCTCGTTGTGTCCAACCACACACTTACCGGAACATTTTTTGAGAGCTTGTAATTTGCTAGGCATAATTACAACAGGAATGGCCTGGCCAGATCACTGGGGAGCAGGGAAACCCTGATTCTGTCCTGGAGAAGCTGCACTCCCCAGAGAGAGAGGGTTCAGAATAAACCCCAAGGTGGTGAATTGAAAGTGCAGCTGAAATTGAGTGACTGGCTTGTTCACCCTCACCTTCTCTCTGAAGGGTAAACAACTGATGCAGTACATGAGACAGTTTACACAGAGCCTGCGTAGCCTGAAAAGATTGCTACACACATATATGGCGAAGGTGAACATGGCAACACCCTGCCCCAGGAAGAGACAGGCATGGCTGACACGAGTGGTGGATGTTAGCCTGAACTGGCTAATATGTTGAAGGCTCCCACAGTGCATAGGGTTTTGGGGTTAAACATTTAAAATGGAGAGTAGGCAGAAGCTTGGCCCTTCGTTTTCATTCCCCTAGCCCCACCTAGCTGGGCGGACCATGAATCCATGGGACCCAGAGGATGCCGGACCCTGTTCATGGCTCTTACCTTGCCCTACTCACACCTTCATGAGACGGCTTGGGTGAGACACACGCCTTGCAGGTGGCAGCCCCCGGGACACTGTGGCCCCATGCGCATGGCACATGGGTCCTGGATCTTTCCTATTCTCTCACTCTGAGAGCAGTGCACAGATGTGCAGGCCAGGAAAGTTCGCCCGTCCCTAGGGCATGAATAGCCTTGGGCACGGGACCCTCAGACGAAGCCCGTAGCATGATGGTTGCAGTGATCCGGCAGTGCGACCAGCCCTGGGAGAAGGAGGAGCCTGCAGCAGGGCAATGGAGACACCGGCCCCACAAGTGTGCACTCCAGAGAGAGAAAGAGCCCGAGGCTGGAAAGAAACCCATTTACGTAACTGCCTTGAATTCCAAAAAGGCAGGTAAGTATGGAGAGGGGTCTTTGGGCATGGATTTAGACTGTAGTCTTTTTGGCAACAAGGAGGTTTCTATGTTTTGCCGAAGACAATGGCTTGATCTGAAAAGCCCCCGGCTTCCACAAATTGGGCAACCTGCTAACAGAAACCTTTTTCCTTCCCCACCAATTACTGTGTTATGCTTGTGTGCAGTGGCAGGCAACTGAAGCCTACATTCTCTGGTAACACTGTGTCAAGTACTTTTTGAATATAACCTCAAGTAAAATCTATAAACTACAAACAATTACTGTTATAATCTGTATTTTAAACATGACCAAACAGAGCAATAAAGAATTTAAAGTTTCTTTCTTTCTTTTTTTTTTTTTAAGATTTGTTTATTTATTTTTAGAGAGAGAGAGAGAGAAACATCAATGTGTGGTTGCCTCTCGTGTACCCTCTAGTGGGGCCCTGGCCTGCAACCCAGGCATGTGCCCTGACGGGGAATCGAACTGGCAACACTTTGGTTTGCAGACCGGCACTGAATCCACTGAGCCACACTAGCCAGGGCTAAATTTAAAGTTTCTTGCCCATGGTCACATAGCTAGATACTTGGTAGACTGGTTAGAAATTTAAGTCCACTCTATTCTGTCACATTTATTCTTTAATTCCTCACAATGTGCTTTTGATTTACTTGAAGTTTTCTTCAAGATCATCATTGATTTTCTGTTTATCTAGACCAACTGACTTTTTATCAGTCATTCCTTGATCTAGCTGTGACTTTTGATTCTGGGGACCAATCTATCTTCTTGGAATGCTTATCTCTTCATTTTATTGATAACATATGACTTCAGATCTCCTTTTATAACTGTGATGATCATTTTCCTTAATCTCATTAAAGTTTCAGTTTCAAAAACCATTCTTTACTCACCTGACTCCAAATATCTTATATTTAGCATTCACCTTTCTCCTAGACTCAAGTTTTACAGTTTCAAACTCTTTGCTAGTCATTTCTACCCAGTGTTCTGCCAGTATTTAAACTCAACATGTCTCTTTTCATTCTCAAACTGGTTATTGATCTTTTTTCTCCCATGCTTTATTTCAGATAAAGAAAATTATCACACCTTGGTCACTAAGGCTTAAAGTGTTGCTGAAGTAAATACTTATTTTTTTGTCTGTCTTGTGTCTCTTCCTTTTGGAAAACCCTTCTTCCTATCACTCAGATGTTGGGACTGAAAAGAGGTTGATCCAAGCTCTAGTTTCTGTTGTAAACAACCGACTTAAGCTGAGCCATTGAGAGTCATATCCTGCTTTGTGGCTAAGACATAAGGAAAAATGATCCTATTGATGAAGATTTTCTAGCCTCTCGGATACATTAATTCTGCGGTTTAGGAGCCATCTTCACAACTACATATATGGAACCTGCCTGAAGAGGAGGTCAGCAAGGGAAAGTAGATCTGAGAAACAGTAAATGACAGAATGTCTTGATTCATATATATGAACCAATAAATTCTTATTTTCATTTAAGCAAGTTTGAGATGGCTTCCTGTCACTTGCAATCTACAAAATCCTTACTGATATCACTGCCATTATATTTGACTTTTGTTCTCTGATCCAATTTCTGTTAATTCTACCACTATAAAATTCTTTTCTGTGTAATTTCACAGCTAGTACCCTAACTTAAAACTTCATCATCTGTCACCTAGATAAAGCAATAGCCACCCACCTGCTGTAGAAGTTCACTGTTCCAATCAATCATTTTGCAGCCAGAATGATCTTGTTAAATTCTAGATTTGATTTTGTCATACTTCTTAACTTGCCATTCAAGGCCATTCACATTCTTTCTGTATTTATCCAGAGAGACTTATCTCCCAGTTCACTATATCTTGTGGAAGAATGCAGTGCTTAGGAGCACAGGCTCTGGAGTTCATTTCCTGAGTTTAAATCCTGGGTCTGCCACTTCTTAACAATGTAAATTAATGAAGTTTTTTTTCTCAATGCATCAGTTTCTATATTTATGAAATGAAATAAGAGTTCCCATCTCATGGCTGTTGTGAGAACTAAATTAATGTTGGGAAAGCACTTTGAAAATATCTGGCATGTAATAATTTTTAGTAAAAGAAAGTAAAATGTCCATGTGCAGGAATTTAATGTTTTCTCTTTTTTATCATGGTCTTTGTGCTTAACACATTCTGATTCACGGGAAACCCCAATTAGAAGCTTACTGAGGGAATGAGAATATTCTCTGCTCTCTCCAAGCAAAGATCCTTGATCCCCAAGAAAGCCCATCCTTCTGTCCCTACTTCTGTGTCTTTATGAATACTGTTCCTTTGATCTAGAAAGTTCTTTTTCTTTAGTGTATATGGAATACCACCTCTACTTCAATACCTTACTCAAATGTTGCCTTTATGAATAACTGTTTTAGATCCTTGTAGCCAGATATAAATGAAATTCTCCCCTAAAAACTCACTCTGATGTATCTAGACCTCTCTAATGGTACATATTTTTTCCTGCCTTCCATTAGAGTTATTTATCGATGTGCATTACTTTTTTTCTAAAGAATAATGATTATAGAAGGTGGGAGAGGAGTTATCTTTATACTATCCCACGATACCCAGCACAGGGTTTTACATGGTATAGACATTTAATATTTTTTGTGTTACCGTATATTGCTAAATGCATATATGCACAAGTGATTTATTGGTAGCTGAAATAAATAAAGATATGTCAATTTGGGGGGCTCTAATTGAACTAAGAAATGTTGGAATATTAGTGAATCAAATAGGCTGAAGAATTCAAATGTAACTAAACCAGAATAGACCCTACACAGACTGGCAGCTGCTAAACTGGCATTATCTCTTTATAATAAAGAAAAAAGAAACACACTTACTACAAATGTAAGAAAATAAAAATAAGCATCACTTTGAGAAAATGACTAATGTTATAATCAAAAATAGCAGATATATGAAAGGCAATAATTTGGATGGTAACTGATGAAATAGGCAACAGTAAATAATAAGTGGGGCTAGATAATCTGGAAACAGACTCGAGAGTCATCTTGGAATGTGCACTTAAGGCTCCCACCTCAGGTTCTCAGTCATGGACTTGTTGAATCAGTTGCACATATCAGAATGTAACCCTAACTATCTAGTTAGGTGCAAACAATTACCAGCTTTATCTAAAGGACTAAGACATCAAATAAATAAGTCACATCCATAGAGACAGAGTAGGATGATGGTAGCTAGGGGATAGGGGGTGGAGGAAATAAGAAAAACCTTAAAAGGGGAACAAAGTGGGTTATAATGTGATGATCTGAGGCTCTAATATATGATATTGTGACTAGTGTTAGTAACACTATTGTATAATTGAAATTTACTAAAAAATATATGTGAGGTGATAAGTGTGTTAATTTGGAATTCTTTTATAAAGTACACATATATCAATCATTACACTGTACACTTTAAATATCTTATAATTTTATTTGTCCACTAGATCTCAATAAAACTGAAAAATGGTATTTAAAAATAGAAATAAGAATAGAAATGAGAAATCTATTTAGCATTCTGTACCCAAGTTTGACAAAAGAGTAATGACCAGATTGTGATAATTAGATTCTTATTTGCTTAAGTTTTATGGTGATTAAAGCATTAAGAGACTCATGTTAGAACTGTTAAGGTATTTCATTGTTTATGTTTATAATTCAAGTTTAAATGTTTGGTGAAATCTCATTAGTTATATGCAAATTTTATTAGTTGCTTTAGTAGCATATTAATGATTAGAAAATGCTAAAATAAATTGGAAATTAGACAAAGTATAAATAGTAATAAGTATATCTATCTTTGTACTAAGGCTGTTTGATTATTAATGAATCTATCACAAACTGAAGTATGGATCTTCCAATAATAAATCAAGCTAAAATATGTAATGTTGATATGAGTAAAGTCTATCGTGAAACATGAATAAAATACATTGTAACTATTTAGAGTAGTTTCTCTAAATAGAAACTTTTTTGAAAATGGGCAAGTGGCCTAAAATACTTAGATTGCAAATTTAAGTTTTATAATCTCTGAAAAGAAAGTCCTGAAGTAAAACCAATAATAAAATAATTCACAGAAAGCCTCCCAAATACACCTTGATATTACTGTATTAGTTTGCCTGGGCTCCCATCCTAATAACCTCATATTAACCTGATTAATTCTTTAAAGTCCCTATGTCCAAATACAGTTGCATTCTGATGTACTGTGAGTTAGAACTTCAACGTATGAATGGAGTGGACAATTCAACCAATTAACAATGACTTATTTTATTTGATTGGTGTAAAATGACTCTTTGTAATGTTCCTAAAATGTAAACAAGTTGTAAATATAATTTCATACACTATTTTTAAAGGGAGAGTCCAACATTTATGTACATCTGTTCTTAATACTCATGTAAAAATGGGAAAGCAAAATCATATATAAGCATCCAGAAGAGCCTAAGTGAAGATAGACCCTAAACTTTATATGCTGTACTGTACTACAAATTAATCCCAAGACTGTTTCCTATGTCATCAATCAAAACAGTATTTTTAGTAGAATGATAACCTGGATTAATCATAGGAAAATTTGTGAAATATCAAAATGCACTTTTAATAATCTTTCATTTACAAATTATAAAGTCTTCCTGGACAAGGGATTTACAATGCTTATTCAAACTTTCATGGTTTACTCTCATGCTTCTAACAATACAAATTGGCACTGCTCCCCTCCAAGTACTTGACCATATTCATTAAAAATTAAGGTGACTCAGATATCTTAATTCTGAAAATTTGTCTTATTGATATACTTGTTATTGAATGAAATGACACAACTATAGAGATGCTTTTTTGCATTGTTTGTAATAGAAAAAGATTGAGATGACCTAACAGTCTACTAATAGGTGACCAATTAAATAACCATGTTACAGCCACACACTGTAATACTATACAGCTGATTAAAGAATGAAGAATTCATTTTTATTCAATAGAGAAAGTTGCCCACAGTATATTGATAAGTATCAAAAGCAAGATACAGAGAAGTTTGTATAAATAAGAATGAAAGCTTACCATGTGCAGACAACATGAGTGGACCTAGAGGGTACTACGCTAAGGAAAGTAAGTCAGGCAGACAAGACGAGTACTGTATGATTTCACTTATACGTGGAATCTAAAGAGCAAAAGAAGTGAACAAGCAAAACAGAAACAAACTCATGCATACAGAGAACAGTCTGATGGTTGCCACAAGGGAAAAGGGTTAGGGAACTTAGTATAAAAGGTAAAGGGATTACGAAGTACAAATTGGTAGTTATAAAATGTCATGGGGATGTAAAGAACAGCATAGAAAAAATATAGTTAATAATACTGCAATAACTATGTATGGTGCTAAGTGGGTACTTAAAATATTGGGGGGAACACTTTGCAAATTACATGATTGCTTAACCACTATGCTACACATCTGAAACTAATAAAAATAATATTGGCTATGAACTATAATAGAAAATACAATTAAAAATAAAGATTATATGTTAGAAAATTATGTGTTAAAAAGTACCTCAAGCGCCAGTGTCTATACATAGCAAAATCGTACATATATATGACGGACTAAGGCAACTGAGATGGACAGTCATGCTTCTCACCTGATAAAAATCAATGTTTATAAAACTGAGATAAAATTATTTAGTAAAAATACAAATTTATTGTGCAGGTTTGCTTGAAAGATAAATTACTAAAAAAAGTAAATAAGGTAAAATACTGTGTATCTTTACTACTCTGTTATTTGGAATTTCTAAATCCTATTTCCAGCAGGATAATGCAGCTATAATGTTCAGATCCTGGCTTCACAACTAAAATTTTTACCACTAGGGACATGCTAATCTCATCATTAAAACTTGGTTTAAAGTCATATGTATTTATATTAGGGAAGAAATGTCATTTTTAACATGTTCGAAGTGTAATTCCTCCAGTACAAACTTTCTGCTATTCCAAATAACAGCAAATAAGAAATTCATATTGTCAATTCACTATGAGATTCACAGAATGTTCAAATAAGTAAAAAATAATTTGTTAAATTCAAATCTTCTCAAGTTTCTCAGATCAAAGCTTCACCTTTTAACAAAACAATTTTTCTAGTCCTGAGGATCTGGATAAACTTTAAAATTATAAAGTTAAAAAAGAAAAGTAAGTTTGCATTTACACTGGGAAGTCAAACCATCAGTTTTGTTACATTTTATAGATTTCATAAAAGTTGTTTTCACATATACCGTAATGTTCCACAAAATCTATTTTGTTTTCAAACCAGAGCTCTCATGAAATTTCAATGTGAAAAAAAAGTAGCAGGTTCGTTTCCTTTTTTTTTTTTTAATGACATCTAATTCAACCACAAACTAACTTGATATGAATGATAAAATATTTATGTAAAAAACAAATGAAAGTTTTAGCTTTTCGACCTCTATAATACAAATGTTTTTCTGAAAATCTAAAATAATGTTATATGCTGCCAGGAAAGAATGTTTGGAGTTGTCAATTGTTAGTGAGTAGAAATTGAAGTAAGAGTTTATGCACATGGTTTGGAATAGACAAAAATAAGAAAGCAGAAATAGTTTTAGTAGAGGTTATTTTTAATTTAAATCAGGAACTATTCTAAGAAAATACTGAAACTAAACTTTCTTATTTCAAATGTTAAGAAACTGAATGCCTACCATATATGCACACTAACATGAACTGAGTGCTTTCTGTTAGAGAGGCACCATACCAAAGCTTTCCAAGTATTTGTAATGTGTTTGATAACAAAACAATTAATTCATCTCCAATTTACATAGGAGTGAACTCAAGCTTAAATGTGGTTTGTACTTAGGATGTGTGACTATAGGGTCTATGGTGTAAGTAACAGTAATCTGTACTGCATATATACTTTATTTTTATTGTATTTTCCAGTTAGTCCCCTTAACCCTGCCCCAACAATCACCACACTGTTGTCTCTGTCCATGAGTCCTTTTTCCTTTTTGCTCAATCTCTCACCCCCTAATACATTTTAAAATATAAGACTACATTTTTCAATTAAAATAGTACTTTTAGTATCATCCTTATAATATGGGAGCTATTTCCAGAAAATTAACTTGGAATAAAAGGAAACAATATTGGTCTTGGAAATTTATATTAAGCATTTGGATAAACCAATCATTATCAGGTAATTGTTCTAACTATATAGTTTAATGACTATTGTCTATACTGAAACTGTTTACTAAGCATACACAATTTGCAAAAAAACAAAATGAAACAAAACAAAAAAGCCCATAACACCAAAGAGGATATGAAATGGAATTTTTACATGAGTGGCTACTATCTAAGTATTCTGATCATTAAACATTTGCCATGTGGGTGTGGCTGAATGTACTTAGTGCCACTCTTCTGCTCTCAGTAAGATAAATTTGGAATACCCTTCCTGTGTTTTTTACATAGTGGAAAAAAAGCATAGTTTCTTGGAGTTGTAACATGCTGGGCCTATGCTATACTCTGAGGCAACACTAGTACCTGGAAACGGAGAAGCTGACCTTCCACACATCTCTGGCCTCTGAGTGATCACAGAGCTGTTGGAATCCAGTCAGTCTAACTAGGAACCAGAGCCATATGGAAATTAACAATTTCCTTCACCTTCTAAAGCTACAGGTGCATTTTGAAAGCTTACAATGTGGTAAATGCTGAAAAACGAACAAAGTTACTTTGCCATCTAATGGCTAGAAATCGGCTGAAGTGTGCATTAAAAAAATACATAAAAATCGTTATCATCATAGTAATAGAGAAAGTGAAAATAGTTTAAATGTTCTAAAATACAAATATATTAAAATATGTTTTACCAATTATGAATTAATAAACAAGGGAAATATTTACTATATTAAGTGAGAAGAGAGGTTATTAAATAATATGTATAGTATATATAGATTTATTAAGAGAAAAATATACATATAAGTGTACATTTGGATTAAACACTAGGATAATTTCCAAAATAGCATCATTGTAAATATTTGTTTTCATTTTTGTGGGTTTCTGTGTATTTTTAAGTTTGTTTATAAGAAGTATATAATACTTTGAACATATACGTCTAAAAATTATTTTATGTTATGTAAAAGGTAATGGATACAAAAATAAATTATACCAAGAAATCCATGCTAATCATATTTATTCCAAAATTTTGTATATGAGCTTCCTAACTTCTAGAAAAATGAGGAAAGATCCATACACTGTACATCTTTTACTCTTTTTGTGTCTATCTATCATCTATCTATCTATCTATCTATCTATCATCTATCTACTTAACTATTTATCTCTTTATCTCTATCACAAATAATTTGAAAGTTTTGATATCTTCTTAAGAAACTTCCAAGAAAATATGCAAAGCAATATAATGACAATATTTATAGAAGTAGATTGAAAACCAATTGTATTTATTTTACTGGTGATTATAACATAGATTAGTCTTCGGAAACGACACAGACGTAATGCTTTGAAAAGGAAAAGCTACAGAGAGCAAAGTGTTCTGTGCTGTCACTTGGTTAAACTATGCAGCTTTCTTGGGTGTAATGTTAAATTGAAATTTTGTAAAATATACTTGGAGGGCAAAGCTAAATGGTTAAGTTGTCCGCTTTCTGGTGAGCTAGCATAATGTGGGAATTGAGCTCGATGGTCTTGAGCAGTAAATAGTCAACATGTCACATAGATGAATGTTTCCCCCAGCATGTTTCTTAAGGGTGGATACATTTTGATAGCATATGTGATCCCTGCTTTATTATAGTTCCAACTACTTCAGTTTTTTTTTTAAGGGAAGCTGAATTCAAATAATATTGTACAAATGTGAGGTTGCTAGAAAGAACAGTTTCTTCTTCTTTTATAAAATAGAAATAGCTTTATTGTTTTCTGATCATAAAATTAATGTTTTTACTACCAAAATTCAGAAAATAGAGGAAAGTGTGAAATATGAAGTAAACCACTATTAATTCCATGGTCCTACTGTTACCATTTAAGTGCATGTGACATTTAGTTATTAACACTTGTGTTACACATATATTCATATACAAAATACACTATGTATAAGTTATATATGTTAACATAGATACACAAAATAATAACATAATATGCTGTGGAAATGATGTTTCTTTAAACATATATCATAATTTATTTTTATGGAAAAATAAATAAAAATTTATACAGGGTGGGGCAAATGTAGATTTATAGTTGTAAGTACACAAAAAAGTTTATTCTGGATTTATTATTTATAAATTGTATTATATTCCTTATAATAACTGTAAACCTACTTTTTTACACCCAGTATATATTTTTAATGGTAAGAAAAGCTAACATATGTTTTTAATTGAAGAAAGATACATATATTCCAGATTCCAATCCTGAAGATGAAAAAAAATGATGAAAATAAAGAGGACTAGCCCTGGCTGGTGTGCTCAGTGGACTGAGCACCAGACTGCGAACCAAAGGGCCTCCAGTTCAATCCCCCAGTCAGGGCACATGCCTGGGTTGCAGGCCAGGTCCCCAGTGGGGGGGTTTTGAGAGGCAACCACACATTGATGTTTCTCTTCCTCTCTTTCTCCTTCCCTTGCCCTCTCTATAAAAATAAATAAATAAAAACTTAAAAAAAAAGAAAATAAAGAGAACTAAATGGCCTTGTTACTATACCATAATGCTTTAAAGGCATTGTTTAGAAATAGTGTAATAACATTTTATGCAGCAATATATTTATATGTATATATTTACACAGATATTTAGGTATGAATGGACATACATAATTTATATTTATGTATGAATATGTGTATATTCATATGTGTGTTTTGCCATTCATATTTATGTTTAAAATCATGAGACCATTTTATTTTTATTTATTGATTTGAGAGAAAGAGAGAGCAACATCAATCTGTTATTCCACTGCTTTATGCATTCATTGGTTGATTCTTGAATGCCCTGTCTGGGGATTGAACCTGCAACCTTGGTGTACTGGGACAGCGCCCTAACCAACTGAGCTGCCTGGCCAGGGCCCATGTTACAATTCTTTTAATGTTTGGAATTATTATAGACAATACAGTACACAGGCTTTCCTCAGAACGCTCCTTCTTGCCTAAGGTACTGCTATGTTGGCACAGCTATTAAACATTCACAATCATCATCTGTTATGTGGGTATCATCTCTCCCTTTGAATGGCATTTCCCATGTTACCTGATTAGCATTTTGTACTTCATATGTCTTAATGTCCTCTTTTCTTTCTAAGACATTTAAAAGACAATGATAAAAGTAGGAATGCAGATGAAAAGTATCCTGTCTCTCAAAGCTGCAAATTTAAGGGCTTTATTTCAGCACACTTCAGAGTTGCCTGATTGACTACCCCATATGCTAAAAAATGAGTGGTAATTGAGACCAATCATGCTGAACTAAAAGGAGTGTGTAAGGAAACACTTTTGATGTAGAGTTCAACTGTAAGTGATAAACAGTATTATTCTGCAGTAAGAAACAGCATTGTTTCATCTCAAAGCTCAAAAGACAAATTTACCTGGGAATATCTTTTGAAAAATTCTTTTTATACTGCCTGCATTGAACAAGCCTATGCAAGTCTGACACTTGACGTACTTTTGTAGCTATTACATAGCTATAAGCAGAGGTTGAAATATGTCCTGAATGCTGACCTCATTCTGGTCAAGGGATAACCTTGCTAAGGCCAGAAAACATTGAAGACATCAGTTCTGAGCATTCTGATAATAGTTTTATTTAGAAATTATTCTGATGATAGTTTTTAGTCAAGGCAATTTCTAATCATTTTTACATTATGTCTCACGTTTAAAAAAATGATAACATTGGGATGCCGGCCATAAATGTTGCCCAGAGTCAGAGACCTGACTGGAGGCACTGATAGCTGCAGGCTCTCCTTGGCCATACAGGTAAGCCATGGGCAGCATGGCAAGCGGCATGGCCCAGCACACAGGGAATTCTGCTCGACAGGATCTTTGTGTGGCAGTGAGCGATGTATCATAGTGTCTTGTCCACAGCTAAGCTTCATAATGGCATGGTGGATAGGAATTAATGTTATTCAACACAGCAAGTTTCATATAAACAAAATCATTAAATCAGTATATATTTGTAACAATTTTTAAACTTTGAGCTGTGTAAAAGCTTTACAAAGCTTAACCCTAAAGTTAGAATCTTACAAAGGTGAAAGTTAAAAAGCTCAACTGCATAAAAATTTACAACTTACGTACTTCAAATGGAGGAAAAATAACATACAAAAATATTAAAAACTTTAACAAACTTTATACAGTATATAAGTTTGTAAGACAAATACACTAATAGAGAAATAGGAAAACTGATGCACCAGATATGAAACACAAACAAGATATATTGGAAATGAGAACAAGTTCAAATTAATTAATGATCAAAGAGGAACACATTGAACAATGAGCTACTTCTTACCAGCAATTGATCAAATAGGGCAGTATTTAACATTTGGGAAATATACTCTCATATTTTATTGGTAAAAATAAATTATTATGTCTTCAGGAGGACAACAAAAGTCAATAGCTGCATATCCTTTGACTAGCCATTTCACTTGTAAGAATTTTACTCTGGGGTGGGGGAAATGATGTACATAGTCATTTACATATGAGAATGTTTATGAAAATGAAAAAGCAATAAAATATATAAAAATAGAAAACTGGTTAAATATTATATGCCATATCTATAAGTTAAATTTTCACTTATTAAAAATGATCATATAAAATTGTATTTGTAAATATTGAAAACAATTTTATATATTTAAAACTAAATAATTCTATTTTGTACTATAATGAATTACATAACCCTAGAGAGATACACATAATTACACAGAGATATAAATATCTCAATAAATAACCTGGATGTTCATATTCCAATATTTTAATAACAATTTGGGTGGTAAATTAACTTTCTCCATTATGTTATATGAGTTCCTAATGCATATTTGCAACAGTACTTGTTGTGTAAAATAAACAAACAAAAGCCATTTCTTTTTTCTTGATTAGTATGTGAGGGAAGAGTAGCAGATAATTTTTTTATAGGCACCTGGACATTATGTTTTTTTCTTGATTGCTTCAGAACTTATGTTTTGCCCACAACTTAATGAAGCAGATCCAAAATCAGATTTTGATTAGCTAGAGCCTATAATTTAATCATCATTATTTCTGACATGTTCTTATAAGCAAGAGACAATTTCTGAATATACAATATTGCAAAGTCACAACTGAAATTCATAAGAATCTTGTTCAGTATTCAGTGGGCATGTATCACGTATGAGGTGTTGTGTTACCTATTATAAGTTTACCATGTCCCGAGTCTCAAGACATTTACAGACTGGCAGAAAAAAATACTATGCATATCACAAGGAAGGCTGTGATAAGTGCCATGAAATAGTTTCTGATAAAATGAGTTTACAAAAGGGAGAGATAATTTTCTGAAATTACCTTTAAGAATCATAAAATTAAATTATTTTCACTAATTTATACTTTTGAAGGCAATATATAATGCTAAGTCATTTTAGTAGCTCTACAAAAAAATGGGTATATACTAAAGGATTTTTTGTTTGTTTGTTTACATCTGTTATACTGACGATTATACTGTCGGAATACTTAATTCTTCAATATTTCAGATAATTAAGGTTTTATTTGTAAGGACATAGGAAAATATTTTCTCTATCATTAGGCTTAATTTTATTCTTAATAGTGCCCTTTATGATTACTCCTATACATTTAGACTAACTAAAATGTCTTCCAGTTTTTTGATTTTGTCATATTCTTTCTGTTAAAAATAAAACTGTCAGTGTCATATAATGAGATTGTTAATCATTTTCCCCAATATTTCTTTTTCTAATCATATCACCCAAACTGTCCCTCCCTCAATTTTTTTCAAGTCCATGTAATTAAGTTAGAATAATATAACTATGGAAAGACTCAAGCATCATCTTTGCAATTAAAAATCTGGTACATGTGTGAGGTGTGTATGAGAGAAAGAGAGAAAGAGAGAAAGAAAGAAAGAGACGAGTTAGTTCTGGGAACTTCTCCTTTGAGTAAATGTATTTTCATCTTCGAAACAGAAAAATAAATTTGTAACATGGCAAAGAATATAATAGCTAAAACACTAGCAGGAAAAACAAAACAAACTGTATTATTTTCACAAAATGAACCAAATTCCCTTTTCAATTACTAGTAGTAATTTGGGTGTAAACATCTCACATTACTTAGATACAGTTTGTTTTAAATGTGAATCTCTTACTATTGTACCCTCATGAAAGCTAAGCTCCAGAAACATAATTGGTAATATTTCCTCAGTGTGAGGATGCTGTTAGCTGGGTTTTTCAACAAGTCTAAAATGTTAAAAGTAAAAGGGACTTTTGGAAATCATGAACTTCTCATTCAATCGAGGAATGTCTCCCAACACCATTTTGTTGGATGATAAACACTGATAAATTAGGAATCAGGCCCTGGAATATAACTTAGGTTCAGAGCATTAAAGAAATTTATTTTTAAAAAAGATTCTGTTATTCACCAAGAAGAATTACAGGTTTAGTGAATTATCACTTTTTTCCCTAGGTATCCTTCTTATGTAAGAGATAATAGTTGTTCTACTATTTGCATCTTAAAGCCTGTTCCGCATTGTGAAGATGATGCAAACAAAAATACTTTGAAATAGTTTTAATTTACTTTTTTTCTGCAATCATCTTCCTAGAGCATTACATGCATGTTTTACATGATTATTTTTCTTCTTTAATGAAACAAAGTAGAGTTGTTTCTTCTGAGATTTTTCACCTTGTTTCCTAGTAGGTAGACATTGGTAGCATGTATAATTGCTAATATTTCAGACAGGAATTTGTGTCTAGCACTGGGAAGCATTCGTTTCTTGAGACACTCATAAATCCTGGTTGGGAAGGACCTTACTTTATTGAATATGATGCCAAGACAGAACGCCAAATTTAGGATTCACTTTTGTTTCAGAAATTTTCAAATAATGTTATAACCTTGTGTTAAGTTTTCAGTTATTATTTCTGCTCTTGTATGAATTGATACTTTCAGGAAAAAAATATTCACATTCATTCTAAAGCAGGAATCAACAAACTGTAGTCGGCAAGCCAAATAGTGCACTGCTTATTTTTGTAAACAAAGTTTATTTTAAACACAATCATTCCCATTTCTTGATTTTTATCTATGGCTGGTTTTCTGGCAACAGAGTAATAGGATAGGGACCATGTGGGCCACAAAGCCTAAAATATTTACTCTCTGTCTACTTACAGAAAGTTTTCCAGCTCCACAGTCTGAACGCTATTTTAAGATCCATATGGAAAACCTGTGCAAATGTTTTTGATTTTTTCTCAGAATATATAGAATTAATATACACCTATATATAATAGTAATATGTTTATATATTTAAGTATGGGCAATACAAAAGAAGTGACTACCTAAGTTAAAATGAGTAAAGTTTATAAAACAGTGGTATATAGTATTATTAGTTAAGGGTTATTTTGCTAAGTTGTTGATTACTGAGAATCTCTAAAAATTAATAAGGGATTGATTATATACTTGTTATTGGTTTCAAAGACTTTTTGGAGTATCTATTTTATTAAATACATGAGGAAATAAATGAATGATGAGATGTAGCATGCTCTATGTATTATTTCACAGGGGTTTGTTTCCTGTATGTTTCTATATATGAAGGAATATATTATAAGGATAATAGTAGGTCTTATGTACTTCTCTATACAGATTATTAGTAAGAGAAGAAACATATTGAGAAGAAGCTGACATGGCTAATTTCTCGAATGAGTCATCAATATTATATGAATCACATTAGTTACTAACGAGCTTGGAGCAAAGAAGGCTCAGTAACAATAGAGCAGTTAAAAACAATGAGTAAAAACATTCTTCTTTTCAACCTTTTCAAAATTTCCACTGAATGGAATCCATTTGGTGGACATTAATCCTTTTGTTCTTTCACAGGGAGAGGACAAATTTGATATGGAAGGGAGATTTTTTTTTTATTATTCAAATTCCATGCTCTCTTATTCTATTCAGAAAGAACATGTAAATTTGAATTAAAGGCAGTTTTTTGTTCTTTCAGGAATTTTCATTTTGATAAAATCAACTCATTTTCTCCACTTTGGAACAGGAGCGTAACTTACTTGGCATATGGTGTTTGATAAGTGTTCATTGATCTATATAAACTTAGTCTTTTAAAGAAACATTTTCTGAGACAAATTTAACTTTTTTTCCTACAAATGTACTAGCATTTAATAACTTTCAGGTTTCCACATAGCAAATGACACCCTACTGAACTAAACTGGAAATTTACATCTCTGTTCAATGTTTCTTCCTTTGTTAAAAAAATAATTGAGCCCAGGGAAGTGATTATGTCTCCAAAAAAGTGTAGGCAAGTAGAAATACCATGGGTTTTGAGCCTAGAAGTCAATAATAATCACTAACTCTAAGACCTTTGGCCTCAAGGTCTCTAAATTGCTTTATTGAACAGGGAGGTATGGAATGGATGGGACTCTCAATTTCCTTCCAGTTGCAATGGAGAATATTTGGAGACTATGCAAGTACACAAGAAGGAAATGAATTTGGATGTAAAAATAATAATCACAGCCATAAGGTGAAAATATTTGGGGAAAATAATCTATTAAAATAAGAAAAATGTAATGTTTAAATTTAATAATTTAAAAATAAGGACTAATTTGTGTGTATATATATATATGAGGATTTAAAAAAAATTTTAAAATCTATTTAAATTATTTAACAAAGACATAAAGAAATTAATGTGTGGAATGTATTTAATCCATTAGGTTTTTTAGCTTACAAGTAACAGGAACTTACTCTGATCAATTTCACCAAAAGGAAACTGGTTGGGAGACCAGAGGGAGCTTCTAGTATAATGGGAAGGGCTGAGAAGAAAATTTGGACAGAAGAAATAACTGAGGCGTATCTGGAGTGCCAGGAACTGGCAGCTATAGAATATTCTTGTAATAGAGTGCAGAGCAGGGATCCCCAAAATTAACAGAACATATTCTCCACAAACCTTAATTGGGGAGAAGGGAGGAGTGGATGAAATGGTGTTTAAGATACTTTGCACAACAATGGCAAGTTAATAGTTGTACTGCCACCTAGGGTGAAAGGTGCATGGGACTTTAAGAGCATAGAGTGACTCATGACATGGTCAGGGGAGGCAGGTGTCCCTGTGTCATGGGAAACCCTTGTCCTGACTAAAGATGGCAGCTGAAAGAAGGTAAAAGATATGGGGGAATGGCAAAAATGGCACATTATAGGAGGGGCTGGATATGAGGTCACATAGGAAGTTCTGGGCTGAGCATTTAAAATAAAGGTGGGCTGAAAAGAGAAGGGCCCCCAGTCTACCGTGAGCACTGGAGTGTAAGGAGATGCCATGCAGTTTGGAGTAGGAGATGTTATGCAGTTTGGAGTAAGAGCTGCAGTAAGAAGGAGGCCCACCTGGAAACCTGCCTGGAGGAGACGGTGGCAGAGCTGATGGTGCTGTGTAGGGACCTGCCTAACCAAGCACAGATTTGTGGGAGATGCTTGGAGCTGAACTGAACTGTGATGGGGAGTGCTGATCTGCAGGTTTCTTCTTTTCTGAAAGACAGTAACTTTGACTGGCATATTCTAAAACTGGCCTCTTTTGGCAAAGAGGGGCAGGACTATGTGCTTTTGGGTGTTTTAAACAGAGTGAGACCTAACGGCAAAAATCTCATTATTCTAAATCTGATAACCTTTAAATAAACAACCCCTTTCCTTTTTGCCACTCTTGCACTGGGAGTCTCGCTTCTTGGCGGCAGGCAATCGAACCCCACAGCTGTTCCAGAACAGCATTGGTGGGATTCTGTAACATTCTCAAAGCTCAGACAGATTGTTCTAAATGCTGATGTTGTTGCTGCTGCTTCAAAATAATTCAATTGCTTTCAAAAGTCTCTGTTCATTTTTGTATTCAATTGTACCTTCAAAGTGAATTTATGTTATAGAAACATTGTGAAGGCTATAAAATATAGCCATCATATACCAGCATATTGAAAATATTTTCCACCAAGTACCTTAACTGTATAGTCTAGGTTTAAATCCCTAAATACGAGATGATAAGTCAGCTAGCTCTTCCGCTATGATGGAACAAGAATTGCCTGCCTCTCTATTTGGTGGGGAAAAATGGCCTTCATTGTTCTCCATGACACATTTCCTATTCTTCCATTGCCACATTTAGGGTCTACTTTAGTTACTGTCCTGCTTCTGATAGCACTTTCCACCTAAATAATTATTTGTTTCAAATGAAAATAAAAGATCCAACTAAAACAATAAAGCGAATTCATTAGCTTTTTCACTGAAAGTCTAAAAGCATGCAAGGATTAATCTAGAAGCTTGAACATTATCATCAAGGACCTGACTCCTCTCTGTCTCTCTGACCTCTCTTCCATGTCCTGGCCCGACCCTCAGGCTTCACACTGTTGTCCTTAATAACTCCTGGCTTCCCTGCTGAGATAGTAAAATGCCTGCCACAGCTTCAACACACACCTTCAATGCAAAGAAAGGTGTTTTTCCCCCAGCAGCTTACAAAGGAAAATAAAAAATCTTGTTTCCTCAAAGATAGTCAGCATCGCACTATCCATTGGATGTGTTTGTGTAATGTGTTCTTCCATAAACTAACTGTTGTCATTATAGAGATGGTTTGCGATGACTGGAGGAAGTCAACTGGGATCTCCCTCTACAGGGAAGGGTCAGGACAAGCTTTCCCATGGGGGAAGGTGTTATTTTCCTAAATGAGAGGGGATGAATTGAAAGCAAAAATTACAATAGCGTATTACTAATTTAGGTCTTTCTCTTTTAAATTAGAATTATTTGAGATAACGTTTGCCTTCTTTGTTCTTCTTTGATTTTTTTCCCTTTCTAATCTTTTGGAAAATGGATAATAAAAAGCAGATTCCATATTTATACATATGTGTGACCATTTTATGACAATTTATTTTCACTCAGTCTGTATAAACAAATATAAAATATGTGGCTTTATTTTCATTATTCTGTTCTAACTGCACCCATTCTTCATTGAGATAAGAGGGCTAACATAATTATTGTAATACCATTTCTTGATCAATTTGTCAAAATATTCCCTTGAAGTATTTTAAACATTTGTTTAATATCTTTTTATGCCACTCTTAGTTTTATTAGACTTTTCAGAGTTAATTTAAAGATGAATCTACAATATCCGAACACTTTAATAAATATAACTTTCATTTTTTCTCAATGAAAATACAAATATAAGAGTTTTGTTTTACTTCTAGACATAAGAATGAGTATCTTGGTTTGTAAATCCCCACCCATTGTGGTCATCGAGATACCTACAGAAGAATCCTGTCATTTTATTTCCGTGCCAGTAGCCATTGTAAACAGCAATTCAGATTTGTCCTTCATGATATGCCTTGCTCATAGCCAACTGCAGTGCTATTCTAGAGTGACCACGTCCTTGAGCTCTTCCATTCAAGCAAGAGACGTCCTGGCAGGGAGTATAGCCTAAGTAGTTACAAAATGTATGTCTTTCCCACCGTTTTCCAGTGTTTTAGTATTCAAAAGATGTAATTCCATGGAGCAGACATGGAGAACGTAGCCTTGAACACAATCACATAGGAAAGTATTTAATTTTACAGTCGCTCCAGCTTCTCTGGCCTAAGATACTTTCAAATGTAATATTAGAACATGTGAGAGAAACATAACTTTATTAGGTATTAATTTGATGGTTTTGTGAGAAACATTTTAGGGTCATACTCAAGGAAAAGTATTTTAATGAATATTTTATTTACACAGAGGTGAATGTGTGTGTGTGTAACACAAGTGCATACAAACATGCATGTACACCAAATGATAAACCTTGAGTGACAGCTATTTATAAGTACTATTTACCATATTTTACAAAGATTGGTCAAAAAATAATATGCTAGTTTGTCCTCATACTGTCAACATATTCTAAATCATAGCCAGATTCAACTCTCATGTAAAGAAAGGCCTAGGACTTCAAACTAATTAATGCTTGTTCTCCAATTCATGTAATGACTGCCCACAATCTTTGTTCAATTTCATTAGGAGAGTAACAAAAAATCACTGTGTTTAATGTTCAAAGAAACATCTCTGAAGTCGAATTAAACAAAAGTTGAAGTATTTCAGTGAAGAGCAATGTTTCTCTGACAAGCGAATATCTCAGCTATTCCTGCTATTAAACATTATGCTGTTTTCTATGTCAATAACATCAGTTTTATCATGTCACTTTTCTTCTTGGCATTTCCATTTCAGTAGTGTTTGCTTTGGTTTGGCCTATTAACAATTTTACTTAAATTGCCATCAGTCAGTCCCAGAGTACAAAGGTATTCGATAGAGTATCTTAATAAAGGCTATAGGAAATAAAGAAAATAATTTAAAAACATACAGAAGTTGGCAAAAGGAGGTTTACAGTTGCTTGTATGGAAGAGAATAAAATAAGTAATAAATTATAACACAAGAATAAGCTCTATTTTACACACTCACAACTATAAACTTACTTTTGCCCACCTCTGTTCATTTCTAACAATCCTAGAAATGCCAAATTTTCTATAACTTGCCAAAAATGTATTTACTATATCTAGATCAGATATATTTACTGCTACATGCACACAAACTCCCAAGTAAGCTTTTTGATTAAAATAAGTCTTTAGATGAACTAAGTTGCTTAGACCCTTTAAGTTAATTTAGGATGTTGGGCAACTAAGTCTGAAAAATAGTAACAAGATGTGGTGTAGATTCCAGAAAGGGGCTTAATCTTTGTGGTCTTCATAGACTCCTATGCATGTCAGAGAAGGTGGCTGTTATTAATTTTGTTGATACAAAGACTATCTGGATATGCCGAGGACAAATCATCAAACCTCCAAGTGAGACACTTGGAGGAGCAAGGACAAAATCTGCCTTTAATTCCTTAGGTAGTACCCTGGCTGGGCAACACTTTATGCTTCATTTATTCATAGAGAGCCTATTGGAGAACTTGCTATGTACCAAGCACTGATTTAGATTCCAGGGAATCATCGGTGAAAAAAAAAAAAAAAACAACCAACCAAACAAACAAACAAAAAAAACTATCCTTCCATGTCTTTATGTGTCTTATCATCTAGAGGAAAGAGACTGACAGAACACATGGTTGGTCAATGAAGAGATTACACAGAATGACATAAGTCCTATGGTAGCACAGGATAAGGGGCTAGATTGTAGCATGTGGGTGGGCTGAGGGTTAGCAGTTTAAATAAGCTAGAATACAGAGTTCTCGCTGTGAAAGACCTTGACCATAGCAGAGAGAGCAAAGGGGAGAGTAGTAGGAGATGGGGTAAGTTAGTTAAAAGAACAGATTCTGTAGTGTGTTTTAGGCCATTATGAGGTTTTTGGCTTTTACACAGAGTAAAATAGGAAAGAGTGCAGTATTGTTTGAGTTAGGATTTAAGAATACTGTGGCTGATATTCTGAGAACACACTGTGGGAATAAGAGGGCAAGAGTGTAACAGTTAGGGGGCTATTGCAAAAAATTTAGAAGGGACAGGAGCGGAGACAGAAAAGGCAGTGAGATATGGTTGGATTCCGGCTATCTGCTGACAGTAGAGCCAAGAGTCTTTCCTAATGACGTGCATGACCAGTAGGAGATAAAAAGAAGAGTAAAGATGGCTCCAACGTTTTTGGTCTAAACAATTGGATGGGAGGTAAAAATCCCCTAGGTCAGATCAGAGACAACATTGAAACTATTGACAAGTAATATGAGTTTGGTGAAGTAATTTTGGTTATGACACTGTCATTATTTCTGAAAGAACTCCCAAGAGAACTTTGCCACATCTAGGACTTTTCATTCCAGGGAATTATAAAGAATGATTGAGGTTTTATTCTTGGAAAACTGTTCAAAAATTGTAGCCCCAGAGACGGGAGGTATCATTCCATACAAAGCCAAAGACAGAGGTCAGAAGGATCAATGTGGACTTTGAAAATCACATCAAATTCATTATTCAGGAAGCCAATAATGGTGAAGAATTAAGGAGAGGCTCCAGGTCATTGCCATGTGTGTCTGAGAGAGGAAGAGCAGGACCAGAGAGTGTGTGGTGGGAATGTAGGCTCAGTGGGCCTCAGAGAAGAAGCTTCTCTTTCTCTCTGGCTCTCCAAGAAGAAAGAGACCCATGAAGACTAAGATTCTCACACTTTGTTCTGAAGAGCAGGGTAAAGCCAATTATTGTTACCTTTTGATTGTCAGATATAATCAAATTTGATAGCCAGATATAATGTGGTTTTCTTAAGGAAAAATAGGTTTATATGTATTGTAATTTTTAAAGATGCTTTTGACATCTTTAAAAATTAATGACACAAGGAGGCTGCTAAGCTGAACTGACCTTAGTAGCATACAAAATCAAACCCAAATCTAAGCCTGTAATACCTGTAATACCTCAAGGTTAAGAAATCAAAATGTAAAGAAAACCGAGCACAAACAGCCAAATAGATTTTCCCAAAGAACACAACCACTTAAGCCATAGCTAATGAAATAATTTCTTCATTTTGCTTCTGCCTCTTCTCTATATGTCTTGACTCTAGCTCCTATTGGTGGAGTGTTGTTAACCACTTCCAGTGCTGCTCAATTCAAATCAATTTTTGCTCCAATAAAACTCTTAAAATTTTTAAAGTGACTGAGTTACTCTTACAACAGACATAATATCATTTGAGTCCCACAATAACTTGTTGAAGTAGGTAAGGTGATATTGTTATAATACCTTTTTTACAGATCGACAAAACAAACAAACTTAACTGAGGTTGAGAGAGGTTACACAATTGACCAAGCATCACGAAGCCAATCAACTACCAAGATGAAAACATTCTTTCTACACCTACGTTTAAACATCAATCCTGTGATCCCCCACATTGTTTACTGCTCTCCATTCTTAATATAGTTGGTAAAACCAGGAATCATTAAGGCAACTGGTACTTCAATTTGGAACTAGTTTCACAAGCAGAGCACCACTGATAAGAATAGCAGTTAGCAGTCCTGTCATCTTAATAGGGTTATACAGACAAGCTTTCTACCCCCTGTCTACATATGATGTCCCTCCCCAAAAAAGAAAACAACAACAACTAACTATTGTAATGCCATTAGATAAAGCTGACAATTAAAACAATCTAATTTGTGCTTCATGATACAGTTGTTAACTACAGTTCTTATCAATCTTTGGCCTCATTAGCTTTGGTTCTTATCAACACCTAATACATACATACATGCATACAAGTATGCATGTGAAATGCTTGTGAAAGTAACCTAAATTAATACATATTTTTGTTTTTATTGGAGCATGATAGTATGCATTAGTGCTACAATATTATTTGAATAATTATTATATTGTCAAAATATAATTTGTTTTATTTCCTAAAGAATGTAAGCTGACTTATATTCTTAATTTTCTTAGAATTAATAACCACAGTGATCGAGTACACAGGATCTTTAATTTGGAACATAAAATGTCAATATAGTGGCATTTTAACTGTGATGACAGGAGTGTTACAACATGCTTAAACTATGTCTTGTAACATGATTTAAGTTACTCACAGGGTATTTGCAAATAATTGTGTCTTTTAAGAGACATTTTATGGTTTGAGAATAATCACTATTATCATGTTGCTCAAATAAACTGTGAACTGTTTTCATAATTATGTATATTTTATTAATGTAATGATTACTTTTTTTCTCATTGGATTTTCTCAGCAGATGAACTTTTAAAATACCAGGAAAATACTTTACTCTTTGCTTACCTGTGTACACTACTCTCGGTTAAAACACACTTATCTATATTGTATTTTCTTCTTAATTTCACAGTTCCAAAAACAGAGCATTTGGCTGGGAAGTGGTCCTTCTGCTGAACCCTGTTGCTCTTCAATGCATCTGTTTGACTGATAGACCCAGTTGGCCTCTGCTTCCAGGACTAGCTGCTCCAAAAGTATGAAGTAGGCCTGGCTGTAGTTTCTGTCTGCCAGTCTAATCTCATTACCAGCAACTCTTTGCTGCAAATCAAAATAGATCGTATCTCCTCTACTTGAAATTGCAAGCTTGTAGGATTGTTTAGAGGACACAGCGAAATAACTAATAGCATATATGCATGTACTTAGTACAAAACCTGGCACACACATGCTCAATAAATATTTATTTTCCTCCCTGTCCTTCTCAGCAAAGGAAGCGTGCACTGCTTTCAGTACTCAATGCTACGGTTTCCAGTCGCCCAAACATACATTCCGTCATGGCTTCCTAAGTCCACTAGCCTAGGTGTTTGAATTAATGATCAATAGCAGCCTAGTCTTGAAGGACCAAATGCATCCCTTTGAGGTGATTTTAAAAAGTAAATGGCATTGCCATAGTAGCCCTGAGAATGACAGGGTTGGGATCAACTGCAGTTATGAAATAAAGGCGGTAAAAGTGGGCAACTTTTTTTCTTGTATTGTATTTTTTCATTATCGTTTATCCCCCTTATACCCCCACCTCCCCCATCACTCAATCACCACATCGTTGTCCATGTTCATGAGTCCTTTTTCCTTTTTTCTTGATTCGTCTACCCCCTAACCCCTGCCCCCCACTGCCAGAGCTGTCAGCCTGCTCCCTCTGTCTGAGTCTGGCTCCATTTCCCTTGTTAGTTCAGTTTGTTCATTCAATTCCACACATGAGGGAAATCATATGGTATTTGTCTTTCTCTGATGGCTTATTTCACTGAGCATCGTGTTCTCCAGGTCCAATGATTGATTAGGGACACATAAGGCATCTGATTACTAAGTTCCTTGGAAGGCAGAAAAAAAAAAAAGATAGAACAATGAGAAAAGGGGATTAATGAAGAAGCTTGAAAAGAGGAGGTTTAAAAAGGGACTAGAGAAGAATAAAAGTGTAAGAAAAAGAGCCAAGAAGGAAAATTAACTCCAATTAAATTTATTTTATGCCTGTCTGTAACTTACTGTGTGAATGCTTTTAGAAGAATGATTGATTATCTTCTTCAATATTTCTCCAAAAATTGTCTACATGTATTTTCAGTAGAATAAGATGTAATCATTATGATATTGAAGTTGAAAAAACATGTTGTGCACAGCACAGCACCTAGATCTATAAATATTTTGTTCAACTAGTTCCACTTCCTAGGAAGCCTTATTTCTTAAGTATATTATTTTGTATACTTGTAAAATTATGATTTTTTGTTCAGGTATGTTTATTTTAAGGAACAATGCCTGAATGTAGTGAATTCCTCTAACTTCCAGGTCCATACCTAAAAGATGTTTCTGTACTGAGCAGATAAGTTCACATATAAAATTAAATTCCTTATATCTAGTAAAATGCTTTAGAAAATTTAAAAAGTTTCATAAAATAACTAAAGGTATCCAGTGTCAGTCTCAAAAAATGATGTTAAGGCTCCACCTATACTTTCCTCAGGAAACTCTCTAAGACCAACATCAGAATCTCATTCAGATAAGTGATAAATCTGACTTAAATATACTGTTTATTTTTTAGGCTGAAAGGGATCTGTAATCTCCAAAATACTAATAGGTTTGTAGAAAATGTAGACACGAATGGTTTCTTTCTAATGAAGTAGTGAATCTATAAGAACCACCACGTTTTTATGTATGATGAAAAGATCTTTGGGGAAATATCTGAACATATCATATGGCAACTTACATAACATTCTAAATTATTTTCTCAGACGGAGCTGAAAGTCGTATCGCATAAGCACTCTTCCAGACGCTGGCAGATTGAAAGACCACACCACAGGCCATGGTCGTCTTTGCCGACTGCGCACATTTCCTGAGCTCCTTAAAAAGTCTTTGGCTAAACAAACTCCATGTCTGCACACTATGGTTACATGTTGGAAAGTAATAATTTTTATGATTTTATTTTTTGAAATACATTTGGTGATTGGAAATTTAACACTGAACAGCAGCCTTTTGAAAACTTCACATTTAAGGTGCCTCCTGTACAAATTGAAGAATTCACTGAATATAAAATTATTGTAATTTTAACAGACTTAGAATCTAATGATTACTTTAACATTCATGCTGAGATTTTCTAGATTCTGGCTAATGTTAGCTAATATGTGTCTTTAAATAAGTATATTTTAGTTTCTGTAATTTTTTCTTATTGAAAAGTGAATAACTTGTAAAGAATTTTCCCAACAGTATTTTATGCTTAGCCTCAGCACTCTGTTAGAAATTTTGCATCTCTAAAGCACAAGACAGAACCTTTTGAAGGTGACTGTTTTTCAAGATTCACACCAGAAAGCTAATGAACGCTTTACACCTGGCTATGACAGAGCTGCAGTCCAGTGCACTGCACCTGCCTGAGGTTAGTAAGGGGACACTAAGGCAGCCTCTGCTGCTTGTGCTGTGAGAGAACCATCACTGAGGGCTTTGCAGACCTGCATCCTGGTGAAGGGATCACCACCTGTGGCTGCTTGGGCTTCAAGATGCAGGTTGTGTGGCACATTTCCCTGTATATTATGGCTGAGGCAATGTTCTGAAGCCCGTAAGTGTGGACATAACTTTGAGCTCACTAGACCTTAAGAGAAATGTTAGGGTTCCAGAGTGAGCAGTCGGGTCATGAGGTTCTTGATTCCCCATGCTCTCTGATCATGTAGAGGAAGCAATATCCCTGGAAGGCCTCTACTCTCATGCTGTGCTGTGAGTCATGCCTGGAAGACCTAAAAGTGACTGTTGCAGCCCTTTCTAAGACTTTGTAACAACTAATTCCATATTAAAAACTCATTTCTTCTTAAAGGGAGTGGCTTCTGTTACCTGAAGCTGTCTAATCACTGATAAAATACCCAGTTAGGAAAGGGCTAGAGGTATGTTCAAATATCTATATAGCAGTATTGTTAGCAATAAGAAAACAACTTTAACTAGTATAAATGCTCAAAAAAGGGAATCGGTTAACAAATGGTAATACAGCTATATAATGAAACAATATACATTATTTATTTATTTAGAAAAATTCAAACTTATAGAAAAGTTGTAAGTAGGTTACAATGAATTCCATTGTATTTTTGTCTAGATTCATTCATGTGCCAATAATATTATAATATATATTTTTCAAACATAAACTGTATTATATGAAGTAGTAAAGGTACAGATCACTGTTTCCTTTAACTAACAGTATATTTACATTCATTATACAAGAAAAATTCTCAGTGATCTTTCTGGTTAGTAAAATTATAGACAATTCATTATGTTTTTAGTTTTTGTCCATATAGTTTATATTTTCCTATGAATAGAACAATATGATAATAAACAAAGCTAGATTAATTCTGAGGGAACCCTTGGTAATGTACATGGTTCTTTTATCTAAATTCCTATTTCTAGTATAAAGTGAAAATGGCAATTATCCTTATGAATCTTTACCAAGCTAGAACATGTCACCTAATTTTGAGAGCAATACCTTATTATTTCCTGAACCTCTAATCACCTACTGGATATTATTGAAACTTGTATAATGTTTTAGATCAGGCATGTCCAACCTTTGGCGTCTCTGAGCAACACTGGAAGAAGAAGAGTTGCCTTTGGCCATACATTAAATACACAGACACTAATGAAAATGGATGAGCAAAAAAGAAAAAAAGGTCCGTGCATAACTTTTGTGATATCCATTTGGGAGTAAATTATTTTATAAATAAAGGTTGTCTGAATCAACCATCTATAAAAACATTTGATCCCACTTCATAACATCTGCACCGTATTTGAGCACTGTCATATAATTCTTCCTATTTGAGAATTCTTCCTTAGGCTGAATTGAAATGATTTTCCTACTCCTTGCAGACATACAGAATATTGCTATCATGGCCTTCAGGAGAATTGTTTCAGGGTTAACATAGCTTAATTTCTTCTGCTGTTCAATTTCTTTTATCACCCTGGTCTTAAAATTATAATTTTGCAACTAAAAATATAGTTAACAGTAGTGACTGTGGAGGGATTAGTGTCAAGTTGCAGGACACTGAAGGATATAACTTTGCGAGTGAAATTCCAGATCAAAGGGAAGGAATAAGCAGTGCCTTAAAGTTTTATGCACTGTATATAGAGGTGTGTTTCTGACAAAGTATGCAAATTGTAGATCTTGCCATTTGAGGAAGTCCATTTTCAAAGTGAAGAGATTAAATGAGCTTCTGTAAAATTTCCAAATTTTACATGCATATAGAGTTTCTTTAAAGCATCATTTCTGCAGCCAAATTAATAACATACCTACAAGAAAAGGTTCGAGAATACAGCAAGTTTGGGGAGACTGCATGTTCTATTAACCTCTGGATGTTTGCTACACATGGTAACATACTAAGGTTCTACTTAGTACACATGTTTCCTACTACACACTGGGAAATACCAGTTTAAAGTAAGGTTCATTTACATGTTTATATGTTTAACTATTTATATAAAATTACTATAACAATATCTTTTTGTTTCAGAGAACAAGTTTTCGTTCAAAGCATTTATTTCACTTGTTACTTTTTCCAAGAGCCTGTTTAGATTTTTCCTTTTAGATCGAATTTCTTCCTTTTAAAATTTTGTATATAATTAAAATGTACAAAATGATGATTTGATACACATATACACTGTAGAATAATTACCAAAATTAAGATAATTAACACATTTATCATTGTATTGTTAACATAGGTCACTTTGTGTGTGTGTGTATGTGAGTGTGTGTGTTGAGAATGCTTAAAATCTATTTTCAACAGCTTTCCAGTATACGATACTGTAGTATTGATTGTAGTTATCATGCTGCATGTTAGGGCCTCAGAACTTATTCTTCTTATAACTGAAAATATTCCTATATCATCCCATTTCCATTTGCCCCCCAAACCCCAGCCCCTAGCAACCACTATTTTATTACCAGTTTTTATAAAGTTGACTTTTTAAAAAAAATTCCAAGTATAAATGATACCAAAGAGTATTAATCTTTGCCTTTTAACTTACTTTACTTAGCATAATACCATTCAGATTGATCCATATTGTATCAGCAGGATTTCCTTTTCTAATCACTAAATAATTCCATAGTATACAGGTGTGTGTGTGTGTGTGTGTATTCACATTTTCTTAATCCATTCATCTGTTGAGGGACACTGAGGTTGTTTCTATATCTTTGCTCTTATAAATAATGCTGCAATGAATATGGAAGTTAGTCTATCTCTTTGAGATACTTATTTCATTTCCTTCAGATATATACTCAGGAGTGGAATTGCTGGATTGTATGATAATACAATTTTAATGTTTTGGGGAAGTTTCATATTGTTTCTCATAACGGCTGTACCATTTTACATTTCTATTAACAGTGTATAATGTTTCCCTTTCCTTCACAGCCTGCCAACACTTGTTATCTCTTGTCTTTTTCTCTAATAGTCATTCTGATAGGGGTAAAGTGTCATCTTATTGTGGTTTTGATTTGCATTTCCCTAATTATTAGTGATGTTGACCCAATGATCATTTGTATGTTTCCTATTGAGTTGTATGAGTTCTTTACATATTTGGGATAGTTTCCCTTACCAGATGCAGATAGCCCCCAACTTATGATGGTTCAACTTACAATTTTTCAACTTTATCATGTTGCAAAAACAATATTTATTTAGTAGAAATTGTACATTAACTTTTGAATATTGATATTTTCCCAGGCCAGTAATATATGGTAGGGTACTCTCTCATCATGCTGGGCTGTGGCAGTCAGCAACAGCTCCCAGCTTCCTCTCATTCACAGGGTAAACAACCAATAGTCTATGGTGTATTCATTGTGTTGGATGACTTTGCCCAACTGTAATGTAAGTTTTTGGAGCAAGTCTAAAGTACGCTAGGCTAAGCAATGATTTTTGGTAGGTTACGTATATTAAATGCTTTGACTTACAATAGTTTCAACTTATAATGGGTTTGTTGGGATGTAATCACATTTTAAGTCAAAAAGTACATGTGTTCTGTTTAAAAATATTTTCTCCTATTCTGTAGGGTACCACTTCAAGTTTATCAATTGTTTTCTTTGCTGTGTAGAAACTCTGATTTTAAGACAAGTAGTCTCACTTGTTTATTTTAGCTATTGTTGCTTGTGCTTTTGATCTCTAAACCAAGAAATCTTTGCAAAGGTCAATATAAAGAACTTTTTTTCTCTATGTTTTCTTCTAGGGGTTTTATGGTTTTAAGTTTTACACTTAAGTGTTTAATCTATTTTGAGTTAATTTTTGTGAGTGGTGTAAGGTAGAAGTCCAGTTTCATTTTTTTGCATTTGTACCTCCAGTTTTCCCAACATCATTTGTTAAAAAGACTATCCTTTCGCCATTGTAAGTTCTTGGAACCCCTGTCAAAAATTTGTTGACTGTATGTGAATTGGTTTACATCTGGGCTCTTTATTCAGTTCCGTTGGTATATGTGACTTTTTTTTTACATCAGTACCATATTATTTTGTAATACAGCTTGAAATAAGGTGGTATGAGCTCTCCAGCCATCTTCTTCTTCCTTAGACTTGCTTTGCAATTCATGGTCTTTTGTGGTTCTATACAAATGATAGGATAGTTTTTTTTTTCTATTTTTGTGAAAAATGCCATTGGAATTTTAATAGAGAGTGTACCAAATGTGTATATTGCTGTGGGGAGTATGACCATTTTAACAATACTAATCCTTTCAATTGAAGAACACAGAGTATCTTTCCAATTATTTGTGTATTCTTCCATTTCTTCATCAATGTCTTACACTTTTCAGTGTACAGGCTTTTCACCTTTTTTGTTAAATTTATTCCTGAGTATTTTATTGATTTTAATGCTTTTGAAAATGGCATTGCTTTTTAAATTTCTCTTTCAGAAAATATATTGTTAAGGCACAGAAACAAATTATTTTTTTAAAGAACCAAGTGAATCATTCAAATCCAAAATATGAACATAAATACAAAATTACTTTTACGATACCACTTAAAAAAGAGAAACAACAAACAAAAACACAATGCAGAAACCATAATTTATACAACCTATCAAAGGTAAGCACATGCCAATTTATACTAAAATCACCCCAGTACTTATACTTGAAAATTGATTCCTTATTTTTAAGCATATAACCACATCTATTTAAACTAATTTCATCCCTTATAAAAGTTCTATATGAAATGTCATATGGCATAATGGTCAAGATTTTACTCTTGTGGTTACTATGTAGAGGGTTAACTGATATTAGTGCCAGGTTTTTAGGCAAAACATATTCAATGTTAGGGAAAAATGACAATTTATCAGAGTGGGCCTCATTTTTTCTAAAGATTTTATTTATTTATTTTTAGAGAGAGGGAAGGAAGGGAGAATCAAAGGGAGAGAAACATCGATGTGAGAGAGAAACATTGATCAATTGTCTCTCGTAAGCACTCCAACAGGAGACCAAACCCAAAACCCAAGCATGTGCCCAGACAGGGAATCAAACCAGTGACTTTTCCTGGGATGATACCCAGCCAACTAAGAGACTGGTTTTATTTTTTTAATGGCAAAGTATATTGGGCTCCATTAATAATGCTGTATAGGGGAAACAATTTTGTTTAACCTGCCAGCAATGATGATTCTCTAATACTAGTCCTGAGTAAATGTTCAGTGTTTGAGTCCTATAGGACTAGTGTCTGATATACCAATCAAAATGTCACAGACAAAACTAAATTACTTAAAACCATTTTAAGAATGTGACATGACTTTTGCTTGTGTGTGTAAGTCCAATCCAAAACCGTTAATATCTCAAATCGTTTGAACTGCTCTTTGACTACATAGTTCAAATATTTAAATCATCTGCCTTCTGAAATTTAGGTTTTTAACCAGAATTTCACAAAGACTTCCCTTGATATTTAGATTTAAATAAAAAGTAATTTATTCTCAGTGTCTACTGAACAGGAAACTTTTTAAAATAGTAATACCCAGAGGGATGGCTTGGTTTTAACACAAAGCAAAGCCTTGTAAACCTAAGAGATAGATAAACCTGCCAATAGAATTACAATTTCAAATGTGAGAGTTTTTTGAAATATTAAATTAGTGTAAGAAAGGGTTTTAAATCAGTTTATTAGTCTTTATATTTTTTTCAGTTGGCTATTAGTAGTAGAAACAGCAGAAAGGAAGATAAATTAAGTGGAACCCACTGAAAAGAATTCACTATGAAAAAAATTCATAGTGAACAGAAAAGTACAAGTTATCTTCTTAAAAAACTAAACAAAGCAAAAGGTAAAAACAAACAAACAAAAAAGAACTATACCATATACTATGAAAGACTAGTTAGTGGAAGAAATTTTCAAAGTCAATTTTACTTATATATTTTAGAGCAAGCAGAATAGAATTTAAACTTTGTTTTAGTTATACACATTAAAATGGTAAACAACCGGGAGAAAGAAAAGACAACTATTTTAATTCTACAACCATACCTCTGTACTCTACCAATCTGCATTTTTAATAATATTATGAACTAAATGTTTTCCTCTCAAAATTCAAAGTTTGAAGCTTAAGCACCAAAAGTGACTATATTTGGAAGCAGGAACTTTAAGACGGTAACTAATTTTAAATAAGATCATAAGGGTTGGACCTTAATTCAATAAGACTGATTATCTTACAAGAAGAGGAGAAGATACCAGGAATGAGTGCATAGAGAAAAAGCACATGTGAGACAGTGGATGTCTGCAAATTGAGGAGAGAGGACTTATGAGAAAATTACCCTATGTTTACCTTATCTTGGATTTCCAGCCTCTAGAACTGTGAGAAAAGAAATTTCTGTTTTTTAAGTCACTCAGTCTGTAGTATTTTGTTATGGTTGTCTTAGATGTCTAAGGTTTCCAGAGTACACAAACATAATTTTTTTTTTAAAGCTAATAATTCTGTTATTTGAAAGTCAGCCTTCTGGTAACTCAAGAATTTGAACTAATTAGCTTCTAAGGAGAAAATATCTCTCACATGGTTTGTTTATACCCCTTATAGAATAGAGGCATAGTTTAGCCGAATAAAGACCAGTGCTGTGGCAACCAGTAGCAATTGTACGAGCACCATGACAGATATAGCTGTGGCAATTCAGTACCCCTCAACACAAGAGGAAAAGAGCAGACGCAGAAATTGTTGCCTTTATGATTTGAATAAGGAAATGGAATTGGATATCCATTTGTGTGATTTGAAAAGACAGTTTGGTAAGTTATTAAAGAAGAGTTTGTTTACAAGACTGGAGTTTTGAGCTTTGGAAAAACTGGAGGTTAAATTCCTTCATGATTATCAATACATACTTTTTGTCATTGTTCTACAGTGCATAATTCTAAATTAAACCAATCACATTGTCTGTGTCCTATAAATTCTAGTGTAGCACATATCACACTTGTCCTTATATTTTAGCCTTTCATGCATGTCTTATGTTCATGGTAAAATGTAAGCTCCTAGGCAACTGGGATATTTCATATGATTATTGTGTGCTTACACACTTAATGTCATACACAGTTGGGTTCTCTATAAAAATTTAACACATAATAGAGCTCTGAAATAGATGGGGTATTCACAATTAAGTGATGCTGTGAAAGGATTATGGGCTGAATACTCTAATGCATGTATTGGGTTGGCCAAAAGGTCCATTTAGTTTCTTCCATAAAATAAAAGATCCATTTTTCATTTTCACCAATAACTTTATTGATTTGGATATTTTGAGTATGTCAGCCATCTCCCACGTGGTAGAACCTTGATTGTTCTCAATTAATGTTTTGATTTGATCGCTGTCAACTTCAATTGCTCTACCTGACTGTGGAGCATCGTGCAGCAAGACATCTCCAGCATGAAATTTGGCAAACCACTTTTGACACATTTGATCAGCCACAGCGCCTTCTCCATACACTGCACAAATCTTTTCTTATGTTTCAGTTGCATTTTTACCTTGCTTGAAATAATAAAACATAACATGCCAAAAATGTATTGTGTATTTTATTCTATCTTCATTATTAAAATGGCTACACAAAAATTCAGAATTTTGATTTTTTTAAGTGCACACTGATATGACAGCTGCCACAATGCAACCTAACAAAATTGTTTCAAATGAAGTTAAAGACGCCTAAGTGCTATTAGAGCCATCTTATGGAAAAAAAACAAAACAAAACCCAAAACCGTTGAACTTTATGGCTAACCCAATACTTGAAATGAGATATATGTACTGTATTTTCTGGTGGGTAGTTCTTGGTATACTAAAAAAACATTTTTTATAAAACACCCTATAAAACAAATATATATTTACTACTTTATTAGACTTAGAAAAACAACAACATTGTTTATCCTGTGGACAGTTTCACAATATTGATGCAATTGTTTAGTTTTGATTATATTTGCCAGCTTCTGGCAGGTGCTTCAAAGGGAACATTTAAGGAGAATATGGCCAGATTGACTACTTTCATATGTACAACTGCTTCAGGCTCCCCTAAAATAACCTCTTAGATATTGTATCACTATTTACTTGAGATGTACAGAGCAATGACTAATATATGGATGATAAAATTCTATTTTTCTACAGGCACAATCAATAAATTCTGTGATCTGTGAAAGATGATTTCAAAAAATAAAGCTGGAACTGCAATATACATAGAGGGAGATGTATGTATTTTTATTGCATCCTAATGTTTAAAATTATTATTCGGGTTACATCTTATTTTATCTTTAATTTCATAATTTATTTTGCATGAAGGCAGTTTTGTGTTTTTTTTTAACTAAGGGACCACTGATCTATATATCCTTTACTGTACAGTTAATAGGTCAATGAAAGTTATTTTCAAGAAAGAGCTTTCTTTATGAATTACAAAGAATCTTTATTCAGTACTCAGGAAAACTGGGTATACCATTCATCTCTCTAGAACATCCTGTAGTCCCCAGTAGAATGGAAAGCATATATATATATATAATCACCACTGAAATGTTTATTAATGAGAATGAATAATAGAGGTTTATAATGTTCCTTAAACATCAATACTAGGTAAATTAAGTTCGACATATTCCATGTAATAAAGTGCTGGGACAAAAAATGCTGCCGAGAAGGCTTCCACAGACAAGATTAATAATTAAAGATATTGTTGCTACTAATAAGAGTGCAAAGCCAAGCCACTGACTGGGAGAAGAATTCACAATATGTAACTCACAAAAGGCTTGTATAGAGAATATATAAAGAACTCCTACAAACTGATAAGAAAAATATGAACAATTCTCTCTTAAAAATAGACAAAAGGCTTAAATGAGCCTTCTCAGAGGAGGATACCCAAATGGCTAATGAGTATATGAGTATGAAAGAAGGTACTCAATATTATTAATCATCCAAGAAATTAAAATGAAAACCTATAGTCATACCACCATACACCAAATGTCAGTGAAGATATGGAGCAACTGGGACATTTATGTGTTGCTGGTCATAGTGCGACTGGTATGTTGGAAAATCCTTTGACATATCTACCAAAGTTAAACATGCACATATCCTGTGATCTAGCATTTCTACTTATAGAAAGCAAAACTATTCTACCAATGCACAAGAATAATTATAACCATTATATCCATTACAGCTAAAATCAGAAAAATAATCATCTAAATTCAAATAACCAAATTCAAATTCAATCATAGAGTAAAAATTAGAAAATTCACATCTAGATCTCTTATAGCACTCTGAAGATATTCAGTTAATTTTTAAACATTTTACTGGATTTTTCAAAAATGCTTTTTATATATAAATGACATACTTTTTAATCTATAATGCACATATTAGCATTATGATTATAACAAAATTTTTAAAAAGTTATTTCACTATTTTATCAATAGAATATAAACAAAGTAAAATATTAATATGAAATTTATGAAGATGAGTAAGTTATAATTTGAAAATATATATTCATTTCTTAAATGTGGATTTTTAAGAAATATTAATAGTTGTTTTATAGCTTTTTGAATCGAGATATTTTCTAAAACTTAGAAGCTAATTTTAAGTCAACTATTTTTTTATTAAAAAATAGTAGTAGTACAAAGGGAGCACAAAAGCATATTCAAAATAGGAACAAAAGTACCAGGATAAAAATCAGGCATAAAAAAGCTTTGTTATTGCCCCATCTTTACCACTGGATGGTAAATAACTCATTGGTAGATTGTTGTTACTTTCAGAAGACAAACCCATTTATTAGCTATCAGTGTTTTGACTTAGAAAAATAAAGCTTTTAAATTATTTTTAAAGTTATAATAAAACTTTTCAAGTAAACACCCCCAAAAAGAGAGTGGGACAATGAACATTCATGTTTCTATTACCCAATTGATAACCAGCAAATTTTCACTATTCTTTTTATAATTTTTTAAAGGTTCAACTTTCATTAAAAGGCAGAAAATGCTATAATGACTAATGGTAGATTCAAATTCATTAAACATTCCTGAATCTTCAAAAGATTCCATCCACTCCATTGAGGATGATTTAGTTCAAATTTAGTGGGCTACCCTCAGGGAAATGGTTTCTTTTCTTAATGTCAATGGTTTAATTCTTTTTATTTCAAAATCAAAAGTAGAATATCGAACTAGAAGGAAACTGCCAAAGGTAGTACAGTCACAATTGTCCCAGTCACAATTGACTGGTTTCTTAATGGTCTTAAAGATGTCGTAGAACTGCTGACATGTGTAACAACATGAGTCGATCTTAAAAATCATTATGCTAAGTAGAAGAGACCACACACAGGGCTACGTACTGTATGATCTACACACACACACACACACACACACACACACACACACACACACACATATTCTGAAAGGAAACTCTGTAAGGGCAAAATTGGATCAGTGTGTGCCAGGAACTAGGGATAAAGGGAGGAGACTGAATGCCAAGGGGCATGATGGGAATTTGGGAGTTGATGGAAATACTGTGTATCTTGACTGGGATGGTGTTTACATGATTGCATACAGTTGTCAAAACTCATCAAGCTATACACTTAAGAAGGGAAAATTCTGCTATATGTAAGGTATATATCAATTTATCCAAAGAGTCTAACATTAAAGAAAAGTATACCATTCCAGGTGTGGTGGACCAAGTAGAGTAGTCTATCATCTTCCTAGATTTGGAGAACATGCAGTTAATGAAATTTGAACTGGTGTTCGATTTAGGGCAACCATTTCACTTTTTAGTTTTTCATCAAGTTTATAAGACATTAAAATATCCTATATGTGTCCAGTTTTTTTTCAATAAATAAATTACTGTATATTACTTCTTTAAAGATTTCATCTGATATATTTAATTTTACCATGTGAAGTTATCAAGATGTTTTGGAATCTGCACTTTTACTTATACAAGGGTATCTAATAGTTTGTATAGCCTTCTGTTATCTACAATTTAGTCAATATGCTTTCTATATTAGAAAATATTATATATGTAAAAAAACATTTAAAATTAGTTTTTTGTTTGTACTAAATTATATGAAATATGATTCATATATGATAACAGAATCCAAATAAACTGATAAAATATAAACATACTGAAGACTGATAACATTCATTATCTGTAAGTGAAGTTACACATGTTCTGATGTTATAGTTGTTATATTTTGAAATAAAAATTGTAATTCTCTTAATGCCACTAGTGGTAAATTATTTTAATTTAATTATATAAGTTACTATAGAGTTTTGTTTCTTTCAGTTCCTTTAACCTTTACATGGTTAAGAGTGTTTACATAACAAAGAAAAATACATGATTTTAAATATTTGTATGCAAATATACCTTAAATTATCATATATTTTTTATTTTAATGATTATTTTTTACAATGTATTTTATTGATTATGCTATTGTAGTTGTCCCAAACTCTCCAGCAATCCTCCCTTTGTTCATGTCAATGGGTCATACATATAATTTCTTTGGGTACTTCATTTCCTATACTGTTCCTAACCATCCCTCTGTCTATTTCAGACCTACCAAATTGTGCTTCTTAATCACTATACCTTTTCCCCCATTTCTCCCCTTCCCCTTCCCAACTGCTAACCCTCCAACTGAGGTTCATATCTGTGATTCTGATCCCTTTCTGCTTGTTTGCTTAGTTTGTTATTTGGATTCAATTATTTATAGTTGTTAATTTATAGTCATTTTAATGTTCATCTTTTTGATCTTCTTTTTCTTATATAATTTGCTTTGGAATTTCATATAATTATGGCTTGGTGATGATGAACTCTTTTAGTTTTACCTTGTCTGGAAGCACTTTACCTGACCTTCCATTCCAAATGATAGCTTTGCTGGATAAATTAATCTAGGTTGTTGGTCTTTGCTTTTCATCACTTTGAATACTTCTTGCCAGTCCCTTCTCACCTGCAAAGTTTCTTTTGTGAAGCAGCTGACAGCTTAGGGGAACTCCTTTGAAGGTAACCATCTGCTTTTCTCTTACTGCTTTTAAGAGGGTCCATTTATCTATAGCTTTTACCATTTTAATTATGATATGTCTTAATGTGGTCCTGTTTGGGTCCTTCTTGTTTGTGACTCTCTGTGCTCCCTGGATTCATATGTTTACTTCCTTCACCAAACTAGGGAAATTTTCTTTCATTATTTTTTCAAATAAGTTTTCAACTCCTTGCTCTTCTTTTCCTTCTGGTACCCTTATGATTCAGATGTTGGTACATTTAAAGGTTCCTTAGCCTTATCCTCAATTTCTTTGAATTATTTTTCCTGCCTGCTGTTCTGACTGAATGCTTTTTTCTTCCTTGTGTTCCAAATCATTGATTTGATTCTTGGTTTCATCCCCTCCACTGTTGGTTTCCTGTAGATTTTTCTTTATTTCACTTAATACAACCTTTATTTCTGCTTGGCTTTTTCTTATGTGTTGAAGTACCCAATGAATTCCTTGAGCACCTTGATAACCAGTGTTTTGAACTGTGCACATGATGGGTTGCTCTTCTCCATTTTGTTTAGGTTGTTTTCTGGAATTTTGTTCTGTTCTTTCATTTGGGTCATGTTTATTTGTCTCCTCATTTTGGCAGCCTCCCTGTGTTTGTTTCTGCGTACTAGGTATAGCTGCTTCGACTGCCTGTCTAAGTAGCATGGCTACTTTCATTTTGAAAGAAATTTGCTTTCAATACATGTTTTAGTTCAGTTTTAGGTTATTATATAAACATTTTCAGTATAGAACAAAGAGTCCTCTCCCAAATAAATAATGAGGTACATCTTCTATATCACTATTAATTATTGAGAAACCATGCTGTAGTTTTAGATACTAATTAGGTTTGTATACCAATATTTTATAGTGTTCTGTTATGAATGTGCCAAGACATTTTTAAAATAATTATATTCTCAGATAGTTCTATAAACATGGAATTTCTACAGATAAATATTTATGTAGATATGGTACTCTTTAAAAGTTTATTATTTGTATTTACCTGTACATTTCATTGATTATATATATTCCAAGATTCTCAAATAGGAAAACTATAACATATGAGAAGGAATAGACACACTTTATAAACTAACTTTCCATAATTTTCAGATAATTAAGCTTACTTATACTTTCTTCTTGGTCACCCACTTATTCAGAAATTTTAACTTCCCAAGGAAGATATCTGCCCTGATTTTCCTCTTTTGAGTATTTCCCAGGTGGATTAGAGATTAAGAGAGGTCAAAGCAGTAAACTGATTAAGAGGAATTTATTAACAGATCTGAATATAATTTAGGGTATGCATATTGGGGTTTGGCTTATTTTAAATGTACAGATTTATCCATTTCATCTTTCATAATGTCTTCTTTATTTCACTACATATGGAAATATCAATGAAAACTATTAAACTAGAAAATACTTTATGAAAGCATAAAATTTTAGTTTGTATTACATTTCAATGAAGAATTATGGCTAATCCAAAGCACTGTTCATTATCTCTTTCTTTTTCTAATTCAGTTTCTGTGATATTTGTCAGAAACTCTGTGGTCATAAAAAGGTCATTTCTAATATAAACCCATAGCTCTTGCTTGGGGTTGAGAGGAAATCACCTTCCAGTGGAGGCATGATTGCTTTCATTCTGAGAAATCACAGAACATTTTATCTGAAGCGAAAGTTATAAAAAGAATGCAAAAATAAAAGTATAAACTCTACTAATAAAATGTGCAAAATGCTTTGAAACAGGTGAGAAGTGACTAAATTTTTAAAAAAATAAATAACCAGTGAGACATTGTCACAAATTACTTGATTTTTTTGAAGCTGTTTTGTAGTGAAATGCATGTTTCTGTTTTCTATGTTTTTAAACATTATTTTCTAAATATCTTGATTTTAGTTATCAGTTTATTCTAGCAGTTAGACATATATCTTGCCTACAATATAACTGAAAGCATAAGACAAGTCCCATATTCTCTCAAAACATGAACAAGGGGGAAGAAATCCAAAAGTAACCAAGTTTATGACAAAATGAAAACACTGGCCAAACTGGGAATTTCAGATCCAAGTTCAATTTTCAAGAAATAACTTTTCATTTGTGCATACACTCCTTTGTAACTGTAAAATTCAAACCTACAACTATAACCATAAAAGAGTAGTAAGTACACAAACTACAGGACATAAGAAAATCATTGAAGGGGTATTGATAAAAACTCAACAATAGCTCTTTCCTTAAAACACCGGCAGATGGCTTTATGTACATTAAAAAATATCAAGAAATGACAAATTATAGAAAAAAATGGCAATTTTGTCTAATCACTTTATAACGAAGTGGTTCATCTTACCTCTGTTACCAGTTGCTGAAGAGATGGTGAAGCTACAGAATGTAGACTTGAGTTACCCCGTATGGGACTATGGAGACTAACATAGGCAACAACATTTCTCTGCAGAACCTTCCTGAAATCCTGAAATAAAAACAAAACAAAACAGCAAAACAATCTATCTCTAATATAAGTAAAAATAACAGAATCAGCTATATATTGAATAATGAACACTTTCTACTTAAAATCATTGCATTGTACAAGTACCTTTAATAAAATAGCCTCAGCAATTTTGAGAAAGAAGGATAAAGTAGGAGGGATCACAATTCCTAATATCAAACAATATTATAAGGCTATTATAATTAAAACAGCTTGGTATTGGTATAATGACAGACACATAGACCAATGGAATGGAATAGAGAGCCCAGAAATAAAGCCATGTCACATGGCCAGTTAATATTTGACAAAGGGGGCAGGAACATAAAATGAGGTAAAAATACCCTCTTCATAAATGGTATTGGGGGATCTGGGTAGGTACATGCAAAAAAATGAAACTAGACCACCAACTTACACCATATACCAAAATAAACACAGGGTGGATTAAAGACTTAAATATAATTTGTGATACCATAAAAGTCCTTGAAGAAAACATAGGCAGGAAAATTTCAGAGAGCCCATGTAGCAATATTTTCACTAACACATACCCTAGGGCAAGGGATGTAAAGGAAAAAATAAACAAATGGGACTACATCAAACTAAAAAGCTTCTGCATGGCTAAAGAAAACATCAACAAAATGGAAAGGGAATAAACTGTATGGGAAAAGACATTTGCCAATGACACCTCAGACAAGGGTTTGATCTCCAAAACAGATAAAGAACTCACATGACTCCACACCAGAAAGACAAGTAATCCAATTAAAAATGGGCTAAGGACCTGAACAGACACTTCTTTAAGGAGGACATACACAGGGCCCAGAGACACATGAAAGGATGCTCAGCATCACTAGCCATCAGAGAGATGCAAATTAAAACCACAATGAGATACCACTTCACAACACCAGAATGGCCATCATTAATAAATCAACAAACAACATGTGCTGGAAAGGTTGTGGAGAAAAGGGAACCCTAGTACACTGTTGGTGGGAATGCAGACTGCTACAGCCACTGTGGAAAACAGCATGTAATTTCCTCAAAAAAACTAAACATAGAACTGCCTTTTGATCCAGTGATCCCACTGCTGGACCTATACACTAAGAATCCTGAATCACCAATTCGAAAGAACCTATGCACTCCAATGTTCATAGCAGTGTTATTTACAATAGCCAAGTGCTGCAAAGAGCCTAAGCGCCCATCAGTAAATGCGTGGATCAAAAAACTGTGGTACATTTACACAATAGAATACTATGTAGCAGAAAGAAAGAAGGAGCTCCTACTCTTCCCAACAGCATGGATGGAACTGGAGGGCATTATGCTAAGTGAAATAAGCCAGGTGGTGAAAGTCAAATACCATATAATCTCACCTATAAGTGGAACCTAATCGGCAAAACAAACAAGCAAGTAAAATAGAACCAGAGACTTAGAAATAAAGAGCAAACTGACAGTGACCAGTGGGGAGTGGGGAGGGGAATAATGGGGGAAAGAAGGGGAAAGGGCAAGCAAAGGAACAGGAATAGAGGCCTCGTGGGCACAGACAATGTGTGGTTTTTGGTTGTGGGAATGGGGGGTTGGGGTTGGGGTGACCAATAGGGAAAAAGGTAGGACAACTGTAACTGAACAACAATAAATTTCTTAAAAAGGTAAAAAAGAAAATAAAGTTATTTTCATACTATTTAATAAGGGTACAAAAAGTCATAAAAGGATTTTAAATGAATGTGGTGAGGAGTTAAATATAACATTTTGATGAAATATTTTAAAGCATGTTCTTGAAAAAGTCGAATTTTAAGAGAATATATTCTTAAATGGTTAATATAGGAGATTCACCTCCAGAATACAGAATGTAATATTTGGTCTAGTGATGGAACTTAATTTTATAGTCTTTGAGTTGGAGAACAGACAAGGGAAAACTACTTCAGTGATTAATAAACCAACATTTCCCTGGAAGTAATGAGCTACTTTTTGCACAAAGTGGCTTTTTATTCTAAGCAAAATGGAGCATAATACAATTGTGTCCTGGCACATTTTACCTGAGATAAAACCTGATGCATTTCATGCACATTAGTAACATGAAATGTTTCAATAGAATAGATTTTTTCATTTCTCTGCTGAAACCTACCCCCCAAAATTGAACACTGGCTACCCAATTAATAATGTATCACTATTAAGAAGTCCCTCTGATATTTTTCTCCTTTTCTTGAACTGATATTTAATGAGTAACTACCATGGTGGCAGTTCTAGGGAAATATACTAAAAATGTATTACTTCACGTCTTAGGAACATATATTTCTTCTTCCATCACTATCAGTTGAAAGACTGCATGGACTTCTAATACCTAGGAAATCAATGTTACTCCTATTTTATGTTGAAAATTCAGCTATACCTCTATAAGAGAGGTGAAAGGACAATTTATTTAAAATTAATAAGCATTTTAAAAAAAAGAAATGATACACTTTAAACTCAAGTACTCTGCTTTACACATAATATTTTTAAGAAGTCCATTGTTACACAAACACTACAGAAAAACAGCTTCTATTTACACACTAGCTCATAGACACTGCTTATATGTTACTCCATTGACTTCTCAAAGGATTCTAATGATATAGGCCTAAGTGTACTCATCTGATAAATCAAGTCTTGCAAGAGATTATGAGTTTTATGGTAGAGAAGATTTGAACTCAGACTACTTTGACTGTAAAATCTATAGTATTTCCACAATAGCCTGTGGAATATAAAGATTCTTCACAGAAGAAATGGTATTTTTCTGGAGAGTCTATTTAGTAAAATGTTATAATTCTCCCCAAGGATCAAGATCAGCATCAATTATCTAATAACACCATCACTATAAAATTCATTTTTAAGTTTATTGACCAATATCACCTAATTTCTTTAATCATATCTGTGGATTTCATGGGGTTCCCATGCAAACAAAATTAAATAGGAAAGTATGAAAAGTCAACAATTTTTTTTCTTCACTCATTTTCACCTGGGAATATATTTCAAGCATAAACTGGTTTCAGTCTGAAAGAATTTACTTCATGTTAATTAGAATAAATTTGATAAGAGTAGACAGGACAAGAAAACTAATAGTTTTCTAAATTCCTTTTCAACTAGGTAGTTACAATATGCCTTCATAAACTGTATTGAAATAATCTGCTGAGAAATAGTAATTTATAATAGTTTTGAAAAGCTAATAATTAAATCTATATATTATCATCTTCTTTATTCATATATCTTTGCCCAAAAAGTCATGAAAAAATCCAGAAAGTGATTAAATGCATAATTAGTTGTCAAATATGCACATGTGCATAAATATTCTAGGATATGGGTTCCTAATCTTATCAAATAGAAAGAGATTTTCTAACATAAATACTTTTTCTACAGACTCCCAAATTACTGTAAATTGCAATTTTAGTATCTGTTGATTGAGAAAATATAAAATCACCAAAAGGTACCACAGATTGGGCAAAACTTAAAAAAGAATTTGTATTTTATTAACCACAAAAATATATACTTAATTTAAAAAATATAATTGTTCACATTCAGCCAAGGTCACATTATTGATTCAACTCACAGGTTGTAATGCTTGATGCCCAAATAATTTCAAGGACTTTTTGCTGTATACTTCCCCATATATAAGGATTCAAGATATTTAAGTTAGGAACTATTAATGTTAAATAGATAAACCTACTTTGAGAACATAGCTTAGGAATATACGTTTACTTTAGGATTAGCATAAATTTATTGTTTAAGTTACTAGATTGATCAAGAAGACTGCATAATACAATAGAATAAATATTGGGAATTAAAAAAATCTTCAAGACATTAGCTTCAAATATGCCCTATTATTATAAGAAAAACTAAAATATTTTCTTTCTGATAAATATATTCTGAATTATTAAAATCAGCCCAGATCATAAATCTATCCCCCAATTTGTTAAACTTATTTATATTTTAAAAGTAAGTAATTTGGAATAGAAGCTTGGGAGGTTGTTTTAGCTATTACATTATCCATCTTACTAAAAATTTGTTAATTTAAAAAAGTTCTTTCAGTAATGGAATTTATACATTTGAATTACTTTTTATGAATATGGAACAAGCATTCACTTCATTAATTTACATATGGAAAAGCATTCTGATTTGTAATGTGTGAATCTTGATAAATATTAAACTATAATTTTTTTCTCAGTTTTAAGACTTTTCTTTCCTTCAAATTAAAAATGGACTTGCTATTTTCTTATATATACTTGTTTGATGTTTTCTTTGATATTCAATAAACTTTTGATCTTTTCTTGAATGCTTAAATTAAAAAAATGAAACAAGAGTAGTTCTCATTGGATATTTAGAAATTTTTTCTCCAAAGCTGAGGTAGTGAATAAATTAAAATGGTTTTATTTTCCTAGCTAAATCTGTGTCGTTTTTTCTACATAATTTCATTGAACCTCTTTTTTTCCTTTTTCTTAAACTGTTTTTGTCTTTTTTATTGAATATATTGAGGTGACATTGGTTAACAAAATCATACAGGTTTCAGGTGCACAGTTATACAACATAGCACCGTACACTGTATTGTGCATTTACCACCCCAAGTCAAGTCTCTGTCCGTCGCCATTTATTCTCCCTGCACTCTCCTCCACCTCCCCACTCCACCTTTCCCCACTCCCTGCAATCACCACACTGTTGTCTGTGTCCATCAGTTTTTCTCTTTCTTTTTGTTTACTCAATTCCACCGTCCCTACCGAGTACCTCTCCTCACAGCTGTCATTCAGCTCTTTCTGAGACTGTCTCTATTTCGCTTGTCCTTTTATTCGTTAGATCCCATACCACACCGAACAAGCCCAATGTTGTTTACACCTTTAAAAAAATCATAAAAATAAATAGAATATCTGAGTTTTACAATGCTTTTATTATTGTTAATATGGCATCAATCCAGTAATCAGCTGCCATATTCCATTAAAAACAGTGCATCTATGAGACACAGACATAGAAGCATTTGAAACTAAATACTCCCATTGTTTTCTAACCATGGTCTATTCATTGGGACAAAGGCTTCTCAAGGTAGGTTGGTATTTATGAACATAGGAAAGATGGAGCAGGGAGGTAGGTGCGCAAGGGTAAGAAATGGTGGGAAGAAGAGAGAAGAGAGAGGAAGAAATAAAAACACTGTATTAAGTCCAGTCTCCATATTTCATAGCTAAGTTATGATGCTAAGGCTATAAACATTAACACAGGAGATCATTTCATAATTTTAGATATTTGCTAGAAAGTTATAAAAACAAAGGTAATGGAATGTATCACCTTATCTTTTCTTGTCCTGTGCCTGTCAGCCTGTCTAAGGAGATACACAATAGCCAGGTAAACACTATTGTGAGTATATTAGAGTCTATAGATCTGGAGGAAACAAGAATAGGATAGTGTCAGATCACACGCAATTCGCTGTAGTCTAAATCAGGGGTCCCTAACCCCAGTCGGGGCCTGTTAGGAACCTTTAGGAACCTGGTCGCACAGAGGAGGTGAGTGGCAGGTGAGCGGCAGGTGAGCGAGTGAAGCTTCCTTTGCATTACCTCCTGAGCTCCGCCTCCTGACCCCCAGACCGGCACACCCACCCCTGGCCATGGAAAAATTGTCCACGAAACCGGTCCCTGGTGCAGAAAAGGTTGGGGACTGCTGGTCTAACTAATCCTCCCTCCCCCACCTTTTTTTTTTTCTCGAGAGAAGAAGGGGGAAAGAGAGAGAAACACCAATGCGAAAGTGAAACATTAATCAATTGTGTACACATCCCAACCGGGGATGGAACCTGGAACCTTGGTATGCGCCCTGGTTTGGGAATTGAACCCACAGCCGTTCAGTGCACTGGAAGACACTCCAACCAACTGAGCCACACTGGCCAGGACATTCTCCTTCATTCTTGGAATGATTTCAGCAACCTAACAGGTATGACATCCCAAGTGAGATGCACATTCTTGTCCTTGGCTTCAACAATTTTACTTTGTCTACTATAGTAAGTGAAGAGAGAGAGAGAGAGAGAGAGAGCGCACTAATAAATATACATTTACCTCTCCCCATTCATATGAGCCAATATTGCCAAAAACTGTTCCTCCCCAGGAACAGAAAACAATACTGCGGTCTGGTCTCCACCCTCTCTTAACTCTGAACATCAAGGCCTGGATAAAAGCTGTGATTATGGCAGTGCTACTGGCCCATTCTTGTCCACTATAAATGGCTGCTGTATGATGGTGGCTGCCAACTATGATATATCGGTCTGGAAATAGAAAGAAACAAGAGCCATTAAAAATATATAAACCTTAACAATAAATTTAATTACATTTACATAATCCTATTGCACAACTGAGCAACAATTATGTAAAATTGTTCTAATAGTTAAGTCTACTTTACATTTTTTCAGCCTCTGTCTTGATGCACACATCTGTGTATATCAAAGCAGAGGCAGCTGCTGAACCCAATTATGAATCCAAAGCTTAGATCCATATTGCGGTCCTCTGCGACGTGCATATTAATTAATGAGGTATACAAATATGCCACAATCAAACATTTATCTAACATTTTCCCAGAATCATAGTGGGAAGTGCCCTGTAAACAATGTGTGTATGCTCAGTAAATATTAATGAACTACTGATGCATTGAGGGAGCATTTAGTAGCTGTAAATATTAAAAATGTGATAGTCATGTATGGATTTTGCAATAAATCAAGTATTTAGGGAATTAATTATAGTTTCCAACTTATAATTTTAGCCTCTTTTTTCTCTGAAGAATAAAAAAATCAACAATATCAAAAGGCATCCAATTATTGTAAAAGTTTCCTTTTCAGATATTTTATTTTACATAATTATACAAAATCTATTGGATACACTATTAGAAATGGCTCAATGACACATGGATGTGGCTATTCGATGTACTTTATTGACTACTGTCATCAATAAGATAGACTAAAATCATACAGTATCCTCTGATTTTCTTGTCAGTGAATGTTGCTGGTAAAGTGCTGAATTTCTTTGCCTGATGGAGCTACACATTTATCTCATAGCTTGGTGCTTGAGTGTGCAGACCTTGAAGCCTGCATGCATGAATTTGAACCCAGGCTGTTGAATTGATTAGTTGTGTGACCTTGGAAAGCTTATTTAACCTTTCTATGTCTTCATTCATTCATCTATAAAATGGGAAGGGGAATAGGACATACATGATTAGTTGTTTTGAATTTTAAGTGAGTTACTATTTCTAAGACAGTTTGAACAGTGCCTGACACATAATAAGTACTACATATGTGTGGAATAAATTAATCACCAGTTGACTTATGGCATCAAAATCTTCCTCCTGGAAAACATCCCTGTTTGAAGCTATCTTGATTTTCCACACTGATATTGAAGCCAGCAATGACTTTTATCTGCCAACATTTCATCCAAATTTTATTAATGGTATTCATAGTGTGTCTGCAAATGTTGGCCCCTGGGAATTTATTCACTCATATCCCAGATATGTGTGAAAGTTCTGTTGGAATTGTCTTTAAATAAACATCTAAAATCCTAATACTGATTGAGATTGTTTCTAAATTCCAGAGTCATTAAAAATCATGTGACATTTTTATGTAGAATTCAAATAAACAATATTTGAGAAGTTTTGCTGATATGCACTGAAAAATACTGCTGGTAAATTAATTAATTTTTTTCTATATTGAATTTCAATAAAAAAAGTTTTTACCCTGAAGCTAAAATAGCACTGTACTATTTGGTTTTTTAATAATAACTTGCAAATGCAGCAATGTTGATAAATACAAGGGTGGGTAAAAGTTGGTTTACAGTTGTTATAGAAAGAGACATGCAGGTTATGATTATTACAATAAGTTTAATAACTGTGTTTTGTGTACTAACAAGTGTTAATCCACTTTTGCCAACTTCTGTATTTCTCGGGCTTCAGTTAGAAATCCTTATGATGAGAATTTGTTAAAATGCAACGGTAACAATTTCAAAATGTGTTTATATCTGGTGTTATGAGCCAATGTTGTTCAATATGGCTGCTGGAGGGAAATCAAAGAGAATATACAGTTTCCATGAAGAGATGGCTTGCAAGGACTGGACAGATGTAAGGCTTGATCTCAGAAATCTCTGAGTCAGCAATTATAGGGTCAATACGACTAAAGTCATAGAGGACAATGATTGTCCAAGGAGAACTTGAGTAAATGTCCTAGCCAAATGAACAGAGGTGGCGTAATATGCTAAAATGATTGTTGCATTCTGCACTTTATAACAAGCATATCAGGCAGTAATGTGTGATTCAACCTCACAATGTATTGGGGAGCGTTGCTATTAATCTCGTAATATATGTGTTAGTTATTTTTTCCTTTTTTAAGCTTTATAACATCATCTCAGGATTCAATGAGCATCCTATAACAATGATTAAATTATTTAAAATTTAACCAGGTAAACCTTCAAAACCTAATGCCATGACAATGATAGGCAGAATTTTCAGTGGACTAAGGGTCAGAGATGAGATATAGATGGACATTAGAAGATTGGATTTGAAGACAAAAAAGTATTTAAAAAAACACACCATTAAAACTTAAATAATTTATTTTAAAAATTATTATTTTAATAAAAATTCTTTCAATGATGTTATGGTGAATAAAAGAAAAAAAAAAGAAAACATTGGCTTTTATAGCTTTTTTTCACCAGGGACACAAGTGTAACAAGTCTAACCTTTGTTTTCTGTTTTGTTTTTATTTCCTCCTACACTCTCTACTGTGATTTATCTTTGAAGAGATATGGTAAAAAAGAAAATGAAGGCCTGTATCTTGGTTTCATATTGACTCCTCTTCGAGTGGTATAAATTTCTGGTTAAATGCAAAGTGGGATATTTAACTATGCTATTAAATAATTGTAGGGCAATTCTTTGTGATGTCTCATGTACAGTGTGGATTATAAATTCTTTACTTACCTGGAGAAGTCAAGCCCTTTAAATATCCAACAACATTAGTAACTGTTTTGAATTCTGTGACTGTATGAATTTGCATGTTGACAATTCTTTCTTCTGGAAAAAAAATTTAAAAGGTTATTTTTTCTTTATATTTCTGTCTTTTCTTTAAACATTCAAGTTATTTGTCCAATATCATCAGCAAAATAATTTTGAACATTTAAATTTTTGTAGATAACCAGCTATACTTCTTTGACAAGTATTTATTCAATACTTTGTGTCAACATTATCTGAGGTGCTTGCTCTGCCATGATGACAAAGATGCAATTGCTAAGGCCTCATAGAACTGCAGAGCCATAAACAGGCAATTCTCAACCTCACACTTAGAGATACGATGGGGTTCAACATGAGAGCACACAGAAGACAACCTTGGGGAGATGTGGGCAGCTCATAATTTTAAAGAAATTTTAAAAATCAGATAAAAATACTTCCAAAGAATTTTAAGTACTTTTCTAATGTCAGAAAAAGAACATGTGGAAGATAAACTTCCCTATATGATTCATTGTTACATTATCACTTTGAAAACTGTAAAGGATTACACAAATTAAAAGAATTTAGATTCTTAAAGCTATACATATTTTCAAATATTGGATTCTTTATTTCTACCTGTGTTTGTGGGTCTCTCTCCTGTACACTGAAAATACATCAATTGCTCTGCTTCCTTGAGTTCTTCTATTTATGCTTGATATTCAAAGTTTTGATAACAATTAAGGCAAAGATACCAATGAGGAGGGACTCCAGTCAGAGCCCTAAGGTGATCTTTGAAGGCTTTTGGTGGCAACATGTGTTAATCCCGTATTTAATGCGTGCTGCCAATCAAAGAGGTTTGTAAGGGAGGTGCAAGGGCAGCCAGGTAGGGTAGTGCTGGGGTGGGGTGGGAGGCAATAATAAAGCAGCTTATTCAAAGCAGACATGCTATGGTACCGACAAGCCTTCAAATGTCACTTCTGACTACTAGGTGAAAATTGCTATGATAAATAAGTTGCTTCCTCCTCAAATGTCCCCTACTAACAACTTAAGTGGAAAATCAGTACACCGAATCTGTTAAAATTATAACTAACGAGTGAAGAGACCCTGAGAGAATGCCTCACATATAAGAATGGAAAACTGTTTAAAGCCTGAGGGTTATAGTTTTAATTTAGATGCAATGCATTTTTTTTTTTAGAGCAGCTTCAGATTTGCAGGGAAAAAAAAAAAACAACAGAAAGAAGAGTTTCCAAATTATCCTCTCTCACCCCTGCCTCCGGCTACTAACATCTTGCATTAGTGTGATGTATTTGTTGCCACTGATGAGCCAATATTAGTGTTATTACTACTGAAGTCTGTGGTTTCCATTAGGGTTCACACTTTGTATTATATGCTTTTATGGGTTTTGACAAATGAATAATGACATGCATCCGTCATTACAGAATAGTAATCATATACATCATACAGAATAGTTTCATTGCCCACCATATCTCCTGTGCTTCACCTATTCATCCTTCCTTTCTTCCCTCACTCCTGAGCCCCTTGCAACCACTGAGCTTTAAAATATATCCATATTTTTGCCTTTTCAAAAACGTCACATAGTTGGACTTATATGTTTGCTTTTTAATATTGGTTTAATTCTCTGTTCTAAGTTTGTTCCAAATAGTTCAGATAAGTGAATAATAGATAAAACTCATTACCATATAGTTTTTAAAAACCTTTCCAGCTTATATTTGAGTTAGGATTGAATGAAAATTTTTCTCTGGTTTTCTAAGATTCAATATTAATTTTTTAAAAATAATTCAGCAGTGAGAAAACCTTACAGTACATACAAATGTGCATTATACTGCTTGGAAAATTACCTTACATTATGAGAGTGTCTTAAAATTTCTAATAGACATTTTTACACACATATACTAATTTTCATTGTATCTCAATAACTCTTGAAAGCACCAATTTAAATAGCTTCTATTATCTTTATTTATTGAATGAAGCACATAGGAGCAAAACTGGGACTCAAACCCAGGTTTTCATATAAATAACATTTTTATCTGAACAAAAAGTATCTTTTACTGTAAGTTCCATTTTTTTATTATGATATATTCCTCATATAAAAAAGAATAAAAAATAATACTATATACAATGATGACCTACATCTAGTTTTAACAAATTATTTTCCAATATTTTCTTCATCAATAACTTTTTCTAATGGGCAAGTATACAATTTTATGAATTTAGTTCTTATTCTGAGGTTAACATTAATAATTTCAACTTTTTGTTATATAGATATAGATAAATAGATATAGGTAGACATAGGCATAAACAGAGACATAAACACTCAATTATTTTACAGTGTATGCCATTTTATACAAATTATTATGTTTTTCACATAGCTTTATATTTTTCATAATTTTTCCTGAAAGAGAATGAAGATTTGTATCATTCGTTTTAACTGCTAAGAAGTATTTGGCTGTAGAATCAATCCTAGTTTATTTTACAGTTCTGTCACTGAGGATTAGTGAGGTAATTTACAAATTTTTAATACTACATTGTAGCAAAGAATGTTTTTACATTTCTTGTATATGTGTGCCATACATTTTCAAATAGATAACTGAAGAATAATTTCTGAATTATAATATAGTATGGGTAGCTTCAACTTTATTTGGTATGTAAAAATTGCTCCACACACTTTTAAATTTTGACATTGTTATGCGTACAAGAATCTCATTATTGTTTCATTTTGCATTGCATTGATTATTAGTGAGGTTCAGCAATTTTTATATGTGTATTCATAATTCTAGTTTTTTATTATTATTCTTTGACCATTTTCCTTTTAGTTGTTTATCCATTTTTGTGGGGTTTTTTATTTGAATAATATTCAGTTATTAATTACATGTCTTATAATACTTTCAAACTTATGATTTTTATTTTCTTGCTATATTTAAAAATACTAATATGGTTATATTTATCAATATTCACCTTTAATATTTGGGAACTATGTTTGTTTTGTTTTGGGTTGGTTAGGAAACTTTTATTCTGATGTCAGAAAATGTTTTTCAAGTACTTTAAAGTAGAATTTTTAAATTTGTGTATTTCATCCAACCAGAATCTGTTATGAAGTAGACTTTCAACTTTACCTCTGCCTTACAGATAGCCAAATATTCTCATGCAATTTACTGAAGCATTAATTAAGTTACTGTCATATAATGAAATCTAATTCATATGTGGATTTGTAATCTTGTTGTTGCATTTTATTTTAACTAGTACCATACTGTTTAAATTAATATAATTTTTTAATGAATGAAATGGTGGGTCTTCTATCATCATCACCATCATTATTATAATCATGTAATATTATTATTCAATATTGGGGATATTTATGGACCATTATTTTTATATGAACTTATATGTTAGTTTGTCATGTATCATGAATAGATATTTCAGGATTTTATAGGTATTGCATTGAATTAATGGACTCATTTGAGAAAATTCTATTTCCTCCTATCTATGAATATGCTATGCCTCTCAATTTATTTTAATTGTTTTTATGTCTTTTAATAAAGTTTTATTTTTCTTCATAAAAGCTTTGCACAACTGTTATTAAATTTATTTTTACTGTTTCTCTGTTAATAAAACATCTTTGCATAGCTTACTTCATTGTGTATAAGCATGCTACTTGATTTTGTATCTCGGTCATACACTGAGCCTTCTTATTAATCTTTTATAGGTTCTAATAGTAGCCCTATAGGATTTTTATTTCCTTAGTTTCAATCTAAACAACTACTTATCAAAACAGGATAGTTTTGTTTTTTCTTTTCACATTTGTATAGCTTTGACTTACTGTTTTTATCATCTCGTCTGGGACAGTCAGGGCAGTGTGGAATGGAGGTCGTAAAAGCAGCATTCCCTGGTGTTGGCTTTGTGTTCTTCACTTTAAAAAGGGTGTTTCTAAGATTTTATTATTTTAAGAAAGATGTTTGCTATGTATTTCTGTAAAATTTCCCTTATCAGATTAGAAAAATCATTTCTGCTCTTATTTTACTGAGGTTCTATTAAAAATAGATATCAAATTGTGTTTTGAGATAATGAAAGAATTTTCACTTTATAACGCTAAATAAAATACATATACTTCTGAAATAATCTTTGCTTGGTCATAATTTATAATTTGACTTTTGCTATTAATATTTTTGGATATTTACATATATATTTATAAGTGTTTGATAATTTCACTTTTCCTTTAATATGAAGAAATTTTTGCCTCTTTTCCTAGATTCTGTAAGAATTTATGTAGTATGGGAAATTATCCATTTTACAAAAGGAGTGCTAGGATTCACATATAAAGCTATTTGACCCCAGTATTTTCTGTGAAGGAGGGAATGATATATTTTCACTTAATGTATATTTTTATTTAATTTAATTTCATTAATATTTTCAAACACATTAAAATTGTTATTAGTACATTCAGTTTTTAAGATATTTTCTTCTTTATTTGTATTTAGTTGTTTATTCTATTCTTTTGTTTAAAAAAAATTACTGCCACCCTGACCAGTGTGGCTCAGTTGGTTGGGTTCCAGGTCGGTACACATGCCTGGGTTGCAGTTCAGTCGCTGGCCGGGTTGCCAGCAAGGGGCATCTTGTCAATGCTTCTCTCTCATATAGATGTTTCTCAACTTCTCTTTCTCTTTTCCCTTCCCCCCTCTCTAAAAGTAAATAAATAAAATATATTTTTAAAAATCACTGTCATTTAATATTACTTTGTCCTCTTTTCTGTATCTAACATTAACATATGTCTTTTTTTCCCCTTTCATCAGTTGTGCTAGAAGTTAATTGATCAATATTTTCAAAGAACTAGTTTTGGAGTTTGTAGGTATTCATAATTATTTTCTCACTTGAATATTATGTTCTATGCATATTATTGGTTGTTAAATTTCACCTAAATATATTCTCTCTCTCTTTTTTTTTGTCTACTAAACTTCTTAAGTTAAATGCTTAGCTCATTGCCTTTCAATCTCTATATAAGCATTTTTGGCTACAAATTTTCTATGTAGCAGTAGTACATTAATTTTCATCTATAGTCTTATTGTCTTATAGGATTTAAAATTTTAAGTTTCTATTGTGTTTTTTCCTATAATATATGTATTAGTTAAAGCAATTTTTAAATTATTCGAATATAAGGTGTCTATTATTGCTTTGATATTGATACCTAAATTACATGCAAAAGCAAAGTCTATTCTACTGATACTTTGATATTAGGTGAAATTAGTTTTGTGTCTCTATAGGCAATTATGTCCAATAGAAAATAAACATTTTTATAAATGCTCTGTATAAAAAGATGTACATTCCCTGTGATAGGGTTGGGCTAAGGCATTCCATATATATATGGTCATATATATATGTCCGGTATATCAATCTTAAAATTATTCTTTATATTTTCTCTTTTCCAATTTTTCTCTGCAGTCCTTCACCCCCCTTTTGATGTTAATATAAATACTCCAGGTTTTTCTGCTTAGTATTTCCCTGATACATATTTTCCCAGCATTACATTTACTTCTGCAATGCAGCCCACAGACATCTCTCAATTAGGAAAATTTTTATGAGAATTTCTTCGCTTGGGGTTTCTGTACTACAGTGGTTATAAAGTTATGAGCCAGGATTTTGATTTCTAAAGGCATATTTCTCTTTTTCCTCCAGAGTTCGGGCAGAAGAAAACTTTCCTCCACAGTGGGTGGATTTCTTTCTAGCTTTCCTAATTTCACCCCACAGCCCTGGCTTTATAAAAGGACCTTAGTTACAACTTTCCCTTCCTTATAGACATATAATTGTGTCTTTGTCCCAGTGGGATTGCTATACTCCAACCCTAACTTACCAGGGTCCATCGCCTCCAAACACCAGGCAAACTTAATTTTTTATTATTTTTGGTTCTATTTTTGCATCAGATACTTGACAACCTTTTTTGATATTTGGTTTTTGAAATATTTTTCCAACTATATTATACAGAGTTCCTAAACATTTGTATGGAAGAATATCATATTATTTTTATCCTACCCTTTTCTACATTCTGAAGTCTGAGAAAGTGAAGACAACATTTTGTTGCTGTATTTACAGTGGATCTTTCTAACTCACAGGATTTCCTTATGTATCACTGAGCAAAGACTGTTATCTACTTAATGACTCATAATATAGCAAAAAACAGATTTTATTTATTTATTTACATCCAAACATATTATATTGATCCTAAATATGTATTGTTTTATATTTTTCTATGTCTATGGTTGAAAATAAATATACACAGAGCCTTTTATTCCTTCAATAAAAGCAGCACTATGATCACATGTTCAGTTCTAATAATGAATATCAGTAAAATCTTGAATAAACGTTCACTCTCATAATGTCTCTATTGTTGTTGGCATTGCTAAACTGAACAACCTATTGTTAAAGCAGACTTACCTTTCATAGAAATAATAGCAATCACATACTTTGGAACTTATCCTATAAAAATAATTCAACTCTTTGCAGGGTAGTTTATAATATCAATTATAAACTATCAACATAAAGTATCCCAGACAGAGAAATTACTAAGAAAATTGTGATAAAATACATGGCTGTTAAAATGTAAACATAGTATTTAGAAGCTTGGTATGCTATAAATGACCAGGATAGCACACAAAGAGATATTATAATAATTGAACTTAGGTAACTGTGTGTATATTTATGGACAAAATATTCAAAAAGAAAGATTAATAACTGAATACAAAATTGGTTTAGAAAGGCCTCTTGTATCTGCTGGGAAGAAACACTGTCATAGAGAGGCTTGAGCAAACCTGAACTCTGGGGTATTTAATTCTCTCTTTTGCCTTCTCAGGGGTGGTGAAATTAAAACCTAAGGAGACTGTCTCTTCCTATTGCTGCATCTTGTAACTTTGAATCCCTGAAAATTAAGGATACCTAGTGCATTGGCAGAAAATGAGAGTGGCTTAGAATAGTTTCATAATACATGGGAACACATGAAATCTATATCACTTTAGGAATCAAGGAACATATGAACTGGGGCCTGACTTTAACTCTGTCTTTCTATAAAGTCACAAGAAGTATACCTGATACCTCCAAGACAATATACACTTCCACTAAAATACCAACTTATCTGAGCTTCACAACCACGTGAAATAAAGTTAACACAATGAACATCTATACTATCCAAATTAAAGATACTAAAACAGACAGTATGTTAATTTAAAAGTAAGCATTATAATTAAACTAAAAAAAAGGGGAATGTATTAGCAATAAAAAATCGCAAATTATTATTAAAAAATAATAGGTATGGGAAATAGAATATTGAAAGAAATATACCAATAAATGTAATAAGTAGAGAGAGATGGTAAGTGGTAGATGTAACTGAAAAACAAACATAGAAAAATTATTTAAATAGAAAGGTATTTTGAAAAATATGAATTCTCCAGAAAAAATGTATTTTGCCCTCTTTGCAGCTCTTGTTAATAATAAAAATTGATTAATATATTTTCCATATCTGTCTACCATACCATTCAACAAAACACATATCATCAAATTAGTCAGGAGACTAAACAACCGTCACAGTTTCCATATTTCCTATTCCCCACTTGTCCACCTGAATCTATTTTCACCAGTCATCCAGCCCTGTGCCCTCGTAGATGATCTCTGTGGAGTAATCTACCTGGCTCCTTCACTCTGGGTTTCTGGTTGTCTTCAGCCAATGGAACGCATTGCCAAGAAATCAGCGGGTTATACACAAACACTACTAATTTTTCATCATGCTCCCTGGTTGGTTGCTGGCTATGATTGCATTCCTTGAATTCCATAGCTCCTGTTGGAACACCCTCTCTTACAACTCAAGGACTTGCCAGTTCCTAAGTATTGCAATTAACCAGGAAGATATGCTATGTATTTGAATTTATAAACATCTAAGAAATGGCTTCAAAATATATAAATCAAAAATTGACAGAACTCAAAGGTAAAATGGGTAGATTTATACTCACAGTAAAAGGTTTTGAAACTAATAATAAGGTGTAGCATATCTGAAGGACCTGATTAAGGAATTTAGTCTAAATGAACATGTATACAACTCTATACCTGGCAACTACACAGTGCATACTCTTTTCTCCTGGGCCATAAAGGAATACACAAAGAATTGAAATCATGTAGAAATAAAGTGGAGACAATATATACTAATGATAATCTGAGTTGTTTACACTCTACCTCATTATCGTACCATGATGCCAAGTAGCACGTAAGTACCTAAAGCATGGCAGAGAGAGTCACCAGAGGCTTCTCCGACTTGAAAAGAGCCCTCGAGGGCTTTTTATGGAGGAGATGGTATTTGAACTGAGCTTTAGGGAATACTTGGGTTTTACAGCATAGAAACACCGATGTGCAAGACGTATTTGGATAACCCTGAATAGAATAATAATGAGAGAAACTGGATACCTGAAATAGCAGAATATAGAACCAGGAAGTCACTGAGGAGTTTCTGGAAGTTTTTCTAGGTTAGTAAATGGCAATGTTAGTCCATTGTGAAAAAAGAAAGGATCATGCAAATATAAAGATATGGATATGCTCTAAGGGATTTTATCATATATATTTATATATACATATAGATGTGTGTGTGCGTGTGCATGTGTGTGTGCGCACATATGCTACAAAGCGTAGTTGAAGTTTCTATCATTTGAAAGGAGTGGCAGGAACTGGAGAAATAATGTTACAAGAATGTAAGAAACTGTAAAACTTGCTGAGAAACACTGAACATTGGATAATACTTGTTAAAGTAATTTTTCTTCAAAGAGTACATCTCAGGTTGTCTTTAAGGTCTTTTAGCAAACAAACCAAAAAACTCTAGACTGAATCAAAGCTGAATCATTTCCTAAAATCAAAACTGTCAAGACACAAAGCTGAAAACTTGCAAAGTTCTAGGTGAATGACAGATCTGTGTCACCTTCAGTCAACCCAACCGGCACTCCCCAGGATATAGAGAATTGACTGTACTTTCTGTTGACTTTGGACAATAGGTTTCCCACCTATATTCACTCTGTTTAAGACCCTTGATGAATAGTCCTTCAAAGTGATTTCTGAAGTGGTTTTTTTTTCCCTCTTTTGTCCAAGAACTTCAGACTGGCAGCTCACGAAGGCTAATCTTTAGTTCTACGAATCCTCTGTTATCAGCTTTCAGCTCAGACTCCTAGGTTCACTGTGCAACTGACTGCTTGAAGAGCCATAAAATTGGTGTTTCACCATTGCACAGCTCAGTGACTCCTAACACCTACATGCGTTTGTCACACCACCAATCTTTCTTTCCTAAAGTATTCTAGATCACTGAATTTTTTGGTGTATAAAGAGTGGCCTCCATATCTATATGCTATATACAAATTGTCTGAACAAATTAAATTTTTATATTATATTCTTCTGAATATTTCTTTCCATGTTGATGTCTGGTATTTATTAAAGTCCAACCTTCTCTAAAACAAATTTTCAATTTCCTTAACTTACTTTTTTTTTTCTTTTTCTTTTTTACATATCCTGAAGAATTTTCTCTTGGGACTATTCTGAACAGGTTGATTGGTCTCATATGTAACAAAAATAAGTAATGCTGGATTCAACGGTATTAACATTTCTTGTTAATGGATGTTTCCTGAAAAGCTAAAATGTACTACTTGCCCATAAATTTTAATATAGCAATAATTTGTGGATAATATGTTTAATACATCATTTTAAATCTCTGCTCAAGAAATGATAATGTGTACTTTCAAGTAGAGCTGTTAACAAATTAGAAATATAAATCTTTGAAATATGTAAAAATTATAAACAATATTTTCTGTACACATTATATTATTCTAATAAAAGTAATATTTTCAATATATAAAATTTTGGAGAGGAATGTAGTAACTACATATGTAGGTATGTGTGTATGTATATACATTATGTACATCCATATGAGGAAATATGACCCAAATTTACTTATATAAAATTTGTTATCATGTCATTGCTGATGACATTAAGTTTCATGCAACTTAGAGTCATTTTTCTATTTATCAAAAGTTATGCATAAAACAGTAAATTGTTTCTTTTAACTTTATGTGTTTATATTGTCACCCTAAATTACATGAATAGATTTTACACTTTCTCCTCCTCTTTTTAAAATATATTCATTGTTTTTAACCAGAAGTTCAGATTTATATCTGATAATTTAAATTTCCATGTTTTATTTGATTCTCAAGGTTGAAGATTGACAATACCCATATATTAGACCAGTGGGTAAAACCTGCAAAATGTAAGACTGTAAAAATATGATATAGAGCCAATATTTAATTATCTAATTAATTAAAATAATCTCTCTATACACAAGAACTTTTATCTTGCTTCTTTTTCTATGCTTCCTACAATTCTTAGTTACCCCAGTGCTTTTTATAAAAATGCCATGCTCTCCACTTCACTCTCCTGAGCCTATTTCATGAATGCAGATAATTACTTTTTTAAAGTTTTATCATCTGTACTAGTTACACAGCTCTGGGTTGTAAGAAACTGAAATACTGACATAAATTGACTGAAAAAAAAGTTGGAAGGAGGATCTATACGCATCAGTAGATTTGACTGCAGACAAAGCTTTAGAACTTAAACAATGTGGACAAAATTCTCTCTCCTTCTGTCAAAGGAGACATCCCTAGCTGCCTCCCCCTTTCATTCTCTCCCTCCCCATTATTCACTTGCACCTTTCTTGTTGGCTTGGTTCTTAGGTAAGGGTATACACTCAGGTCCCAAGAAAGCTACCAAAAGATCCCAACAATTCATGTTTACCTGTTCAGCTCTAGAGTTCAAGTGAGTCATTGCTAAGAGTCCAGAAATTGAGTCTAGGCCCTGTTTGAATAGAATTAAGTCTTGAACCAAGCATTATAATATACTTGATATAATATGCCAATAAACTTGAACTAATCAGGATACATTTCTATAGCTTGGGTTGTGGTCAAACTTACTCACCCTGTGTTGCTGGGTAATGTTGGCAACAGTTCAAAATGGGAGAGGGACAAATGATCATCACGAAAGCAAATATGATAGGCAAATTTCACTACACTGCTGTCTGGACCTTAGAGAATTCTGATTCAGTGTTTATACATGGTTAAATAGGTAAGAAATAATTAGTTGATTTGCACACATATTTAATATACTTTTGTCTAAACTTCTGAGTGAAGATATTCCTATACTAAAGCTCAAGACTATATTTAAAACATTAAACAGTAAAATGTAATCTGTTTCAAACTATTTTTCAATCCATAAACTATAAGCATGGTTCTCATTGCTCAAAAATAGTGTCTCATTTTGTATCATTTTCATGTTCTTCTCTGTTGTATATCATAGTGAACAACTAGCCTGTTTATGTGTTTGTGAGAAAACTTAAAAATTAATTACCTTGGCTGTATCATGAGTATTATTGTCTAAAACATTGGGGTAAAGGGTCATTTAAAATTAGTTTAAATTTAACAACTCAGACTGCTCAATCAGTATTTGGAAAATCTAAATGTAATATTTTGTATTAAAAATGATAAAAGAAGGACCCATTATAACATGCAATATCATGTCGATTTAAATAAATCTGTTTGAATTTTTCTAAAATCAAGGATAATTAGTATATCCATGAGAAAAAAAATTGATATGGCAAAATTTGTTGGAAAGCAAGCCTGTCTTGTTGCTTCTTTAACACTAGAGGGTTGTTTTTTTTTTTTAGGTTTAAATTATTTAATTTTAGAGAGAGGGGAAGGGAGAAAGAGAGAGAGAGAAACTTCAATGTGTGGTTGCCTTTTGAGCGCCCCCTACTGGGGACCTGGTTCACAACCCAGGCATGTGCCCTCCCTGGGAGTCAAACTGGTGGCCCGTTGTTTCACAGGCTGGTGCTCAATTCACTGAGTCACACCAGCCAGGCAAGAGAGAAAATATTTTGTGCAACAGACAGAGCGATCCATTGCCTCTCACACGCCCTCTACTGGGGACCTGGCCAGAAACCCAGGCATGTGCCCTGACTGGGAATTGAATCCGCAACCCTTCGGTTTGCAGACCGGCACTCAATCCACGAATCCATGCCAGCCAGGGTTAACACTAGAGTTTTAAACATGTTTCAGTATATATCTTAATATTTCTTCTAGGTTTCATGTATGTTTCTAAATTATTGTGGAGATATAACTGGAGAGTGCTATTTTGCTTAGCTATGCAATTATTATGCAGACATTTGACATATTGTGGAGAACATTGACATAATTGTTTGATAAGAACGACAGTTGCTAATATAACATTTTACAGTATACAAAAGTACTCAGATGTACATCATAATTTAATTCTCAGAACAACCTGGGATACTACAAAGCTAGATACCCTTCTGTAGATGCAGGTATTGAGATTCTAAGCAGAAAGGTGGTACATGGTGCTAGCATAGAGACTTTCAGCTCACTGAGGACAAGGCAGTGGCAGGAACACATAGGGGTTTTGAATATTTATTGAATTAATCAATTAGTTAAATCTGAGCTTAAATCTAGTCTTTTAGAAGCCTAATGCTTTCCTTACAACTAAACTATTATTACAGTATTGTTAACATATTTTAACAAATAGGATCACTTTGTGAGTTCAAAACAGAAGACAGAAAAACAAAACAAAACAAAACAAAAACTCTTCAAGGACTTCTTCATTCCACTTTGAGGACATAGGTTTATCATTGTTATTTATATTTTCCACTTTGATCAGTTTAGGAGGCTCTCAATATATAGGACTTAGAAAAGCTATGTGTCTACCAGAGGGAAATTTTGAATGTATTCAGATTTTTTTTTTAGGCTTCTTCAAAACATTTTTTATGTTTTTGTTGTCAAGAGAAAAACAGATGAGATAAAACAAGAGTAGTTGAGCCTCCAGGTCTAGACACAAAAACAGAGCCCCTCAAGTTGGACTAGATACAAGTTTAACAACATTTTAAGAGAATTTCCTCTTTGGAGCTCCCATGCTGAGGTTCAAGGCAGAAATCAGAGGTAGCATGCCTTTCACCCTACCGCAGGTAGCTTAACTACTTCAGTTTTATCCTATGTGGTCCAACAAGGCCTGACAAACTGCACTGCTGAACAGAAGCACCTCTCCGGCAATGATGTGTGAAGACAGAGTGATTTTTTAGTCAATTGCAGGAATTAGGCTTTAATGCTTTCTACCAAGGGACTTCATCCCCCAGCAGCTGACTACTACCCACTGAATCTTGGCAGGCAACAAGACTGCTGAAGCTGAAACCAGTAAGCTATGTTAAGCAGATTTTCATGAAAGGACAAAATGCTTTATTTGTAAAGCCGCTTTTCTTTATTGCAGTTCAAAATTGTGTTTCCTCTTTTTTCAGTCTCTCAGTTTGGTCAACTCTCAGACTTGATCAAAATTACCTTACAAAATTGTTCCCTAAAGAGCCAGAGAGGATAATGAATGCTCACCTCATCAAAAATAAATGTTCTTTTTTTTTAAAGGCACAACCCTAAACATGTCAATTTAAGAGATTAAAAGTGATCATGGTCCTTAAAAAAACAAACAAACAAACAAAAAAAAACTACAAGACAGAAAGACATTAAATACATTACCGTTATGTGGAAGTTCTAGAGGGGTACAGACACCATTTTTGGTTCCATCTTTTGATGAAGAGATCAGTTTTGCAACAAGTGCCGCTGAGATGGGCTGCACTAGTAGAGAGGTGAGGTTTGATCGGTTTTGCCTAAAGCTTCCAGCTGTATTCAAGACATAAAGGAAGAGAGCCCTCTGTCAAGAGAAATTAAAAACACTTGAAGAGAATTTTTCATCAGTATTTAAATTACGAGTGGTAAGTTTATTTTATTCATTTGTTTGCTCCTTAGTTATATTGGTGTACTTAATAATGATTTGAGGTACTTAATAAAAATTCAATCCAAATACTATTATGTATCCTAATTAATGCTAGCAGATTGTACACAGACACTTACCTCCATTCTCCACTGAAATGACAATAAAGGGATAAAAAAGCATATATCCACAGGGGCCAAGGAATAAAAGAGACAGTAAGATTCTACAAGCTGTAAAGCAGATGAATCATTGTCAACTGAAATAACAGGTTTAGTTATAAGGATGCTCAAGGAACTTAGTTAGGGCCTCAACAGTATAAAAAAGATCCAGTCAGAAATAAAGGATACACTAACTGAAATAAAGAACAATTTACAGGGAAAAAACAGTAGAATAGATGAAGACAAGAATCAAATCAATGATTTGGAACGTAAGGAAGCAAAAACAACCAATCAGAACAACAAGAGAAAAAAGAATACACCCTCCCCCATAAAAAAAAAATTTAAATGAGAATACTCTCATTTAGCCTCTGGGACACCTTCAAACGGTCCAAAATTCGCATCATAGGGGTGCCTGAAGAAGAAGAGAATGAGCAAGAACCTGAAAATTTATTTTAAAAAATGAAAGAAAACTTCCCTAATTTGGTGAATGAAATAGACATCCAAGTCCAGGAGGCACAGAGAGTCTCATACAAGACAGATGCAAAGAGGCCCACTCCAAGACACATCATAATTGAAATGCCAAAGATTAAAGATAAGGAGAGAATCTTAAAAGCAGCAAGAGATAAAGCAGTTAGTTACCTATGGGAGAATTCCTGTAAGACTGTTAGCTGATTTCTCAAAAGAAACTTTGCAGGCTAGAAGGGATGGTCAAGAAATATTCAAACTCTTGAAAAGCAGGTACCTGCAGCCAAGATTGCTCTACCCAGCAAAGCTATCATTTAGAATCAAAGGGCAGACAAAGAGCTTCCCAAACAAGAAAAATCTAAAGGAGTTCATCATCACCAAACCATTATTATATGAAAGGTTAAAGGTACTTGAAAAGAAGATCAAAACTATGAACAATAAAATGACAATATATACATACCTGTCAAAAACTGAATCTAAAAAACAAACTAAACAAACAAGAAGAGACAAAATCATAGATATAGAGGGGGTTTTGATGGTTGCTAGACTAGATGGGGTGTGGGGGAATGAGTGAAGAAGTGATGGAATTAAGAAGTACAAATAGGTAGTTACAGAATAGCCATGGGGATGTAAAGTACAGTATAGGAAATGGAGTAGCCAAAGAACTTATACACATGACCCATGGACATAACAATGGTGGGGGGATTGCCTGAGGGAGTGGAGGGTGCTGGCTAGAAGGAAGAAAGGGGGGAAAATTTGGACAATTACAATAGCATAATCAATAAAATATAATTAAAACACATAAAAAATAAAATAACAGATCAAGGAGATACCCTAGGCCAGCAGAGAAGGGAAGCTGAAAATCAATGCAGTTTGTACCATAGAACCCAGAAAGGTGTAGGAATAGACAACACCAGCAACCTGTTCAAGCAGTGGTAACAGAGGGCAGAGAAACGGGAGGACTAGATGAGATTCTGGCTGTGAGGAGGGGCCTCTCCTCGTAAGCCCCTCGCTCACTCTGTCGAGGAGCACAGTGCCTGTTTCTCCCTTTCAGTTCAGCAGAAAACTGAAAGTGGGAGGCTGAGCAGAGAGGCATTAGGTAAAATGAATGGTGTGTCTCCCACTTAAAATGGAATGGTGTTATGATTGCTGGGGGTCTTCAGATATTTTGCTCTCTTGGTGCCCAGAATCCTTCCTTCCAGGTAGGGCAACAGAAAATTCATGTCTAATAAATATGACTAGGTCAATGGAGGATACATGAAAATACTTAAAATCTGGAGGTCTACCAATAAAACAACTCACCCAAGACATCCTACATTAAAACCCATCAGACAATAAATTCCACCCGTACAAAGAACTTCAACTTAATTATTTTGGGACTCTTCAGTGGGCATTCTCATCTGAGGACAACGCTAAAGAAAATGGCATGGGTGCAGCAGACCTACTGAGCGTAGCAGTATGAGGTCAGGAGGCTCAAGAAAGAGGATTCCAGAAAGACAAAAATAATCGAATACTGGGCACTCTTAATGTATTGGGGGAACATTTACAGTAAGATCAGAGTTAGCACTTGAAGAATTTCTAGATACAAAGAAAAATAAGAAATCTATAAAGTGAGACAACTATTACCTTTAAAGAGAATAAAAAGTTTTTCAAGAAAGAAATGTAATCATTACATGGTATGAATATTTACATAATCATAGTAATATAAACCATGGCCTTTTAACAAAGATTGATATTATTCTATAGGAAAAAAGACAAAAGTCAAGGGCAAAGTACATGGAAACTTGTGAAAGAAAATTAAATATTTATCTCCCATAGTGGTAAGTCAATATAATAGGCAAAACTGAAGTATGAATTAAACTCTTTAAAATGCTCTTGAGACACAGAAAGGTAAATATAAAAATTAGTTGACAATTTAAAATGTTAGAAGCAATTAAGTATTTGCCTTTGGGATATAGAGAGTTGAGAGGACACAAGGAAGGACAGAAGAAGGTGACATAATCATCAAGCTAGTTATGATTTGTATACTTCTTTCTGTATGTGTTATACATAATGAAATGTTAAAAATATATGTGAATACATGTCAAAATGAAAGACTATTAAGAGAAGTATATTTGAGCATTATCGCCAAGCTTTTAAATTTTATTTTCTTTGTTTTTTTTCTATAATGATCATGGATTTCTTGTAATAAAGGACACAAAAGAGAGAAAAAGGATAAAACTATTTTTATAAATTAAGCTTTGTAGAACTATTCGACTATATTCCTCTCCAAGTGTGAGAAAAAAAATAAGTACTTGTGATAACATAAGTAAGGGAAAAATATATAAGCACTCAGAGTAAAGAAAACGGAGAGTATAAACTAAACTGTGCTTAAGGAAAGAACTAAAAGATACCTTATTCAGCTTATATATTTATCTTGACTGAGAAAAAGAAATACAAAACAGAATGACTTTATCAGGCAGCCAATAATGTTTGTGAACACAGAGAAATATTTTTCAGAACTTTTATTAGGGAAAATAATTGCCAAAGGTTTTCTCAGAATTTAATTTGATAAGACTGCGGGGGGTGCAGCACTCAACAATACTGGTATCCAGGCTCTGGGAGGCAAATTATAAATAAGAAAATACATTATAGAAGTTTTTCCTTAATTCATCAACTGGAAAACCATGAGGTTAAAAAATGATATTTAGCTTAGGCCTGTGGCAACCATAGAAGCCATGGCTTTGAAGGAAAAATAATGAAGATTTAAACTTAGAATCGGTTTTGTTATGTGAGCACTCTGCCACTCTCATTTAGTAACACCTTTTATACGGATGTACGGCAGTGTATTTTGACCATAGTGCAGCTCGTTGCTTCCTAATCAATTTCTTGTCATAGTACAGACCCCAGCTATACTATCTGAAGGACCTGTAACAAAATTACTATATAGGACTTCTTGTTCAAAAAGTATGAAGAGTTTCAGCATGGAAGTAGCAGAGAGTTAAATTAGGCATGGGTCCTTCTAAACGGGGGTGTCCTGGAGATTACGCAGGCTGCATGCTCATGAACCAAGTCCTGGTTCACACAGAAGATGCTAATAGCAATAGAGCTTGATGAGGTAAACTAAAGGGGACTCTCAGACCACAAGGAAATTGTTCTTAGGCACAAATGACCAGCCCTGAGTCTGTTACTCTAGAGTCATAGTGATAAATATCTCAAGGCATGAACCATGCACACCAGCTGGAAAGTCTTGGTAGAGCCATCGCCTCTGCTTCTCTCAGTATGTATTTCCTCCCTCAGCCATTACCTTTGAACGTTTTAGTGTGCATGAGACAATGAAATACAGTAGAGCCCTCTTTTCTGTTTGTGAGTTTTCGAGGTTTCGGTTACCCATAGTCAACTGAGGTCTGAAAATATGAAATGGAAAATCCTGGATATAAAAAAAAATTAATGTTTTAAATTTCACACCATTCTGAGTAGCATAATGAAGTCCCTTGCCCTCTCGCCCCATCGCACCCACGACGTGGCTCATCCCTCCGTGCAGCAGACCCACGCTGCCCTTGTTACCCGCCTGTCAGTCACTCAGTGCTAGTCTTGGTTATCAGATCAGCTATCAGAGAAAGAGACCACATTCACTTAACTTTTCTTATAATACATTGTTAGAATGATTCTATTCTATTATTGTTATTGTTGTTAATCTCTTACTGTTCTTGACTGATAAATTAAACTTTATCATAGGTATGTATGTATAGTATAAAACCCTATTAGATATAGAGTTTGATAATATCCAGTCTCAGGCATCCACTGGGGGTCTTAGAATATATTTCCCAAGGATGGGGGGGGAGGATACTGTAATATTTATGAGAAATGCTCAATCTGTTATTTTGAAGTTTTCATGGATGTTAGGTGTTGACACATTACCAATACAGAATGAAACTTCTTAAAATTCTGCATAATTTTACCTTTCCCCAGTTCAAATGCTGAACCCTTTAGCTTGCCATTCAAGGTTCTTCACAATCTCAGACATATTTCCAGAATTATTTTCCATCATTCTTCTCCCTATATCTTATCCTAAAACTTAAGCTATCCCCCTACAAATTCTGTGATTTACATCCTCCCTATTCTTGCTTAAACCCTTCCTTCCACTCTACTTGCTCTTCTCATGCGTCACGCACGTCTGACCCCACCTCACAAGTCACTTCCTACAAGCTTCCTCGGACACCCTCTGCTCTGTGTGATATATCTATACCTTTTTGTGTGGTGTTCACCATTTCTAATTAACATTTTCACTATGTGAAAAACGCTTTGTTTTCCCTCTTAACTTCACATTCCTTATAGACAAGTCCCAAGTCTTTTTCCTCATTGTGTGATACTCAAAACCTCCCAGATTGCCAGGAACATAACAGGAACTTTATAATTAATGAAAAGACAAAAGAAAGAATCAAGAATTCTTTGGAAAATAGTTTCAATGCCTCTACTTTACTGGTTTTCTGAACACCTAGAAAATGGAGCAGAGATATAAGCAAAGAATAAATTATAATTTTATTAATCCCATGCTTGCTATATGTTTACGATTACTCCCCAGCTAATTGCTCTCCCACAGCAGATATATTACATAGGTTTTCAAAACCCACCTGTCCCCATTAACTCAGTGATTAACCTTGCTCTAAAGTTACCTTTTGAGGGGAAAATATTTCTATAAATAAAATCATCTTTGAGATATATTTATCTGTTAATAAAAGGTCAATAACTACATTCTCTTTTCCTCTAAAATGCTCTATTAAGCATATGAAGTAATGCATTTAAAAGTTAAATATGAGTGAAGCTTAGACCATAGCTGAACATACACAAATCTTTGATTTGTTGTGCTGTATAACTAACATGCTTGCATTAGCTTTGAAATATCTGGAGCAAGTGGTTCATTAATTTTTCACCTTCGGCTTAATGGAAATTTGACAAACAGTTCACTTCTGACAGCTGGGACTAAAAGCAGGACTTTACAGGACACTAAGAGGTTTTGAATAAAATCAAACAAATGCACAATTTTTATTCAGTTATATTTAAAACATTAATTAACTATAAGAATCCATTAGATAAGAGATGAAAATCAGGAAGATTACATGCTTGATGAAGAAGGTACAATACTGAAAAGACTTTGACATTACATTCTAGCACTCTTAACTTTTAGATTGCAGCATTTATGTCATTCCCTCTACACTGTGTGTGCTCAATAAAGTCTGATTGACACCAACTCTTATTTTACTAGATAGCTAGTTCTTTCCCCACCTTATGTGCTCTTTGTAATTCAGATAAAGATCCAAATTGATCCATTTCTTTAATAATCCAACCCATGATACAATGCCACGTTCATCTATGGAAAAAAGAAATTGGATAAAAAGTCCCAAGTCTGACTCCATGACTGCCTCACTATTTCAAATGTAACATACAAATAATTTCATTACGATAATATTGTCATCCCATATACAATAGCTGGACAACCAAAGTGATGCCGAAGGGTCTTTGCAATGCTAATTTACTAAAATAAAGGGCACATTAACTCAAAGGCCCAGAGCCCGAACCATAGTGGTTGAAATTTAGAATGATGTTATAAATAAGTAAAATGTTTCCTAATTGTACATATTTAACAGCTTTTGCATTATTCTTTACATATTGTTGACATCCACTTCAATCACATCTGGTTATGTGTGTAAAGAAAGCATGTGTTCTGTTAGCTGCCAACACTTTTTTTGTGAGGCAAAATGGAATTACTATTTTTAATCCTCACCTGAGGATATGTGTATTGATTTCGGAAGAGAGAGGGGGCGGGGCATGTGATAGGTGGGTTGCCTCCTGTACGCACCCAGACTGGGGATCAAACTGCATCCTAGGTACGAACCCTGACTGGAATGAAACCCTCAGCCTTTTGTTGTATGGGGTGATGCTCCCACCAACTGAGCCACACTGCCAGGATGCAAGATGAAATTATTTTAAACTCAATTGAAAAGTCAGTGTATACAGGAAATTCCATTTACCCAGATTATCAGGAAAAATGAACCTTCAGAAACTAGATATCTTAGACACTGGGATCCTCAGAGTTAAGGCACCATTAAGGTGAGATAATGTGAAACATGTGCCGGTAAACAAAGAAGGATCTTATGTGGATCAATGGTGATAATGCATCTCCATTCAGGAGGGTGGCACCATTTCTTCATAATTTAACCCTCTGCATTTGACTATACGTGTGTGTGTGTATGTGTGTGTGAAACATGAGATTTGTGTAACATAATGTAAGCATAGACCTTTTCTATTCGATGCGTAATCCTTGGACAAACAGCACTGGTGTTACCTGGGAACTCATTACAGATGCAGAATCTCAGGCCCCAGCCCAGGCCTTCTGGGTCAGAATCTGTAGTCTGACTCCCAGGTGACTCATGTGCACAGGAGGTAAGCACTGATCTAAATCATTATATATTTTATGTACTTTTTTGTAAAACATAAAAACTGTATATTTTATAAAAATTTTTGTAAAAAGTAGGATGGCTGAACTAATAAGGAAAATGGAGGCAAACTCATGGATAGAGAGCAGGATGACAGCTAGTGGTAGGGGAGGTGAGGGAGTGAACAGATTAAGCAAAAAGGAAAAAGGGCTCATGGACAACAGTGTAGTCATTGCCAGGGGTGGGGTATAAGGGGACTAAATGGTAATGGAAAAAAATACAATAAAAATTAAATTAAAAAAAATAAAATATTTTTAAAGTAGGTTGAAGGATAATAAACTCTAGTTGCTACCTTACCCAAAATTAAAGATGTCAGAGCCTTTGACTATATCAATAAATCCCAAATCAATAGTTTCTTTAGAAAGTTTCCCTCAAAATGGGTAACAAGTCTGTTCAGACGAGTCTACTAAATAACAAGTTTAAATTGGACAGAGAACATTTCTTTTGTTCTTCCCTCAAAAATAAATTTGATGATTTAAAGATCAAAATTACATTGACAACTCTTTATTTCAATCATGAATAAATGCTTTAACAGCTAAATGATTGGATTTTTCTTCCTTTTTAGGTTTTGAAGTATTATAATTAATTATAGCAAATGATTGACACAAGGTTTAAATATTCCCACTTGCTAGAAAAACAAACAATTGAAACCTTAAAAAGCAGAAATTTTAAAGATACCCTTTGTGCTGCATTTTTTGGAATAACCCCAATACCAAATGAACAAATCGATATCAGTGATGTTATCCCAGAATATGTATTTTATTTGGCTATCTCCAGAGAACCACCACTTTGATGGAAATCATACCATTAAATAACTGGCACAGATATTGTTTCATTTTTATATTATCTTGTTAAATTTATAGTTATTTCTCTAAACTGACCAGTACACTAAATTGGCTATTTTGTTGTCCTTGTAAAAATAGCTACCTGATCCTTTATGATTTTAGTATCTCACGACCCACTGGTTACAAATACCCACATCTTCCCTCAAGTTAGTCAAATTCAGTGCTGTCTTGCTTAGGTTATTATTAAAAATAAAATACTTAACACTTAAATGTGCTTTGTGCTATGTAGTCATCTCAGAGTTGGTTTGCACTCTCTCTATCTCTGTACAGACATACACACATATATTTTTACCATATAGGACTTTTATTACTGATAGTTATTCTCATAATTAAAATGGAAATTACTATTTTTAAAAAATTACATCATATTTCCTATGTAATCCTCCTCACAAAATAATATATATTGTAGTGTGTGCCCCAACATAAATCCTTGCTTACGTATTTAGTAAACAACACTCTATTCTAATTTCCCTTTTACTTTCAGCTCAATGAGCAGAGCGTAAACTTCTTGGGAGCTATTTTGCTGCTATATTCCCATGGTTTAGCAGACTGCGTAGTAAAAAGGAGGGGATCAGCGACTATTATTGGATGAATGATCACCCCAGTGTTCAAGTGAATAATTCTGTTTTGTCTAATCGTAAGCTTAAAACTCATGATATTAAACTTGAAATTGCAAGTTCTTAAAAATGATACAGATGGTCTCACTTTATTTCACTGGTCCACTCTTAAGAAAGCAACCTGCCATGTTCCCTAATAATTATTATTTTAATTATTAAGTAATGTGTTTACAAACAGTCATATTTACTTTCACATGAAATGGAGTGGAAAGCAACATACTCATTAGTTAAGCAAGTGTCTGTAAATTCTGGTATTAAAAAAAGCATACAGATTGTAGAGCACATTTTTATTTTAAAAGGTAGGGCAGGGAACAAGTCCTTCTTAATATTGATTTGTTAATATTTATATTAATATTTACTAATTTAGTTTAGGTTCTCTCTTTATAATTAGCTTATTCAAAGGTATTGATCATGATTGACACAAGCTCAAAAAAAGCTAGACAACTTTTCTCATGACTAAAAATATTTTTATTGTGTATATAAACTCAAGATTTATATGGTAAAGTAAAATTATTTGGGGTAAAATATCTCAAAATATAAACTGCTATCATTCTCTCCCTTCAAACAAATATGCTTTTGATCATAAGTATATTTGTGGTTGTGCAGTCTTAAAATTTGCTCTAAACTTGACAAATACTCAATTAAAGAATGTTTTTTATTATATATTTAAAAGTTTTGTTTAATAGAAAGGTGCTATTCTTCATTTTTGTCATGGAGGGCATAGGCATAATATTTAATTAAACTGTTTATTGAAATCCAGTGTGCAATATAACTAAAGTTACTGTTATTTACAGAATTATGAGAACATAGCTTTATAAATATCTTAAATGTTTTTATGGTTTCAAATATATTGATATAATTACTTCAAGGACAAAGTCCATTCCTGGGTTGCAGGTAGATAACAGTCATCAATAACAACATGTTCTCTAAAGGAACTGCTGTAGCCTGATCCTTTCTACTCAAGGAACAGGACTTCCTTTGGTGTTGCTTTGTCTCAATTAGTATTGATTAATTTGTCTCTGTAAGTGAATATTTAGATGTACAACAGTAGTGGTAATATTCAGATACCGACAAATGTTTTCTTAATTCTATTTCCAAGGAATAATTGGTCACATAATAACTGATTCCCTATTTCATATAATTTTAAATATTTCTATTCTTTTGTAATCATCTTTTATGTACTCCAAGGCTATTTCATTCCCAAAGCATTTCAAGAACATGAACATTTGGAAATAAACCTTAAATATATCATAAAAAATAAACTAAGAGACAGATAAAATATCCAGTTTGTGCTTTACTTGGAGGAGAGTAGTCTAGATTCATAACTGGAATAATTGACCATCTGCACATTACTTATAACATAAGCAAAGCCGTCCTCTTTACAGGCACCCCTCTGAGAAGCTTTTCAATCTCAGACTTGAAGGGTCTGAACGCTGGAATGATTTGCAAAGTTTATAGTTTCAGAGGAAGAGTAGTTTGCATTTTTTAAAGATAGCAAATAAACTATGTGGATGTGTCTTATTTGTTCTGTGGTGGTTGTGAAAGTATACAAGCATGAGTTTACAATAAAACTGTCCTCACAGATTGTAATGAGAACGCATTATTTTATGAGGCTGATTAGATGAATAGGCAGAAAACCAGGCCTTTATTTCTGCATTTACCTATGTTTCAGTTGTTTTCTAATAATAAAAGTGAAAGACTATTCGCAGGTGCTCTCCTGCCCTAGATGCTAAGTTACACGAGCTATCACAGGTGAAGTCCTCAACTCTCCACGGTTTCTTGTGCATTTTCTGTTTCTGACTTGGAAATGCGAACCCAGGCAAGGGACCTGGCCTGGAGTTCGCGGTGCTAATACCCGGTCCTCACTCTGTCTTTCATTAGAAAGTGATTCTGGAAAAAATTTCACCATTTTTTGTAGCTTTAAACTCATCATCTATACAATGTCTAAGGATTGCATTTCTAAGGCTTTGTTTCTAAATTTTTCCATGAATGATTAGTTAAATAAACTTGTAGTTTCCTCTGCAAAATGTGTTTCCAAATACTATGCAGTACTTAATAGCCCTGACGGTAATTTAAAAGAAACCTTTCTTATCTTGATGTTGAAAAAGGCTGCTTTTATTATGTGGTTATATCTAAATTTGAGGTGGATATCATACTGTCATTACAGAAAAGACCTTCATATTTGGAGGGAGTAATATGAAAAATTTCAATAAATTCTCCCCCTTGCTCATAATTTTCCTTACAATATCATTAAAACTATTTTTTACTATTAATCACACGTAGAACTGTGACATGAAAAATATTACTTTAGTATTTTGCTGTGGTGATGGTATATTTCAGGAGAAGATACATTTGAGAAAAAATAGAGGTTTTTAAACATATACCACAAAACAATTCCCTCAGTTAATAAGCACTGATGAGTCATCAAGAAATTTTTGTGCATAAACTCTGGTTAAAAATAGTCTATTATTTCCCTGGCTGGTGTGGCTCAGTGGATTGAGCACCGGCCTGCAAACCAAAGGGTTGCTGGTTGGATTGCCAATCAGGGAATGTACCTGGATTGGGCCTGGGTTGTGGGCTAGGTTCCCAGTTGGGGAGCCATGTGAGAGGTAACCACACATTGATGTTTCTCTCCCTTTCTTTCTCCCTCCCTTCCTCTCTAAAAATAAATTTAAAAATATTTTAAAAATTCTATTATTAATTCTTCTGCATTTGGACATATGAGAAGTTTCTTACAAAAAAAATCCCTATAATTTCTTATTGCAATTTAACAGTTTGTTATAGATGTATATTTCCTCAAAGTACTTTATAAAATGAGGCCCAAATTCATATTTTAAAAATCCTAAAATAAATGTTTTGCTTATTTGCCTATTTTCTTCTATTTTCTGACTAAGGCAATATTTTTTAGTGTATTGGAAGGTTATTTCACTAAATAATAGGTCTCCTTTGAAGTCACAGCAAAGGCTGTAATGGCACAGTGAGAGACACGGCTGTATGACTGTGCTCAGTACAGTCCTAATGGTCCAGTTAATAAGCTAGGGTGTTCTTTCAGGATAGGCATGGTGTCTTTGTTAGGTCTTTTGTGTAGCACTTCAAACAGCTCCATGCACAGCCATCTTTTAAAAGCTTTTCCACGATAATGAAGGTTGAACAAAAGTCAAGATTATTCACTTTGTCCTAAATTTTCTTTCTGGCTTCTTCATTTAATCTTCCTAACAGTATAATGATGTAATATTACACCCACCCTGCATTACCTATCAGTGACCTTTTGGTTCACTCTTAGTCAACATGAATGTTTCTTAGAAAAAGTAGAAAATAAAAAGAATCTTAGCTAACTGGATGAGAACAACACCTAGGAAGAACCAAGGACAGACTCCTGCCTGGCTACTCTACTTAACTGCCTCACTGCAGCCATTGTGTTGGGATGGGAAAAGGGAGCCTAGCCGAAGAGCTGGGAGGGGAAAGAAGATCCAAAACATTCAGCTTTATGACTTAAATTAGTCAGTAAATGAAAGAGTTTCCGAGTGGCCAGAAAAACGAAGGTCTTTCGCTAAGCATGTGAAATGAACAACCAAGGCAAAGAGGACGCGGCAGGCCTGAGGACAGCTGACACACCCGAAATAAGGAAATACAGATATTGGTAAGGGATGCTGCTGAATTCAGCAGAACAAAAAATGAACCGCTATGGGCACGTGGCCCAGCATTGTCCCATGACTGGTCAGTGACCACCATGTCAGGGCTCAGTTCTATGAAGCAAGGTTTCTTGATTCCTCTCTGGCATTAAGAGATACCTTAAAAATAGTGGCTAGAGCCCTAAAGCACAATTACAAGGACTCTTCTCTCTACATATATCTAGTCCTATGTGATCCTTGTTTTGACTGAATTTCTTAAACAACATACATCTTTCAAACTATTATACACACACACACACACACACACACACACACACACACACACACACGAGAGAGATGATTCCAGGCAAAAGAATCCATTTGAATAAATTAGCTGTGGTAGGAAAATGAAAGTGTGAAAGGGAGTAACAAGTAGCTGATGTTACTGGAGATTACCATATATGCTGCAGGTGAAGGTAGAGTTACAGAGTCCTTATTGTGGTGGGCTTTAGATAATTGATTTAAAAGGGTGGGAAGTAAGTAAATACTGGGAAATTTTATTGGGTTTTGAATAGAGAATGATACCATGAAAGTGGATTTCAGAAATATTGATCTGAAAGTGATCTGCAGAAAGGAAAAGAACTAGGAAAAATGCAATGAAAACAACAAATAAATTCTATTTGTGCCAGAAAGAGCTTGGCATTTGGCATATATAACATATATGCTATATCATTCTTTTGTCATATTTTATATATGATACAGCTTTTCAAGCTAGTTATTGTTATTTCCATTTTACAGAAATAACTCTAAAGCCCAAATATTTTGAAATGCTTAAAGTCACATGGCTGGTAAGCAACAGGAGTGGTCTCTCAGATTCTTTTAAGCCCCCATATTAAGGGTTTGGTGTCAATACTGTTAGAAGCTATTGCAATTTCTCAACAGGAACTAATATGTACATGGAGGATACCTCTGGAAGAAGAAAGGTCCGTGTGAAAAGCCCCGAGATAGGGAATTGTCAAGATTCCGCTACCATTGAACAGAGTAGTGGCAATGAGGTAATAGGGTAAGCAATTAAGGTTTCAGTTGTGGATGTGTAGAAGAATGAATGTCCTATTGATAACATAGATTTGGTAGAAAAAACTATCTTGGAGATAAAGAGAAGTCAGAGTATTTTAAATGATTACATTTAGCAATTGGCTTCATCAGACAATTGTTACTATAAAGCTTTTATAAAAAAGGAAAAAAAAATCCTTCTCACCTGTTCAAACTATAGTTAACCCCACTGGTTGTTTTCTGAACACTTTGCCAATGCTTGCACAAATGACATCCTTTAAACTGCAGTCTCCTAGGGCATAAAGTGAGGACAAAAGCTGCCAAATACCTAGCTCATAGCTAGCCTTTAGGATTAATGAGAACACTCACAAAGTGCTTTGAGCTCCACAGAATAAGTACAATATAAATGAGCCACATTATTTCAGTGACAAATACTATCCATATACTGTCCAATAGAACTGAAACAAATGCAATCTCTTGTTGCTCATTTTGATAGTGCATATTGTCTTGCTGTCACCTCTTTCCATTCTTTGGAGAGTCCCATGGGAAAAAAATAAACATTTCTGCTTCATGTCCCACTTGTGGAGCATATACTGAGATCCACAAATCAAAGAGATAATAGGACAGCTTATGTTCACTTTCTCATGGTGCTTTTTTGTATAAAATGAAATAAAAAGAGAAACACACTTGCAAGGTTGCTTCAAAGAAAATATAAATCATATGAAAGCAAGACGGTTATTTTTAGAATGTGTTATGTTAAAGTCAAATTCATTTTTCAATACAAAAGAAGACATTAGCTACAGTACTTTTTGCAGGCATTCAGGATTTATTTGAACTATTCAAAATTTCAAAATTATTTCAAGTGTCAATGAAAATATCAATACATCCTAGGTGTATAAGATTCCATGTTACAGCTGTACAACCTTTTCTGATATAATGTTGATATTAAAATTGAATAGTTCTCCAAAAGCAATAAGATATCCTAAAAGCATTAGCTAATGTCACACTAATGCCATATCATAATATATAGATTCAACAGTCTAAATCTGTTTTCTTATTTACCAACAGAAACTGCACAGATTTTTTTTTATAATGAAATTGCACTTTATTCTTTTCTTTTTTCAAGCATGTTTCTTTTTTTGGTATATTTTATTGATTATGCTATTAGACATTTTTAAAACATAGTTACATTTTCATGAATCTACTTCTCTGTTAATATTACACATTTAGCAATTTATGTAATATTCAGATGAGAAAAAGTCAGTATGGAAATAATAATGTGTAGAGCCTACCTTTGATAAACAGAGATATAAATAAGATATAAGTGAGACTCACATACAAATTTTAGCTAGAAGACAAATTACGGTTATGTGTAATTTAGTTAAAATACAAATCAGAATTAGAATAGAAATATTAAAAATTCCCTATAATGTTGAGTTTGAAATATTTAATTTATATACATAATATTTTAATTCAAGAATATTTCAAAATAATACTTTAGACACAGTATGATGATTACAAGAAGAAAATGGGGGAGGTAAAATAGGGTAAAAGGAGGATAAGTGGTGATAGAAAGAGACTTGACTTTGGATGATAAATGCACAATACAATGTACAGATGATGTATTATAGAACTATACACCTGAAACCTATGTAATTTTATCAACCAATGTCACCACAATAAATTCTAATAAAACAATCCCAAAACATGTTGAGGTGAAAATGGTCCAGAAAGTATCCATCCACAATTAAAGACATTTATTGAAGAAGATACAAGATACAAGAAACATTGTTCATAGGATAATGATGCCTCAGTCCCCTTCAAAGTAGGCATCTTGGGACATCACACAGTTCTCCCAATTTCCATCAGCTGCCCTGTCATATTTTCCTGAATCTCATCAATGGTCTGAAATCTCTTCCCTTTCAAAGGCGATTTTAATTTTGGGAAAAGCCAGAAGTCACAGGTTGCCAAATCTGGGCTGTAGTGGGGCTGAGTCACCTGGGTAGTGTGATGTTTAGCCAAAAATCTCTGCATGGGATATCATGCAAGAGCAGGTGCATTGTAGTGATGAAGCTGCCAATCACCTGTTGCCCATAGCTCCAGCCCTCTGAATCATCCCAATAGTTTCCCTGGAGGAATGTTCAAGCTAAATGCGAAATCTGATGCAGGCTCTTTGCTCTACTAGCTCAGTCATTTGAAATGCAATGACCACACAGTACACATGCTCACTCAATGACGTCTACTGTCCCCACTGACCAGCACAGTGAAATCATCACCATTAACACATGTGCCTTCCAGTCCACTCTCCTTGGCTGCCAGGTTACATCGATGTCACACAAACCATTGTCGTTATATTAACAATGGCTGGGCTTTTTCCAGACAGACCTCGCATAGTTGCCATTTATATAAAATGGAAAAAACAAAACAAAACAGCGACACTAAAAATTTTACACAGAAGAGTATGTCATAATAAGATTCAGGGCTCTGAAAGCTCATTCATACTATATCAGAGAATTGATTGGAAGTTATGAGACGAAGCAGTGAAATCAATTAGGTAGCAATTGCAGTTGTATAAGTGACAATTACTATTGGCTTTGACCAGAGTGGAGATCATGTAGATGGGGAAAAAAAAGGATT
>PVJD01002018.1:0-224769 GCA_004026545.1 Mormoops blainvillei
AGGAATAATATAAGCACAAGAACGTGCCCGTGTTCAAGGATGTTCATCTCGGCATTGCTCACAGTAGAAATAAATAAACAACCTCATTTGTTTCAATAGAGATCCAGATAAATAAATTACGGTACTCACACACAGTGGAATAATTTTGCAGCTATTAAAAATGATATTGTAGAACTCTATTTATTGACATTGAAAGATGATAGCAATTAGTGACAAAGAGCCCAGAACAGCTATTGCATATTAGGCATTCTGGTTTCATAAAATTGAACACATATCTCTATATCCACAGATGGGTGTATCAAGATGTCTACAAAAATTGGTGACACAGAAATGTCATCAAAATATTGATAGTGATCATCCCCAAGAAATGTGATTCAGAATGTTTTATTTTCATTTTTAAAAATTTATCAGAATAATGGATTGACTTTTTAAACAAAAACTATAATGCTGGTTTTTAAAAAACTGTTAAATCTTAAAAAGAGATGTAAAAGTATTATTGGGAGAGTGTGATCCACCAGGAAACTAACTCTGACCTTTCAGGGGCGAGGGCAGCACAGATGGGCCGCAACGCCGGAGGCCCCTGCCCTCCGAAGCAGCGTGCACACCAGAGGGCCTCGTGATTGGTCCCCTCCGAGCTTGTCCAAGGGGGTGAGGGCACCCCCTTCCTCTAAGCTACCCCGGCCGAAGGTGCCCTGGCACAGACTACTCTTCGCAGCGTCATGACGCCTCTGCTCCCAAGAGGGGAAATGTCACACTTGCAATCAGTTACAGCAGGTCTCCGGATAACAAATAACGTCATCTCGTTCACCATCATTTCGTTCTAACGTTGATGAGGTGCCGCAGGCACTTTACTCCTGCTTGTATCAATTAGTCTACGGTAAAAGTGGTTTCATTACATGCCGTTTTGCTTAAAAGTCACATTGACAATGTTAAGTGAGGACTTACTGTATGTGATTTAATTAAGTATTAAGTAAACCTGTGAAATGTGTATGAAAAGAGAGAACTGGTTGTATGAAAACTAACATATGCTTCAGGAAAGACATGATAAAGGCAAGTCACTAAAGAACACATTTCCGGCAAATTAGGTGTGGGTGAATCAACTACAAAAGTTGTGGGAGGAACATGCTCTAGAGGAATTTTATATTCAAATTGCTTTTCATATATCTAAGGTTTTTCTTCATCTTAAAGAAACAGAAATTGGAAATGACAGACATACATTATGGATGTAATTTATGAAAGAAAGAAAATGCAGACCTCCAAACAGCAGACCTATATTCAAAGAAGAGGCCCTGGCCCTACATCAAAAGAATGGCAAATGAATGTACATTTAGCTGTTTTAAGTTAAACTAAAATGTTTAAGGTATGTATCAATTTTTGATTCCCTGCTTTAACCTACTTTTAAGATTAAACAATTGTGTCAGCTACAAGGACTTCAACTCTTCCTCCAAAACATTCTAACGTAAACATCAAGGTGTTCTTCGATTCTCTCCCTCATGCTAAGAGCCCACAAAGGTTTGTGTTCTGGTCACGGCTTAAAGGGCCACACATCTAGGACAGTCAGCCCCACCACATGCGGAGCTTGAGCCACTTCCACGTCAGTAAAACAGGGATGCTCCCCGACCCACTGCTCACACTGCAATAGGGTGAGGCTCGAAGGAGATGACGGTTGCGGACAGGGGTGAGGGGAGGAGTATTTCACCCCTGCCCAGCTAACCTCTGTTCTGGCTGGCCAGCCTCTCTTCCTCTTTCTAAAGTCAGCTCCAGCATCACCTCCTCCAGGAAGCTTTCCTTGAGACTCTCCCCACAGGAGTCCAGCTTGGTTTCCGCTCCTTTGGGTGCCCACTGTGCGCGATGCTTCCCCTTCAGTGCCCATCTCATGCTGGGTGGTAACTGGTCATTCACCTGTTTGCTTGCCCTCCTGGACTACAAGCTGCTGAGGACAAAACTCAGTTCTTCCTTCCAGCCGCCAGTGCCTGGCACAGAGCTGGTGCTGTGAGGCCGTCTGTCAGCTGGGGGCCGTCACCTGCACTCTCACCACATACTGTACATGTTCTATCGAGCACTTAAAGCGAAAGGTTCAGGTTATTTATGTGCCTGCTCTTCCTCCGAACTAAAGCCTTCGTTTCTGCAGGATGACTACACCGCGGTAAAGCCAGTGGGGCTCCACAGCCCCGCTTGGTCCCTTCCAGCTGCTGTGATGAGGAAGCAAGGGAGTCTCAGTGGGAACTCCCAGAAAAGGGGGGTGAGGAATGCCTAACTCTCTGGAGGCTACTGAAGGGAAAAAGGAGATGCTGGGTGTAGAGCAGAGGGCCTGACTCCCGGGAGGAGCTCGACAGAGCAACGCTCCCTCGGGGCCACAGAGCTGAGCTCCCAGATGAAAGCCACTCCCTCCTGGGAAGCCTCGGGCTTCCTCATGAGTGTCCACCCGGCCTCTGGAGCTGGGGCATTTTTTGTTGTTGTCATGTCCGTCTTCTTTTTCACAATGAAAATACTCAAACATTTACGTAAGTAGAAAGAATAGGACAATGAACCACCAAGGTACCCAGGAATTATCGAACCGTGGCCAAAATCGTTTCAGTAACATCCTCAACTCTAAAATTATTTTAAAAATCAACCCTAGAAATCAGTCATATTTCATCCATAAAAAATTTTAGCATATAGCTGTAAAAGGAAAAGATTCTTAACAAAGCCCATACAATATAATTAGCACATCTAAAACAATGACAATAATCACCTCCCATCACCAAATATGTCAGCAGACACACTTCCCTGACTGCATCATACTTTTATTTTTTTTGAACAATTGGTTTGCTTCTAATTAAATTGGTATACAAATAAACACCATGTGTTGCATTTGATTGGTGTGTCTTTTAAATTTCTTTTAATCCAGTGGTTCTCCCAGCAACCAGTAGGGCTTATAAAAAGAGAATGCTGGGGCCCACTCCCAGACTTTCTGATTCAGGGTGTCTGGGATGAGGTCCCAAAATTTGCCTTTCCAGCAAGTTTCTAGATGTGCTGGCGCTGCTGGTCGGGAGCCATAATTTGAGAACCACTGCAAATCTTCCAGTTTCACTCCCCTCGTCCCTTTTCCCCAGGATGAACAGAGTCCTAAGCTCACACTGCACATTTCCCGCCCCACACCTAGAATCAAGCCATTTCTCCAAGGAGTCTTACTTCCTTTTAGTGTGAAAAGGTATTTAGAAATCACAATTTGGCACTAGAGGTGCTCACTGTTCTGGTTTGAACACTTTCAAAGCCCTTCAAGTAGCGAGGACTAATAAATTTTTTTAATAGTAAATACATCATGAGTTCATATTGATATTTCCAATTTAAATTAAGGATTGCAGGAATTTTACTTCTTTGATTTTTGATTTATCTTTTCCCTGACAGTAAGAATACTCAACATACTTATTTGTTTTATCCTATAATAGAAATATAGGAGTATAATAGCAATACCAGTATCATTATTAACAATTTAATCACTGAAAACAATTTAAAATTTTTTTGCAGCTCTTTCTGCTCTCAGAGTATCTCCGTGAGTGATAATATACAGCCAAATCACTGTTAGACATTAAGTGTTTCCTCTGCGTGGTTATACCTTCAATACTGTATACACAAAGGTTTGTTCATTACATCTTGCTATGAACTTTTAGAAAGTTTTTCTCATTTTGATTTGTTTTTATTTATAGTTATGTAAAGCATTTATATAATTTCAGTCAAATTTACAAAACAAGGTCCATCCTAAGAAAGCTACATTCCGCCCTGTCCTTCCATCCTCTTCCTTCTCACCCCTAAAAGTAGCCTGTATTTTTTATTAGTTATCCTTCCATTTTAAAAAATGTATAAATGAATATGTGAATACATTTGTGGGGCCCCCCACCCCCACCCCGCCAACTTGCTCAGACAGACCGAGGTGTATGGCCGCACCTCCCAGAGCAGCCGGGGCTGGAGGGCATGGCGCAGCCCCTGCAAAAGGCAACGCAATGACTGGCACTCGGAGAAAACTCTGGAAGCAAACAGTCACTGGGGTTGCTGGTAAAAAGTTGGAAATCTGATTTACACACATTTCACACCAAGAAAAAGGCACTGTATAAAACAGAGGCGGGGACAGAAAAGTGGCCAGAGGCAATTTAACACCACACAGGGGGTCTGGTCTATACCAGGAACCATATCAGAGAGTCTCTAAGGTCCTTTTAGTGGCTCTAAAATTCTGTGATGCTAAAGTGAGCATAATCAATTCCCCATGAAAGCTTCGGAAAGACGGGATGAATCGTCCCAAGCACTGACCAGCCCCTGGACCAACTCGCCAGTGGGGGAGACCAGGGCAGTATAATGTGTATTTACACACACACGCAGAGTAAGAACCGCACTCTGTTCAACAGACAGTACTATGTACTGGGGATGAAAACACTGCACTGAGGGTAAATTGTTTAGTTCAGACACATTGTGCTTTAAAAATCATATGGACAAAAGTTCAAGAGTATGAGGGGAAATTATTCATTCATTCATTTAAAAATATAAACACATCAGACTTGGCCCCTCATTGGAAACCGAGGAAGGCAGACATTAAACAAATGCATTTGTAATTATAATTTGTGCTAAGAGTGGTGATGAAGTGCAAGCTATGACTGAGTGAACAGGGAGCCCTTTCTGACCTTGAAGAAACACGCAAGCTGCGATGCGAAAGGCGAGGCGCCAGCTAGCTGGGGGTGAGGCAGGGGACAGGTAGTCAGAACATCTGTGTCGTCTAAGCCTAAGACAGAAAGAGCTTGGTGGGTTAGAAGGAAAGGAAAGGCCAATGCGGGCCGGGAAGCCAACGGGTCCCCTTCCCTTCAGCCTCCCCTCTCCCACTGCAGGCTCCACCGGCCCAGCACGATTCCCCTGCGCCAGGACGGGTTACACACTCCCCAAGCTTCGTGTCCCCAAACTTCCTCCCCAGGCTCCCAAGAGGGAAGCTGAGGCAGGCCCCTCAGGCCCTTCCGGGCAGAGAGAGCGGCCTCACTGCTACTTCTCCGCCACCGCTGACAAGCCCAAGAGCTATCACAGGGGGGTCAAGCAGATGAGTACTGACGTTGAATGCAAATTCCCTTCTGCCTTCCTGCTGGCCTTCGGCAAGAATTCACAGGTTAGGTAAGTGAGGGGTGGAGTAGCTATCAGGCCACCAATCAAAGAGTCCTACCACCTCCTTAACCCGTGCCCTCCTTCTTCCGGGGCAGTTTCTCTGACCGCCAGAGTGGGTGCTCGCCCGGCCACAATTCACGTTTCCCCACAGACAAAATCCTGGGGCCACTCCCACACTGCCTGACTGCTGATTGGTGCCATGAGACAGGGGACGAGGATGGGTGCGGGAGCAAGTGTTCTCAATTCAGTCACAGTTACCTTACTATAACGTCCAGCTTTTAAGGGAAGTTTCAATGGTTTTACAATAAATGATTTTCATTGATTTTTAAAAAGTAGTTTCTAAGTAGTTAAAACAGGCTTGAATAAGGCCCTCTAAATATGATGCTGAAAGCCAACAAAAGGCATCAGATGTCCAGAAAAAAGCATCCAAACTGAAAGAGACTTTGAGTAGACGGGAATGAGCTGGCCCATGGGGACAAGCTGGGACGTAAAGCCCATAAAACCAAAGTTTATCCCTTGGATTCAGGCACTTGCACTTAAGCCAGCTCTGCGACCTGCAGCATGTGCCTCGCCCCCACGCCAGAGGTTCCCCATGCGCAGAGCACAAACAGGATCTCCCTCAGCAAAGACGTACTGGGAACGGGGGCAGGACAGGGTTAGGGAGGCAGGGGTACGGGGGGATGAGGAGGAACACGCAGGGAGCAGCCGGCACAGCGCCTGGCATGCCGCTCTTAACGAACATGGAGCCTCCCCGACCCCCGCCCGCCAACACAGTCCCCAGACTGAGCGCCCACCTGGCTGCTGTGAGCCGGGTCCTCGGATGGACGCACAGGAGACTGAAGCACAAGCCCCAGTGGCATCCTTGAGCCTCTGAATCCATGTGTCACCACTCACCTGTTCACAGTGAAGTGTGCACTGGCCATTTGTGGGGAGTGAGACCCTCCAGAGAAGGGTCAGTAACCTTGCAGCCTCCTCCAGGACCAGCTTGGCTCTGCTCACGCTGGCGACAAACCTGCTCGGGGGCGCTGGGTGCAGACCCTGCGGGGGGATGAGAGGGCTGTCACGTGCGGTCTTGAGAAAGATTACGGACGAGCCAGCTCTAATGGGCGGCACAAACCTCCAGGCCGCAGGGCTCGCGTTCCACATGCTGAGCAAGGGCCTGGTGCCAGACGACGTCAATTTATTGTTCTTAAAGACTGGCGAATTATAGATTATGAGGGAATTTCGGGGGCGATTTTAGCCCAATCAATAACCATGATTAATAACCACCTGCATTAACTGTATTTACTATGCCAAGCGGAGGAAGCATGGTGGGACCACTCTCACGGCCGCTCAGGACGGCAAGCGACGCCAGCAGCAAGCAAAGCAACACAGACGCCTCTGTCTCAGCCACCCGCTGGGTGGCTCCACCCGCTGCCGCTTCTCCACGGGGCCTCCAAGTCCCTCTCACCCTCCCCGCTGGCGGAAGCAAACTCACACTGGGGGATGGCATGGGCATGAGAAAGCACAGAACGTGAATCAGAGAGAGGGAAACCCAAAATAAATTTTAAAAACCAAAAGAGCACTGTCTTCAAAATAACAGAAATACAAAAGAAAACAATACACCCCTTTTAGCTATCAAATTGGCCAAAAAGCCACATATAAATAAAAACACTCAGTGAAGACAAAGGTATAGTGAGATAATAATACTCTCAGAAGGCGATGCAGCAAGAGTCACCGCGAGAGCCCTGAAGAGTTCGCAGCCTTTGAGCGTCTCATTCCACTTTTAGGAAGTCATCCCTAAGGAACTAATCGAAGGTATGACCAGCGATCTACTTACAGGGATCATCACAGCTGAAACATCCCATAACCAGGTGAAAGAGTAAACAAATGGTGGTACAACCACATGAGCTTATTTTTCAGCCATTAAAAGTCAAGTTCAACAAACATGATGAATGAAACAGAAAAAAATGTTACTATTATGTGAACTCAAAGTCAAAATATGAAATTCATATATTCGGAGTCAGTTTAATTAAGCTTTATGAATGAGCTAAAAATATATTTATCGGGATTTTAAGTGTTGAGCACTATGTGGTATTTTTACAGACTTTGTTTTTATGATTCTCTAGTTTTTCATTTTTGCACAATAAAGATTATAATCAGAAAAGAACAGTAGTCTTATTAGTATTTATTGATTCATTTGACAAATAATTACCATGCGTCTCTTCCAAGCCAGGCCCTGAGCCAGGCAGTGGGTACACAACACTGAGCAACACAGGCGCTCTCCCTGTCCTCCTGGAGCTTATTATCTAGTGAAACATAAAGCGCAAAACTGACCTTTACAAAATAACAGTGAAACAAATAAAACGGAAAAGCAGAATAGGTTTCAGGAAGCAGGGGGCTCAAGTAGCCTCGGGAAGGACCAGAGAAGAGGGACCAGTGGAGTCTGGGTCCAGTCTGGAAGAAAAAAGGCAATTTGATGCCGAGCACCTGGCACATGGGCCCTCAAACAAATGAGTCCTGAAATGAGAACGATTTCAGGAGGAGGAGGCAGGAGGAGGGGGTGGCTAACAGGCGCCGAGGGGCCTTCGACCCCAGACAGCACAGGGCGCCCAGGCTGGAGGCGGGGCGTGGCTGGCAAAGAGGACGCCGCACGCAGCCCAGGCTGACGAGGGCAGGGCGCCTGTGGGACCTGGAGATGGCGGTGGGAGGGAGGCAGCAGACCAGCAAAGGACAGGCCCTGGCACCTGAGCTGCTCCCAGGGCACGTGGAGTTTCTTCCTGGGGGAGTGAGGGGATGAACAATGTTCTTCAGGAAGCTGTGTCGTGACAGAAAGAGAGGACCTTGGAGGACAGAGAACTGAGTTCAAATCTTGACGACTCCAAGTTACTTCCCCTCAGCACTGTGAGGCAGGAATGACTTCACCTACTCCAAGGGTTGTTCTGGGATGAGAGAGACCACGCGAAAAGTTGCTCTGCAAGGAGAGACGGCAGCGCCACCAACCCCGAGGGGGTGCAGGACGTCTCACACTGGCACACTCAGCACAGAGACGCTGAGAAGTTGCTGTGCGGCTGCCCACCTGCCGCGTGAGGCTCAGGACTGGCATTCACTGCAGCAGCCCGTGCCTGCGCAGGGGCCTGGGTGGGTGATGGCCAGGTGGCTGGGCAGGTGACTGAGGGATGCGGTGAAGGGTCGAAGGACATAAGGTCGGATGGAAGGCACAGGGCAGATCCCGGCAAAGCAACGGCAGTAATGCAAGGTACCAGCCTCGACCAGTGTCCCTCCCGCAGCAAACAGCAACAGTCCCCCAGACTGGACCTGACTTAGCAGCTCTCGGGGGCTACATTTCCAGGTCCCCCCTTTAGGGGTCTGAGGACACTTGCGCCACTTGCCCCCTAGCGCCCTCAGCCGACAGGCCCATCCCTGCCCCCAGTGACCATCTGTCTCCCTCCAGCTCTATCAGTCAGGTTACCTTTGTTCCCAGCTCTCGACTTGAGGGGCTGGGGGCCTCTTGGATCTGAATGTCCATCTCGGCAAGGAGTTTCTGGCCCTGGCCAATGTGCTCACACAGGGCGTCATAGTCCTCAATCAGGCCTAGGACATGGCAGCCGCTCTTGCTGGCCCACAGGTGGTGGCCAGGGACCAGGTGAGACACGCACGGGGTGCTGGTGGTGGAGCTGCCACTGTCACAGGAGAGGGAGTCCATGTCATTTCTAGAGAGTGGAGGAGTCTTTGAAGCTACAGAATGAGAGGGAAGACGTCAGATCTACTGGGGGCAGCACTCTGTTCCATGAGCCGCGTTCAACCACGTGGGAGCCAGCCAGGAGGGCTGAGTGGCCCTCAGTCTGCATATCCGGGCTGGACTCATTCATTTGTGGGAGACACTCAATTCAATTCAACCAACGCTTAGCAGGTCAGGCACCCACTCTGCAGAAGACCCCCGATTCCCAGAGGCGAATCAAGCCAGTGCTTGCACTCCAGGAGCCCATGGTCCGATCAGAACACAGACACCATGTGGGAGGTGAAACAGCACAACAATGAAGAGCCAGGGCTCAGAGTTAAAAATAGTCAGCTCTGTGCAGGAAGGGAGATCAGGGAAGGCTTCCTAGAAGAAGCAACAGGTGAGCTGGGTTGAACAGGAAGCAAAAATTTACACTAAACAGAGGTAAAAGCCTGTTGCTTTTCCCTTTTGGATCAAAAAAAAGTCTGGATAAATAATTCTGCCTGGGACGCCAGTGAAGTTCGCATTCATGATGAGTGCTGAGGAAGCAGCAGGGTTTTCACTGGCAGAGGACGGGACGAGGGCGGTCTGGCAAAGAGGGAAGTGGGGCCGTGGCTGGAGGGCGGTGGCCCATCTGCATGAGAACACGAGGGCACAGGAATAAGGCCAGACAAGCTGCACGGAAGCTGGCTGCTGGGGGGCCCTGAGAGCCACATGAAGGTGTCACACTTTAATCAACAGAGACTGATGATGTCACTGAGGCTGGTTATACCCAGGAACAAATTAGCTGGCTTGGAGAAGGAGATCACCAGCTAGAGATGCTGAGAACATGAAATCCCAAACCCTGCCAAACACCTTTTTAAGCTGAGACCAGGGACCTCCTTCTCTTTCATTTAAAGAGTCCTACTGGCAAATCCAACCCTATTGTCATCAACTCAGACTTCTGCTTTGTACCTGATCTCGGGGGCACTGCCAGGGTGGAGTCAAACAGATCACATGAATTATCAGTTGCCACGGGACCTCTGTCACCATCTACAAAATGCAAAATAAGAGAAGGAAAATGAACTTAAAAGGTTTCTGCTCACAGAGAGAATTTAAGGAGAATACAGGGAAGTGCCCAACACGTGAGCATTCATTTGCACCCTCACTGGGCACCTCTCCTGCCAGGCCTTGTGCCGGGCACAGGATAAGAGTGAGCAGGCCCAGTCCCCTCCTGGGAAGGACCCTTCGCTCCAGACAAGAAAACAGGCAGTTTTCCTCCGGGGTGATCAGGGCTGAGCAAGGAAAACCCAGGGCTGTGGGAGCTCACGGGAGGGGTGCTAACCCCGAGAAGACAGAGAAATGCAGGCGGAGGAACAAGCAGATAAAAAGGCACTGAGGAGTGAGCTGCCATGACACACCCAGGGAGAATGAAACTGTTCAACTGCTGAGCCCAGGGAGCCAGGCCAGGACTGTGAGGACTGTGGGGACCCACTCAAGGGGAGGAGGCAGTGCCCAGCTGAGATCTGCATTCTGGACTGCAGGAGTGCGTCCGGAAGCTGCTGCAGGAACCCAGGCAAGGGAGAAGAGCAACGTGAAGTAGGCTTTGGAAGGCTATGCATTTGAGACATAAGGAGGCAAAATCAATGGGATGTTGTACACGATGATATGCGACTTCTGTGATTTAGAAACCACTTTTGCCTTAGAACATAGTAAGTAGCATGGTGAGCAGGATGGCAGTGGAATTTAGATTTCCTGGAAGACGAGACCAAGGCACAGAGAGAGAGTAGCGACCTGCCTGCCTAGCATTCCCCAGAGCGCGCTGGCGGAGGAAGGACTGTCCAGGCCTTAGGATGCCCCACCCAGCTCCTCCCGCCCAGGCACCTCCAGAGGGTGCACTACGACTCCTGAAAGGTATTGCTTTCTGCCCAAAAGAGGATCTTTACAGCAGAACTTTCCAACACGTGCACATAAATACAGTCCTGAAAAGTCTTCTGCCAAGGACGTGATGCTGCCTAAATGCAGCTCTAGTCTTTGCTCACGGGGAGCGGAGAGCGTTTCCACTGAGGCAGCTCTGTGACTTTTGACATGCTCTCCTGGGCGCCTCCTGCAATCCTGGGCCAATTTCAACAGCAGGTGCAGGCAGTTCAGGGCCTCCTCACCTCAGTCGCCCAACTCCCCTACCCCGGCACCCCACACACTGAACTGTCTCCTGCTGCAATCTCCCCAGCCCACCGCCACGATCTCCTGGGTCCCCTCTCAAAGCCCTAAGAAGGGAAACAGGCCTGTATTTAAAACGGTAATGCCCACCGCCAACGTATGTCCTATGCAGAAAATGGCAACACGGCACCTTCAGGCCCTGGGAGATTCCCCTAGAACTGTATCGTAAGAATACTGTTTAACAGCACATTTACACCAATGTCTAATAAAGCTCCAAATCGGAGACCACTCTAATAACCACCAGGGTAACGGTTTAGTAACTGACGATAATCTGCAAACAATAATCAGAAAGCCCATGTGGATGAAAACATTTATGATATAAAACTGGGCAAAAACAAAGGACACAGAACGGCACAAAGACCAACTGAACAATATAAATTCATGCCTCCATCTGAGAAATGTAGAACAGAACAAAGTATGCAAAGTAAAAAAAATTATCATTTTGTAGATCATGAAGGACTTTTTTTTCCACTTTCTGTTTCATAGTGTCACATCAACTTTTTGGTTAAAAATTTAAAACCCTTATTAAGGAGAAACCAATGAGCCAATCACCACAAGTTCTAAAGCAGGTTGGGTGCTCTTTAAGAGATTTAAATTTTTTAAATTAAAGGCAACAGACATAATTTCCAATTCAAGTAAAGATAAGTTCAAACCCTCACATGACACATGTTTATAAAACATGTTGACATTCTTTGTCTCACTGGATGGGCTGATGAACCCCAGGCACCTGAAGCTCTAGAAGGTCAGGTGGTGCTTCAGGGACAGGTCTGGACTCAAGAGCTAAAAAACGATTTCTAGCCCCAGCTTTGCCACCTACTCATTGTGTCGCTTTGGACAACTTGCTGGGTCTTAGTTCCTTCATCCAGAGCTAAGTTGGCCTGACCAACTGCTTTGAGCCCGACCACTTGCTGGTTTCCTCTGCTGGGCAGGTGGTCGAGGACTGAGCCTAGTCTTGTCCCCTTTCTGCCACCCTAAACAGCCTCTGCGGGGCTAGACAATAAAGCCACAAGCAAATACAAAACAGAACCAGTTTCAAACCTACCAGGATGCTTTTCAGATTCTGAAAAACACTGACAGCCAGGATAAGAGGTTTAAATTCTCTCTCAAAGGCCACAAGCGGGACTGGATTTTCAGCAGTGAAGGGATGTGGGCAGGACTAAATGGATGGGAGGGAGAAGACCGCGGCCGAGGAGGGTGGCTGAGAGCCCAAACTCCACTTCCCTGCTAACCAGGAGGCCCCAGAGACTACCCCATTTTGCCAACGATAACACCTATTTAGTGGTCACGGAAAGCACGTCTGCTGTCAGTGGAAGGGCGCCTCCGCGAGCAGAGGCAGCACTCGGGGGCGCGCACGTCCCGCTCCGACGCGCAGGGTTGCCGCCTCTAACCGCGAGGAGAGGCGGGAGCGGTACCGTGTTTGGCTGGCTGCAGGGGCTCGGGCGTGGGTACGGTTTGCAGAACCAAAGTGAGGTCTGCGTCCTGAGTCTTCCTGCCGCCCGTGGCCAGCCGCTCCTTGAGCTGGCCCTGCAGTGTGCTGTTGGTATCGATGCTCCTTTCCAGCTGTGTCCGCAGAGCTTGGATCTCGGTCAGGAGGCCGTGCAGGTCACTGAGAGGGTCCTGCCCCTTCTGGTCTTCTCCCGACACCTCTGCTCTGGACTCTGCAAACATATGCAAAGGGAAGCCTTGACATCTTCTTCCACCAAAGGGTCAGCTGTCAAAGGAGCTCGATGGAGTTTAAAACCCGCCACCACCATCACCCACCCTTCCCTTCCTAAGAACTAGGTACAATTTAAAATAACAACTTGACTTTAAAAACAAAAATATTGGCAGGCTTAATTGCTGCTATTCCACAGGCTAAATAAGAGCTGGAAATTAATTTTTGCTTCTGGCCATAAAAGCCTAGCAAATTGCACACCAAACCCCGAAATTATGTCTGGTAGTAATAAAATCTATTTGGGTGGAATTATAGAATGAAAGGGGCTGATTTTAAGAGCCAGAGTATATTAAAAAGGCTCAACAGCCAGAATAAGAAAAGCAACTTGAAGAGAAAATAAAAGCTGGGAGGTGACCCTTTACTAGATAAACTTTCAATAGGGCGAAACCATCTGGAAAATTAGTTTAAAAAAAAAAAAACACCACACCTCAAAATTGATTCTAAAATATCTGAATTCATAGTCGAGCCCCTCTCAGGACACGGAGAGGCCGCGCCGACATCCGCCTCCAGCGTGCCGTGCGCGATGCACAAATGTGTGCTGACTGAATGGGCAAAAAGAAACACAGACAAGCAAGGAAACTGTAAAATTATAATAAAAGTCGTATCTTGAGTGCCTACTGTGTCCTAGGTACTGTGCTAGAATGCATTTAATAAATGATCTCATTTAATTTTCACAACAACTCTACAGAACGGATACCAGTAGGCATGTTTTCTAGAGGGAGAAACAAGCCCACAGGAGTGAGAGGACCACCCAAAAGCCACAGGGCCGGGCACCAGGGCGGGGGAAATCCAGTCCTCGGCTGGCCTGACTCCTGAGCCTTCCACGTCTCCTGCGGCTCCTTCCGAAGAAGCTCGCTCCACAATATACCTACGGCGCCAGGAGGTGAACACGGGGTCTGACGACAGCATTTAGGAGGCAGTGTCGAACGCTGTTTGGAAGAGCAGACAGCCCAAGGCACAGAGCCCGGGCTGAGAAAGGCCTCGGCCCAGAGCGCCCAGTACCTCTGGGAATCCTGCGCTCCTCGTCCAGCTTCTCATAGACCTTCAGCTCCACTCGCAGGGACTGGAGTACCTTGTCGTTCTGTGAGAGCAGCTGCTGCCTCCATTTCAGCTCCTCCTGCACCCTGCAAAGGCCCCAGCCCCACAGGGAGGGGGGGTTAATTCTACTTGGGAGTGGCTCAGTCAAACCCCACCACCTAGCCAATTCCACCCTCAAGCTGGAAGAGTGTAGACAAGAGTGGCAAGCATGGTTAAGAATTCTAGTCACAGCCATCACTCCCCGAGTGCCCCTCTGAGCCCAGCCCTTTATGTACATGATCTCAGGTGATCTTCAGAGACACCCGTAAAGGAACATGTTATCTAACCCTCAACTCAGATAGGAGGCGGTGAAGCTCCAAGGCTATGTCTTACCCAGGGTGCACAGCCCTGGTAAGGGGCCAGGGCTGTGTGATGGCAAAGACAATGATCTTGCTAAATCACTGCACCACCCTGGGTGACTGAGGGTGATGTCAGTCACTCTAAAAGAGCCGGACACTCAGGAGTGCCGACAGGAAAGACAGAACACATGGGGGACAAGACAGGGTCTCTAAGAGGAAACTGCAAAGAGCAGATGGTACAATTCCTTTAAAATCTAAGTCAGATTCATGCCCTCCTCTACTCAGAATCTTCCCCAACCTCCCTATGCCAGAGTAAAAACCAAAGTCTTTATCATATGACAAGGTTCTATGTGATCAGGCATCCAGCCACCTCTCTGCCCACTCCCCAGGGACCAGTCTGCCTGCTCTACCCTGTGGAAGCCAAAGACACCTGCCTTCGGGCCTGTACCCTTTCCTCTGACAATGATCTTCTGCCAGATACCGCAGAGCTCACGCCTTCCCTTCTCAAACGGCGCCTCTGCAGAGGCCTTCCCTGGCCTGCCCTGGCCCAAAACTGACAGTCTGCCCCCGAAGGCCCCATCCTCCTTATTCCAATGATCTCTCTCCGCATGTTTTATTTCCACCTGATGTATTACATGTTTGGGTGCTCGCTGTCTTACTGTCGTCCCTGTGCTCTAGGGCAGGGTCCGGCATGCCCTGTTGCATGACTGCAGCCCAGTGTGTGGATGCCCGCACGGCCCCCAGGACACGGGTGCACCAAACCACTACCTGCTCAGCTCGCTGCGGCTGTCACAGAGCCCCTGCAGCAGCTGCTGGATGTGCCTCTCCCTCTGGTCCACCTCCTGCTGCAGCCTTTCGTTCTCTGCCTTCACACAGACAAACTCTCGCTGGAGGTGCTCAAGGTTTGCAGTCTTCCTGGAGAGGGACTCTCGTAATTTTTCATTCTCCTTCTGTTTATCTGCAAACAAAAAACGCGCCACTGAGAAGAGACACCATTTGTTTTTTCCAACCTTATTACGCAAATACAGCACTTCAGCTCGAGCACTCCGAGAATACAAAAGAGAATGAGATTTAATCTGGCATTTATGATTCTGGCATTCCAATTATCTTATGCATTTTGGGTAGATAAATCTGTCAACATCAAGGCTGCAGATTAAACGTCACTGGGATGAAATGGGCTTGTTTAATTTTCTATTAAATAATGGGCTGTGCAAACCTAGTTACTTTGCCTTCACAGAGCAAACAGTGGGTAGAAATTACAGACAGAGGCAAGAAACAGGCCCCAAATTCTGGCACTGGGTGTTGGAAAAGTCCGCAAGCCTCCCTCCCGCCAGGCCAGCAGGGTTGTGCAGGTGGCAGCCAGGGGCCCATTCACCCCAGGCTCCGAGGGCAGTACCTCTCCTGAGGAATAAGATACACCTGGGGCCTGGAGGCAGAGGGCCATGCTCGAGTGCTCTCCTGCTTACTGACTCTGTAATCTCGAGTGTGTTTCTGCACTTCTCTGTGCCTCAGTTTTCTCATCTGTGCCAGTGGGAGGATTAGCCAGGTAACTGTATGCACGGGGCTTCACAAGCACGCTGACGGCTGTAAGCACCGCACCACGCGAGCTAACTGCAGGCATCGCATTAAGATCTTTACATATGTCATCTTATTTACTCTTCATCGCAAATCTCCAAGGTAGGTGCTCGTATTCTCCCCATTTTCCAGACAGGAAAATAAGAAGCAAAGAGGTTAAGATTTTCCTGGAGATCACAGAGCCAACAAGTGGCAGGGCCAGGATTCAGACCCAGTTTTCCTGATCCCACTCTTAATCTCGACACGTTAACTTCCGAGCAAGTTTCCTCCGCCCCGCTCAGGCTCTACCCACATTTAGCGTCGTGTAATTCCAGACTGGTCTATACTCGCCCCTTCTCTAACCTGTAGGCCTTGTCTGCTCTCTTTCTTCTACTGAAAAGGCCCTGGATTTTCTCAACCTTAGGCACGTTGTTTAATCTCTACTTACCCTCCCAGACCCACTTTTGAAGACCCGCCTTCAGCGGGTTGGTGCCATCTCCAGGGTCACACAGCTCCCTGAGCCGGCCTTTCCCGTGGAGGCTAGTCCTCAGCCTGGCCTGCGTGGGCTGCCCGGCTGGGTCTCCCGGCAGACCAGTTCTCGTTCGTTTCTGCTCAGGATCCGCACGGGCCCTGACAAAGAACTGAGCCAGGGTGGCTTGCTGGGTGGATGAATGAACTGCAGAAGCCAGAATGTCACCTCTCAAACCAAAACCTCTAGGGAAAGTGAAATAAGCTGGTCCCAGTTCTAGCTCCACCACCTTCTAGTTCCGCACATATAGTTCACCCAATTCCTTAGGCCACAGTTTCTTACCTGTAAAACAGGACTAATAATGTATCATTCTGGAAACATTTTAAGTATTGAGGGTAAACTAAGTGAAAGCTCTTGGGAGGCTAAGCTGCAACAGAAGGAAGTAAGAAAAGGACTCTTTTTAAGAAATACTGGAAAAACGTTCCTGACAGTAGGAAATCTCTGACTGAGATGTGGCCGTAAATACTCCCAGACCTTCTCTCTTCCACCGCAACCTGAGACAAGAGAGGCGTCTATACAGAGGGGATGGGAGCAAGTAAAGAGAGTAACGTGTACCGAGCTGAGGGCCTTACAGAGTTTAATCGTCCCAGCAGCCCTATGAGGTAGTTCTATTTTGCAGCTAAGAACACTGAGGCTCAGAGAGGTTACGTGACCTGCCCAAAGTCACAGAGCCACCGGACGTGAACCTAGGTGGGCCGGACTCCGGGGCCTGCATTCTTCTCAGGCCGCAGAAGGCGGCGGGGCCGCGGCCGCGCGGGCCTCCTTCAGCGCTTACCTCTGGACCCTCTGGCAAGCATCGCATTGAGGGCCTGGTTCTGCTTCCTCAGGAAACGAATTTCTGACGTCAGAGAATTATGCAGCTCTGAACCACAAACAAAAATGTTTGAAGAACCTATAAAAACACACATAGTGATTCATGTAGAGTCTCCAGGTGAGTACAGAAGTTTCCAGAAAACAGCTCTGAATAATGAGGAAAAAACATACAATGAAAATCGCTCATGTGAACTATATGTGCTATTACCAGAGTCCAAAGGAAATAAGAGTTGGGCTGGAAAGAGGAGACAAGGTGGGGCTTCCCCACATCTTACCTGTCCTAAGGGGGAACAAAGGATGAGACCGAGGCTCGGGTGAGATGAGTGGGCGACAGTCTTAACCTCCACAGATGTCTCTCCAGAGGTCCGAGCCCACACATCTGGCGGCCTGCGGGGCCTCTCCCAGTCCACAGAGCCGAGGCTGAACTCCTCCCCTTTCCTCCCTCGGCCCTCCAAACCTACTCGCTTTCCTGTCCCCGGTCCTGCCGGCTGATGGTATCACCGCTATCCCTAACCCCGTCTAGAAACCTCGGAACCATGTCAAACACTCTCCTTTCCACTGCCCAGTCACTCAGCAGTCGAATGCCTGGACACTGGTCCACTCTTTTCTGTCCCTACAGTTCAGGCCTTATCACCTTGTCTCCTGACTACTCTGCCAATGGGGTTATCATCCTAAACAGTGTCCATTCATGTTATTCTCTGCTCAAAAACCTGCAATGGCCCACCATTGTGAAAAACAAACAAAAAACCAAACACTAGGTCCAAATTTCAGATCGCCATCACTCAGCTCCAGTCTCTACCTCTCCACCCCAGTGCCCTCGAATGCCGGCAAACTGGGTCACTTCCGTGTCCCGAATGTACTGTGTGGTCACGCATCCCCCTAACCTTGTAGAATGAGGTATTCCCTTTGCCTAGAATGCCTACCCCCTTCTTCCCCTGTCAAATCACACTCATCTTTCAACTTTTAGCTTAAATTTACTGCCTCTAAGTGTATGCAAACAAGATCAGTGTCTGAAGCGAGACAGTCTGGGTCTGAGGTCACTTACCAACTCCAATCGGTTTCTCATCTGTAAATACCTCCCCAGGCTGTGGTCTATCTCTGGAAACCCTATCCCTTCCTCTAGCCAGACACCTCCTTTGACACTTCATCTCAACACTCCCTGTCCTCTGAGCCTTCTACATCTGCACCACATAAAATGCTTATGTCCACAGCTACCCTCTGCAGAGTACCGCTGGTGTACAAGGTGCCTTCTACAGGTAGGGGGACATGCTTCCCTCCGGTCTTCCTTACGGATTGAGTCCACTACACCACAGAGCTGAATGCCAGCTTCCTGCCCTCCCAGGCTCTGGTGCAGCTAGGCTGTGGCTGTAGGCTGCTTCTCGGTGAGACTTGGGGGTTAGCCTGCTGGGCGCTTCGGGGAAAGATTTCCCACTCAGGAGAAAAGAGAAGGACAGGGAGAAGCCACACCCTTCCTTCCTGTGCTCTGGATACTGTCCTGAGAGGCTGTGACACTTGTAACTACCGCAGTCATCACAGGCACTAACCCCAAGGCCTGCTGTCACTGTGCCACTAACCCTGCCTTGGACTGCCCACCTCTGGGTTTGCTTTGTAAGAAAACATAAATCCCCACTGTCCACACCGGTCTATACTCAAATTTTGCTATTTGAAGCTGAAAGCATCTGACACACAGCCGATTACCTACAGTTTCCACACTCCCATAAGGAAGGTATGACATCGGCCTCCCAGAGCCCAAGTCTGCACTCTTTCCCCTCCACGGTGCCCTTCTCCTCACGCTGCGAGTCACCTGCCACAATGTCCTACAGTGCTTACATCACGTACATCTCTCCTCACCATCTTCCTCCGCTCTCTCTGTGGGTTCTGGTGCTTTTCAGAGACACCTGGTTTTGAACAACGGCTCTGGTTTCTTAATAGCTGCATAACCTAAGGCAAGTCACATAACTTCCCTAAGTCTCCATTAGCTCAATAAAAATGATGGAAGTTATTATTACTGCAATTACCATTTGTATTAATATTACAACTGATGACAGGCTGGAGCCGAAATGGAACAGAGGAGCAATCTGGGTGAACAGGAAAAATTCTAGAGAAGTCCACTATGACCACAGCTAAGGTGGTCACTTTTCAAAGGAACGGTCAGGCCACAGAGCAGTCCCTGACAAAGCCTGAGCCGGCAGGGTCCGCTTCTGAGGCTGGGAGGCCTGGCTTTCCCCTGGCCGCCATCACTGTTAAGCTCACATAACTGGTGACAAGCTAGAAGGTCTGACAAATGAGATGACAGCTTTCAACAAGAGTCTACCACAACATCACAAGAGCCAGACCTTTCTCAAACTGGCTCCCAAGACGAACACTCCACAGCGGGGGCCGGCGCAGCCACGTGTCTCTTTGTCTCCTCAGAGGCTGTGACAACATGGTGAGAAGAGCCTGTCTTTCCACCAGCGTGCATCCTTTATGTACGCCGCTTCGTAAATCTTCCCGTCAAAGTGAATTACTCTCCAGAGCAATTGCCTGCTCCATTATAGCTGGTGGCCATTTGAGCCCCCAAATAATTCTATAATTGGATTTGCCAGGGAAAATGTAAAACAGAATGAATCTAATTCAGGCATTACCAAGAGTGAATGTGAAGGGCCCAGGCATGTATTTCTTTCCTGTGTTTGATATGACTAATAACTCAGATTAATCAATTTCCCTGGGGGTGAGAGGGAGAGGATGCAAGACGGGGGTGCAGAGGGAGAGGGAGAAACGAGGCCACCCTGAACCAAACAGCAGTACGCACAGCACTCTGGAAAGGCGTCCTTCTAGGCTGAGGGCTGGAATGGGCTGGAGGGGAGTGAGAAATGGACTAGGGGCCCAAAGATTTAAGTGCTGCCACTGAGCACATCTTTCCAGAACTTAGGATCTTTGCAGAGCTTTGCAATGTTAAACTAGTAATGTTGTATGAAATACAATAGTAAGATAAAACTGATAATGGTGAGGAAAGCAACCATTTATTGAGTGGAACACAGAGCAAGACCTCATACATGCTGCCTCATTTAATCTCAGTGACTCTTAGAAGATAATTAAGATTGGGAGAGGTGGGGAGACCTGCCCAAAGTCACACAGCTAATAAACAGAAAAGCTGGGATCCACACCCAGGTAGTCCAGTCCCAAACAATCCCAGGTTCTTCCTAGTGCGCAAAGCTGCTCTCAAAACACATTCTTCACAGAACGAGGGCGCTCTCTTTGGAGCAACAAGAAAAGATGGCCAAAATGTATTGTTCAAAGAAAAAAGGGGGACAGAATGGTATTGTAAAGTACCTTATACCTTTGGGATAAGTGAGCAAGGGAATAAGAATATATTATTTGTTTTTACATTAAAAAAACACTGTTGAAGGGTACCAACACAAGTGGGAAGAGAGAAGGGATAACATGACTGATGGACGCAGAATGGAGGTATCAATTTTTGAATCAGGTGAATGTCTTACCTATGGAAAAAAATATCTATTTTAAAGTTCTTCATGGAAGAATGGCCCATTCAGAGCTAACTGTGGCTGTGCAGCATTGCCGATGACCTTCTGATTGGCATGTGAAATTTACAGACTGTTAAAATGTTAATGTTTCTATAATCCATTATTAACGAAAAGACAAAATACTGCTTCGTTTTGTTTTAAAATACCTATCTATTTCTCTACAGCTTTCAAAGGCAAATGAGGAGCCAACCAGGATTCAGGATGTCAGAGGCTGGCAGACTTCTCCAGTGACCGGGAAATTAACATTTATCATATAACTGCTGTGTCAGGGACTGCAGGCACTCGACTTAAGTTAGCTCACGTAATTCTCATCACAACAGGATAAAATGGAAATTATTATTCCTATTTTGTAGATAAATCACTACCACTGAGAGTCAGCGAGGTTACGTGAAGGCACAGGATTTGAACTGAAATCTCTCTGGCCACAAGTCCAGGACCCCTCCCGGAACACAGAATGCTTATCCCTGCCAATGCACCATAAATGAGGCACTCACGGGCTTGCACTGACTTTGGGACAGTCCTTACCTTGATCGAATTCAGACCACCCTTGCCGTTCCAGCTGTCTCCGTAGCTTCTCATTTGTCTTAATAGAGTCTTCTAAACGTTTTCTCAAACTTCGAATTTCTTGTATATGTTCCATTAGTAGGTCTACAGGAAGGACATTTTTAATTTAAAGTCTGAAGCCCCTACCAAAGTGACTAATTCCCAGCTTATGTGGCGATCTTGAGATTCCAGGAGTCCTGGACGGGTTAAGATAGTCAGCAATGGCACCTCTCTCCCAGGCCCACATAGGGAGGCTGGGCTGCTGCCCGCAGGCATGGTTCTATGACGACTCCCTGCAGCCTCCATGAGGGAGATGTTTTACATCACGTGGAAAGACTATATCCCATACAATTTTAATGCTAACTCTAATGCAGCCCTTTATTACCCTAAATATCAAATATTAATTTAAAATCTTCCTTATGGTGAAACTAACAGATCACTTTCAAGTCTGTCTAAACTGACTGAGAGTTGATTAAACTACCTTCATTATGAATCCAGATTTTTTCAGGAATAATTCTTTGAAAGGAATGTTATCCATTTATCACTTACTAATTTCAGACTTAAAAACAAAATAAAAGTCATATCAACGTTAGTGAGAATGGTGAGAAGGCTACTCTCAAGAATACATCCCATTAGCATGAGTACAAATATATGTAACTTTTTGGGACTAGTTTTATCATTAGCCTTAGAAAGAAAGGTTCTTTCCAATATCTTTTACCAAAAAAGACTACTTTTAGGAATTCATTTAAAGAGGTCACCGGAGATGCAGACAATCATTTGCCAGAATGCATGAAAATGTTCTTTTTGGCACTGTATATAAGAGTAAGAACTGAAAATAACTCAAATTATTAAACTGTATTACATCCATTATGATGTAGTATTATATAGTTATTAAAGTTATATTATGAAGGCCCTATAATATCATAGAAAAATATAGATATAAAATGGGTTATCAGTACAATCGTCACTCTATTTAAAAATCTGCGGACAGGAAAGACACATATACACAAATAAAGAAAATACACCTAAATATTAACAGAGGTTGCCTTTGGGTGGTAGATTTTAGATTTTTCAAAACTTCTATATCACATCTTAATAGTATATTTAGTAATACAGTATACAAAAATTTTAATTTCCCATGGTTTCTAAAATGAGCATATATTATTTTTTTAGCCTCTGCCAAACGTCACTTTGACAAAGAAAGAAGCATAGCTCCAGCCGAGAGGTAGAATCAGTGTTTAAAGCGGAATCACTTAAGTATCCAAAGGCAAAACTAATGTCTTCAATTCATCAATTAGGGTACACTCAGGATGTCTTAGTAATGTTTATTTTAAAACATTATACGAATGCTATGACCCAGTTTCAATTCTTCCAAATGACTTTCACTTAAAAGTGGTACAATGTTACAGATCTTTTCCTAATTAAATAGTAATTTCGCCATGAATCTAAATGTTTATGAGATGACTTAATTCGCAAACCTTCAGCTATCTCCTATTAATGCCACAAGTGTGGCAAGTCATTTGCTGGAATGTCTGACTGAGGCCCTCACTGCAGCCCAGCACTGAAAGACCGTCTGCCATAGCCTTAGGGCACGTCACGTCACCTCACCGCACCTGCTGCTCCTGCCTCACTGCCCTGCAACCCTTCCAGCGGCCAGTCAGGTCGCAGTGAGTCAGGAACTTATCTGCTCTGCCTGCAGCCTTCCTTGCTGGTTTATCCACGTCACGCGCTGTTGGCTTCTGGGTAATAATGCTCAGCGGCCTCCGGTACAAGTCTCTTCCACGGAGTCTGGCCGGGAGCTGGAATCATCGCTTGGGCTTAAGGAAACATTCCCAGTTGAACTGGACACCACTTATTAATTATGCAGCCCTCACCAAGGAGAAGGAAACACTACACTTGCCTTAACAAAGCAGGAGAAAAATTTCCGTCCCTCTTACGATAAATAACCTCTGACAAATGCTAACTCTTTACAACCATAAATCCTGTTAAGACGCAGCCACCAAAACACTGTGTACATCTTTTGCCTAGAACTTCCCATTTAGAGAATCTAGGTTAAGAAACTATGCCCCAAATAAGGGGAAAGCTCCATGTTCAAGGATATTCCGTACAGTGCTGTTCAAAACTGTACAATTTTGGAAATGACTTGTTCAGCAACAGGGGAACACAAGAAAAACTGCTGTTCAGTCATTCAATGAACTAATCTCGAGTCACTAACGATGATGCTATGTAACAGTATGTCAGAAAGCTTATGATATCATGTTAAGTGAAAAAAGGAAAAACACAAAATTAGCTCTCTATTCAGAGTATAAATATGACAAAAGGAAAAAAACAGATGCAAAGACTCAAAGTCTGAAGACAGACAAACCAAGAAAGCCAACAGTGGGTTGATTAGGGTGGTTCCAGTAAGCACCATCCCTGTGCAGGAAAAGCCCGGCGACCCACCAGAAGGGTCTGATGGGCCCGAGGTCAGGGGTCCTCAGAGGAACCAGAAATAAAAGATGCCCAAATGGTTCTACACAGGAAATAAACAGAAGCTGGAGTGGTGGACAGGGTGGAGACTAGAAAAAAGAAGGGCAGGCCACAGGAAAAACTGGGACATGCCCTGTGCCACACAGCAGGAAAGTTCCAAAGCAGAGGGATTTCAAATGTTGCGATGTCAACGAGCTGGCTTGCTATGCTACCCTGTGAACCCAGCCCCTCCAGCTCCTCACCCTCAGTCAAGTCTGCTTCTCCCAGGTGGGGGCAACTGGATAAAAGAGGGTGAAGGATTAGCTAAAGAACATGTGTGCATAGCCCACGGACACAGACAACAGTGTGGTGATGGTCAGGGGAAGTGGGGGGAGCTGGGTAGAGGTGGGCAAAGGGGAGGGGGAATAGAGGACATCTGTAATAGTGTCAACAGTAAAAAAATTTAAAAAGAAAATTCAGCTCCTCCCCCCAAGGGCTAACGGAGTGGTCCTAGGGATTCTGGCAAAGGGCTGAGTCCCATGCTAAACTGACACAGTGCCGGAGGACGCGCTGGGGACCAAACAGTTCATGGTCTGACCCAAATTAGAGGAAGGCCGACTGTACACAGAAACTCACAGAAATTGCACAGGGACACAGCTAGAAACCCAAAGAAAGCAAATGTAGGCAACTGGCTACTAGACAACCCCAGCTGAGACCTGAGTTACTTCAAACAGGGGTACTTCACACTCTAGGTGTGTTTTCAAACTGTGCTCCTCAGGGCCCTGAGTGTCCCAGGTGAGTCTGAGACACCACTATGAGAACAAAGCCTCCACTCATACTCTTTTACATACTAGAGCGACATGTAAAGGTTCATCTGGGGGGGATGTTGCTAAAAAAAAGATTTCAAGTTTACAAAAACTGTTGTTCTATGTAGTCAGGTGTCAGTCAACAAAGAACTTTATCAAGGAGGTGCCAGTGTCAGACCTGGGCTCTGGGTCCACTCTGGGCAGTGCGCAAAGAACCCACTGGAAGAGGGATCAGAAGATGTCGGTGGAGGTCCAGAGTCTATTCCAGGGGCCAGAACACTATGGCCCCTGGGTCAAATACACCTACACTTGTTTAGGTAAATAAAGTTTTATCGGAACCCAACCACATCATTTGTTTACACACTATCTATGACTCCTTTTTGTTCGAGCAGCAGGATTTAGTAATTACAAAAAAGACCAGATGCCCTGCAAAGCTTAAAATATTTACTAACCAGCCTTTACAGGGAGTGCTGATCCCTGATCTCTCTGTTCTGGTCTATACTATTCCTTGAACTTCTAAAATACCCTACCTAATACCCCAGCAGGAAGTAATAAAGACTGCAAATACAGAAGAGGTAAAGGGCAGCTTAGGGGCAGGTGGGGCCTTGGGAGGCTGAGTGTGCCAATGGAGCCCATGGCTCCACAGTCAGAGGCAGGACAAGGGGCTGACCCGCGGGCCAAGGGTTATACGAAAGAGAAATAGCAGGTTTATAGAATTACAAAAAAGTCCAAACAGAGGGCTAGGCGACCCTCTGGCATCTGTACAATTCAAAGCAGAAGAGTCTCTGAAGTGTCCCTGCTTCAGGAAGGGTTTGAAAGAACAACAAAAAATTAACCAGAGTTGGAACTGATGCGTGACCTCAGTGCTTTCCAGTCTGCCACGGTTAGAAGAGCAAGGAAATGGCGAGTCCCACAATAAGTCGTCATTTCAAAACTAAGAATGACTTCCCCGGTCACTGACACTTTCAACAACTGCAGCTTTCCCCACTGAGAAGTGACACTCCGAATGCCTGGTTGTGGCCCTCACAGGATCTCCTTTCATCAGAGAAACACTCAAATGTCACTACACTCTGCTTACTAAGGTAAGATGACAAATCGTTGCTTAAACTAGGAAACCTTGGCTCCATCGAAATGCTTTGCAAAGCTTAGCTTACCTTGAGAAAAAGTGCTCGCCACGACTGACGTCTTCTCGGTCTCGCTATCTTGCCTCTGGTCTCGCGAGCAGGAGGACTTATCAGACACGTCACCATCGGACAATGCATGACAGGCTGAAGGCTCAGGAGACTCAGAGAGGCCATGTTGATAGGTGAAGCTGTCCTCCTCAACCCTTGGCCATCGGGATTGAAAGGGAAATCATGATCCACACTAAGGTCCCAAGCCAGGGCCCTGGCCAAAGGGCACTTAAGATTACTGGGACCTTTGCAACTTCCCCATATCTGCACCACTGTTTGGGAGCCCCTCTGTCTCCCTAGAGCACATGTGAGCAAGGACATTCTAAAAACAAAACAGGCTCAGTGGGTTTGCGTGTGGAGCCAAAGAAGAAGGGGAAGCCACCACCTGGCTTACAGGGGAGGGAACTGAGAGAGGGCATCAGCCAACGGTGGCTGTTTACCAAATGCTGGCGGCAGGTCAGGCGTTTTAAATGTACGACCTCACTCGCAGAAACCATCTGAGGCAGAGAAAGACCCTCACTTAGAGTTGGGGAGGCTGAGGCTCATCACACTCTTGCCTGTTGCCGCATAGCTTCCCAGTGACAGAGCGCATATGTGAACCCAGGTCTGTCTGCCTGCAAGGCCCCAGGAGGGTGTGGGAAGCCAGCCCAAGCCCATGAAGTGGTCTCATGGGCTTAAAAACCTCAGACTGCTGGTGGTCCCCCGGCAGGTTCCAATATCACCATTCTGGCAATCATCTGATTATTAACCTGCATTACCCAAGGGCAACCCAAGCCGTGAGGAAAAACATCCTGAACTCTGTGAAAAGCCCATGTGAATCTCCATTATAGATAAGCCCCTTAATTTAAGCTCTTTTTTCTTCCCTCCTACTTTTTCCTATTACTTCTTGTCTCATTATTCATAAGCTCAGACAAGAGCAAAGGACTCCAAAGCTGCAACGCATTCATTAACAGGTAAACACCAGATGCAACTTTGCTCAGACAGCATGATGGATGCGTGGGCTTGCTGCCGCCTTGCAAAAGTGCGGAATGGGCCAAGGACACCCATTTAATTAGCTCAGGAGTGACCCACGTGAATGCTAAACCTACAGCCGAAAAAGGTAGAACAGAGGAAAGAAACAAACCTGTCAGGAATGGAAAGGTGACACATGGCTGAGGCGGCTGCTCCCCGCCTCCCTCCACCCCATTCTCCAAGAACCACCGAAGCCTTTCAAAGCAGCAAATCTGATCATGCCTCATCCCAGGCCGCCCTCCTTCAAAGGCTCCCCTCTTCCTACAGAACACAGTTTGGACTCTGGACCAGCCCAGCCAGGCCCTGCCCAGCTCTCTAGTCATGATCTTCACATTCCATGCGCCAGCCACACTGCTCGGGGTTGGGGGTGGGGGGGGGGTGATGTCTCCCTCGCCTCTGGCGTGGACACTTGCCCAAACAGCCCCAGCCCTCACTTGCAGACTTGAGATCTCACTGAAGACTGCCTCCAGTCCGGGAGGCCTTCCTTGCCCTCCCCACAGCCTGCCAATGGGGTGCGACCTGTTATTTTAAGGATGGAAGTGGAGGGCTGAACTGGGAATGCTGCAGCGGGAGATAAGTATTTCTTTTAAAGTTACAGAGGCCCTGATAAAATGCCCTCCAGTAACTGTGACCACTTCCCTGCCTGCTTGCCCTAATGATGCTGATGGCTTTCGTGATGCCAATAAAAACTAAAATTCTGCACCCCAGACTGGTCTCTATTTATTTTACCCCCAGGAGGCCAAAGGGCTGCCATTCCAAAGAGAAGGGAAGTGCCCAAAGCTCTTATAGCATTCAAAACCTTTAACAAGTAAACAGAGGAGGGTAAGACCTTGGCATTTCCAGTTGGTCATAGAGGCAAGCTAAGAAAGTATACAACAAGGTGGGATAGTCATTTATCCTGTGACTATCTTCTGAATTCCAACTACGTGTCAGATACTTGGGCTGGAACAGGTATAAAGGCATTTAAAAACAGTATTTTCCCTCCAAAGGCAATGTGAAACAATAACAGCTCAGGCACTGGAGTACTGTACAACAGGCTCAAGTTCAAATCCCACCTCTGCCTCTTAATGGCAAGTAGTATGCAACTATGACCCTCAGGCACCTCATCCAAAAGTGAGAACACTGCTCACCTTGTAGGGTCAGAAATATTGAATGTGAATACCCAATTAATGCTAGCTCCTTTCCTCTTTCAAGGAATTCTGGGGGCCAAAGATTAATGCAGTAAGTATTACAAAGCCATGTGTTAAGTTCTGCAATGTAATTAAGTGTCAGGTGCTAGGAAGAATAACTGATCCTGGGGTGCACTGGAGAGACGGGGGTGTCAGGAGGAGCCAGGTTCATGTCCACGTGACCCGACTCTGAAGGATTTTCGTTTGAAAATCCACAAGAGGAAGCAGGCAGAGTGTGCGGCTGTGCAAAGGCGCGGTCCAGAGAAAGAGTCAGAGGAGGCTGACGCAGAGCACACGTGGCAGAAAGGAGAGGTGGGCCAGGCTGAGAGGGGCCTCAAATGTCAGGCTAGGGAGTCTGGAATTTACTCTTCAGGTAACCGGGTGCTAACAGGAGGATGTGTCGTCTGGGTCACATCACCTGACAGAGAAATGCCACAGGCAACCTAAAACGACTGGATGAAGGCCGCAGGATACACGGCATGAGCCCTTGGTTTTGTGTGGCCATGCTCAGTTTCACAGGTGCTGATGCTTCATTTACAAGAAGCAGGGCTAACGGCGTGGGAGGGAGCGGGAACACTAAACAGGCAGGCGGACAAACCAAACCCACGAAGGCTTACCAAACGCTGCACGCTTACCTCTCTCTCTGTTCACTCTGGGTGCTCATTTCCACTCCTCCTGACTTTCCTGGAAGCAGAAAAAACATTTTCAAAGAGTGTTCCCTAATATTTTCTTGCCCATATGTTTGCAGAGACACTTGTCCATTTGTTTAACCACTCTTTGTAACAATGCTGGATATTTAAAGTAGGATGACCAAGAACACAATTCGGACTACAGACTCACTGCTCGTTCTAGTACGGAGGTGAGAGCGCTGAAGCAGAAAGCAACGACGAGGCCTGCTGGGTGCGGACTCTCTGTCCTTCTCCAACCCTCTGACACTAAGAGAACACATGCTCTCTACAGGAAATGCGTACCAGAGCAAGAAAAAGATCACTCCCCTTTGGGTGCCCGCTACTGGATTTCCTTCCATTACTTTCCATATACTTTGGCATGGGTGATAGGATAATGTGACTTAATTTTTCACTTCATACTTTATTGTAAGCATTTCTCTTACTAAATTTGCCTTAGAAACATCATTTTTAGTGACCACATTAATATTCCATGGTAGACAGGCACACACCACAATTTTGCCAGTCCCATTTTGACATTTAGGTCATCTCCAATTTTTCACTTTTATAAAAATAAATGAAACAAACATCTTTGTGCAGGCAACTTTATCTGCGTTTAAATTATTTCCGTAGGAAAGGCTCTCAGAAGAGGGATTACTAGGGAAAGGAGTACAGAAGTACAGTTGAAAAAGCCAGTGTCTGCAACAGGGGAAATGACTGAAATGACAAAGCAAAATAAAACAAAGCACAGCTGGGGCAAAAGGTCCCCCTCTCTCTCATGCGTGTTGTCATTTGCTGTTTGAAAGGTGACGCATGAGCCCAGATTTCAAAGAGACTCACAACTTGGTTTGAAAAATACTTTAGAACCCTGGAAATTGCAGACTGGGATGAGCTCTTTGAAGAAACTAACGTGTGGCTAAAGAGAAAAACAAAACCTTCTATAGCTGCACTTGAAAAATGAGACTATAATTAAACCACACCCACACACAGCACTGTCTAAACCACTCCTAAAAGAGAAGTTCTCAAATGCCCGAGCACACAGGAATAGATCACTGGAGCCCCGCGCATTTGCTTTGTGTCTTGCGGTCCCCAGTGATGAACCTGCCAGGCTGGCTGCAGGTGCTTGTTGGGGCTCCCTTTCCACTAGGACAGCCGCTGGGCCCCAGGTCAGTGCCACACAGCCAGTGCTTGAAAGTCACCTTCCCCTGCAGGGTCTTGTCGGGTATTGGGAATGGGCCAGACGGGCCTGAGCAACCAGGGGTCAGGCCCTGAGGACAGTTCTTTAATACTCGCTATCTCCGTTGGGGTCCCCATTAGGTCTCACAATAATCCTACAGGCCCAGTGTCAGTATCTCCATTTCATAGCAAAAAAGTGGAGATCCAGGTTTAACGTTTCTACTCTCTCACACTGCCCACACACTCGCCCCCTTTCCTGCATGTTCCTGGTTAGCAAGGGACGTGGAGACGCGGCTACAGCTCAACCCCACGTCTGTGCCTCCTTCCCCGGGCTCACGTCCGGCAGTGACATGATATTCTGGTTCCTCCGAAGGCAGAAGGGGGTTGACAGGCCTCTACGACAGTGGATGATCTCAAGGGCTCCGCCTTTCTGTCTTCCACATTCCTCCTTAGGAGAGGGGGTGGGGGGTGCAGAATCTGTATCTGATTGAGTCAGAATACAAGACCTTGGCTACAGGTCCCAGGCTGCAAGACCACCACGGACAGGCAGGGACGCGAGCACATCTGAAGAGCAGCTCAGCACTTTTCACCTCACAGCTGCACCCGGGCTGCTTACCAACATTCAGCGGGTGACCTGATTTCAGCCCTCACACCTCGAGGAGGGGCCATCTGCCGCAGCCCAGCCTTCCAAAGAGCTTCGGCGTTTCACACACACCAGCCAGACCAACAGTGCCCCCTTCACAGGTGCCACTGCTCTTCAGGGGCACAGACACGCTCCTCAGGAACTTCACGGGGCGGCAGGCCCTTGGTCTAGGGCAAGCTTTAAGCATTCCTAAACTGTTCTTAAAACCATCAAAAGCCTCTCCTTGACTCCTAACAAAATCCATGACCACAGGAGAAAGTATCCTGATGCTACCAACAGCATGAGTTTTGTCTTCTTCAAATAAGAGATCCTTTGAGGAGCTTGTAATGACTTGACAATTGTATTCCCCCCATTCCCCTATCACAAAAGCGTTCTTTAAAACCGAAGGTAAAAATTGTTAGTGCGGGGTTCACAGGGACACCATTATAGCTGATGCACTGAATTTCTTGGTGGAAACTGCCTGCAGACAGGTGACAGACAGGGTACCATCTGTCAGTCTACTCCAAAAGCTGAGGAAAGATGTCATGAAAACACTGCTCCCACCTCTCAGGTAAATCTTATTGCTCTCCCTAAAAGCTGTGTGGCAGTGAGGGGACTTCGTCCTTCCAAAGAAAAAGAACATTTGGTTATCCAATTCACATTCGAACAAGCGAGAGAACTGTTATGCAGCAGAGGCTTGTACCTGGTGACCCACCTTCAGTTCCTCTCTGCACTGACCCCGGCACACTGCCACCACATAACCAGCCTCTTTCCAAACAGTACTCGCAGCTCAAAGCCTCTCAGTCACACAGAATTAAGTTCAAGTATCAGAGCCTGGCATCTCCTACCTGACCCAAGTGTCTCTGCCTTTCTGTCTTACTGGTAATTCATATTCAGTATTTACAGCGCTCCTCCGAGGGGCCTGTGCTAGACACTGAGGATGCAGAGGTGAGGCCGGAACCATCCTGCCCACAGTGAGCTCACAGCTGAGCGCAGTGATGGGCCCAAAGATAATCACACCACCGGGGTGTGACAGTCAGCAGTGTGGGGGGACACACAGAGGAAACAAACACAATCCAACGGGGACCACCAGGGAGAACATAGGGGAGGTGACAGCTGATCTTCACCTTTGTGGCAGGAAAGCACGGCTGCATAGAGATAAGCAGCAGCTAAGGGGCCATGTGGAGCCAGATCACACGGGTACACAGGAAAAAGAACTCCATTTTCTCTGATAGCCCGGTTCACTGTGCTAACCCTAACTTGCACATCCTACTGTCGATACTACTACCCTTCCCTAACAACTATGAACGGATCTCTTCCATTATGAAGACCAAGATCCAATCCCCTTTCCTCCTGGAAGTCTTGCCTTCAGAGCTCAGAGGTGCCTCCCGCCAAACTCACACGGTGTATGTCAGACAGAGTCTGGGGATTTTTCATCAGAGGGCTCTCTAGAATAAGGTCCATACCACGTACAACTATCAGCACTGTCACCAAATCCTGACTGGGCGCTAGATGTCCTGCCCCTCTAGGTTGAGGGCCAGCACAAGACAAGGCCCCCATCTTCCAGGATCTTATGCTCTGAGGAAATAAAATATGTCCACCAGAAATCACTGCTGTGACCTCCTGAGCTCCCACCCTTGGCCAGGCAACCCTGCATAACGTGTGCTGTAACTTCACAGAGGAAATCAAACCCTTAATCAGAAAAATGGGATTTGAACTCAAGTCTGTTGGGTCCCAAAGGTTTGGTTCTTTCCACCCCAGCACTGGGCCTCCAACATAAGCCCAGATGTGACTGTCATCTGCAAGCTACAAATAATCCAAAAGTAACTGGTTCTGCCAAGTCCACTAGGACGTTGAGCAACTGACTTGCCTGTTAGGGTGAAGCTCCTCACGTCAGCCAGGCTGCTCTGAGGACTGGGCCCCAGCTCACAAGTACTGATACTAGTGAGCCCTCTGGCCGCAAGGGCCGCGCACGCGCGCCACCCCGACCCTCGGGGTGGACAAGGAAAGCTTCCTGGAAGGCAGGCAGACTCTCTAGAAGTGGAGCGGGAAGCGTTCTAGAAAAGGGACGGACTGGCCTGAAGAGAGTCACAGACGTGGGGGAATGCTAGGCCAGTCCTGCAGAAATGTCTACCAGGAGTGTGAGACGCGCGACATCATGGTGGCCCGGAGGTTAGGCTATGGAAACAAACTGCCTGGGCTCAGATCCAGACGCTGCCACTTCCTGTGGGGCCTTGAGCAAGTAAATCAACCTCTCCATTCCTCATTCATTAAATAAAGATAAATAATACCTCTTCATAGGCTGAGAACAATGCTCAGAATACAGGAAGCACTCGACAGAGACCAGCCCTCCTCACTGTTTCTCCTTATCACCATCATCGTTGTTACTTAGAGGTTAGTGGGCTGGAACAGGTAAGAAGTGAGTGTGTCAGGTTCATCCCTGCAACCAAGGGAGCCAAGGGGAGGGATCCATCCAGCAGCTGCCTTCCATTCAAGCAGCTAAACCCTGGCACACACGGTGAGCTCCCTGGGGAAGGGGCTCTCTCAGTCCTCTTTGTACCTTCCCCAGGGCTTACGCAAGCATATTGGAAGACAAACACCGCCAGCCCGATCTATGCTACTGGTCCTGGAGGCACCACGTACAAGGAAATGGTGGAAAACCTGGGACTGCAACATCAGTTCTTGACCTGTTTGGGGTCTCGACCCATTTTAAGGAATCTGTTTTAGGCCCTCGCCCCAGAAAAATGCATACTCACAAAACCTGCAGGGCCCAGGCCTCATGCTTGTAAGCTCATTGTTACAAGCCTTACAACACCACACTACCATCCTATTTCTTGGATTCTGCCAATTAAATATTAACAAAGAAATAGCAAGGATGTGCACAAAGAACTCCAATACAGTGTTCATTATAATAGCCCCAAAGTGAAAACAACCTAAATGTCCGTCTAATGGGGAATGGTTAAATAAATGATAGTACATTCACACAGAGAGTGCTCTGCGGCGACGAGAACTTACAATGTAGATTAATGTTTATTATCGATAATTGAATAAAGGGAGAGATTGCAAACAGTCCTACTTCCACAAAAAATATAAGTATGTATAAAAAGGTCTGAAAATATAAACTCCAGGGTGTTCATGTTTTGCTATATAAATGATGCAATTATAGGAGCATTTGCTTATCTGTTATTCCACAATAAACATGTACTGCTTTGTATTAATAAAGACTATATTTAAATTTTTTAAGAACGCATGCTATGCTACTGCCACAAATATAAAACTACTTTATGATAAGCTCATTTCATAATTCAGGAGCCAGACCCCTTAGATAGCATCTAAGAAAGACCCACCTGCGTTACATTTTATTCTCCAAGAAAAGAAGTTGCAGTGAGGCTCCTGAGACCCTTATGCCTTTTGGAGAAGAAAATAAAGTTCCACGTTTGTGCTGTCTGCCAAACCTGTGATACTTCTGTTTTGCAGGAAACAAAGAGTAAGACCGCCCTGGTCTTGTCAAGGTGAATAACTAAAAAATAAATCAAGGGGGTGGATGAACAAGTCGGGAGGGCAGCTGGTGCCTGGCCCTCACTCTCAGCCCCCACCGCCTAGGGCCCCAGAAGAGGGCGTGCGGGGAGGAGAGAGACAGACGGAAAGCGCCTTGGGCCTGGAAGCCACAGTTCCATCTTGAGGAGTCAGTTATTTCTCCAATCATATATGAAAACTAGCTTACTTGGAAAACCTTAGCCAAAAGAAAGCAGACTTCACAAAGCTGGAAAAAGTCAAGTGCTCCAATGTCCTGGCGGCCCTCAAAAGTCCCGCCGATCTGGAGCTAGAAAGACCAGTGGGCAATGGGCCTCGCTGTTGGGTTCTTTAAAATATCAGGAAGAAACAGCCCCTGGGCCCAGAGGCCAAGCTACTCCCCGTTCTATCTTGGAATTAAATTGAACATATGCACACCTTCATGAGCCATCTCTACCATATGTATGAAGAGAAAAGAACTGAGGTCAAATCCTGGTTCCGCCAAGTTAGCTGTGACTTTGAGCAACTGACTTGCCTTTGTCAGCGCAGCTGCTCATGTCAGCCAGGCTGCTCTGAGGACTGAGCCCCGACTCATAAGAACAGAGGCTAGTGAGCACTCAGGCCGTGAAGCCGTGCACGAGCGCTGAGCGACAGCATCCCGTCCGACTAGTGAGCACTCAGGCCGTGAAGCCGTGCACGAGCGCTGAGCGACAGCATCCCGTCCGACTAGTGAGCACTCAGGCCGTGAAGCCGTGCACGAGCGCTGAGCGACAGCATCCCGTCCAACTAGTGAGCACTCAGGCTGTGAAGCCGTGCACGAGCGCTGAGCGACAGCATCCCGTCCGTTATTTAATTCAGCCCTTACAACTCACAAAGGCGAGCCTTAGAATTTGAGTGGCAAAGGGACTGGCCTGACTCTCATTCTGAAAAGTCCACTGGCTACTGCTGTGGAAGTGGACAGTAGTGGGCAAGGTGGAGGGCAGAGCCAGGGGGGAGGGGATCCAGGGGAGGTGGCAACAGCGAGCTGGAGCCCTGGCAGCGGTGAGGTGGTGAAGACTGGTCCAGCCTAGAATCGTGATTGAAGGCAGAGCTTCCAAGGGGCAGCCAGGGGTGGGGGCAGGTGGAGAACTGACTCATAGATGTCATCTTAGGAGCCGGGGAAGGGCTCCCATGTCCAAAACTGCTGCGGGTTTGAGTAAAATGCAGTCTGAAAACCGGCCTCTAGACTCAGCAAGTGGAAGCTGTTAGAGCCTCCAGTAAATGCCATTTCCGCAGAGAGGCTGGGTGTCTGAGCTCCACTCCAGTGGGTTGGAGGAAGGAGACAAAAATAATGATTCTATAGAAGCAATTTAAAAGAATAAAAGGTGTACCTTTGGAACAACCTTAATGTTATTCATATTTAAAAAATAAAACTAAGTTAAATCAGTAAGGATAGGGGAACCCTAAAACTGAATACAAACAGAAACAAAACAAATAACTGTATTTCAAATAAATAACGTAACAAGACTGCAGAAAGAATGAAACCAAATAACTAAATTCAATAACTAAATGCCCTTAGCCTAAAGACAAAAATAACTATAAACAAATCTTAACTTTTTTAGGTTTGTTCTTTGCAGTGGTATGAGCGAAGTGATTCTGGAACTCTCTGTGGGTACCACAGAATTAAGCAAACGAGCAGACCTGCTGTGGGTGCCAGGAGAAGGGGAACACAAACGCAGAAGCAAGAAAGGCGAGGAAGACCACGGTGGAGCTGAATAGGAACTGGAGGAACCACCGTGATTTTTTAAGTATATTATACATTTTTAAACATACATACTTTTTTATACACACATATTGTGTGTGTGTGTGTGTGTATACATGAACATATATCCTAGTTCTGCCCGCTAATGGACCGAGAAACAATGACATGGCTGCAACAATAAACACAGCTAGCACCAACTCTGCGTTTTTAAATGGTGTTGTCCTTGAAAGTGAACCAGGGCTACCTAGAGAAATGGCCGGTTCGGGGCAAGGACAGTATAAGATGGGCCTGGAACATCTGCTTTGTGCCAGAGAGTAAGGACGTGTCCCTCCCCCGCCAAAAGATAGGAGACACATCAAAAGGAATTGCCGCCTGCCGATTCTGGAACAATTTGAAAATTGATATGAATGATGGAATGGATAATAAATAGTCCACTGAATAAAGGAGGACTCTACAAGTCAACACTGATCATAAACAAACAACAACTATATAAATAAAAGGAGATAAAGGGGGAATCCATTCTTATAACAGATGCCACCCAATAACCAAGGAAGGAGCAACGACGCCATTAGAGAACGATCGCCACGCCGCCATCGTCACAGCAATAACTGACTAAGGCAAGGACCACCAATGGATGGTAAAACCATGGGTAAAAGTTTGAAGAGCAATGAAATACTTACAGAGATATGAAGTCTCCCCCATTAATTACTTTTACGTTACAGGGGGAAATACTGTAATTTACAGTGAAGAAACCTGACAGACATCACCTTAACAAGTGAGCAAAGTTAATACCACCCAAAATGAGACAAACTGCTACCGTGGACCTCCTTAACGTGTACCACTGAGAACACAATCATTTATGTAGTGCTCCCGCCAGAACCACATGGCTCATCTCACCTGCTCATGAGGAAACAACAGACAAACTGAATCGAGAGACCGGCCCGAACCCTTCAAACATGCTGATATCATGAAAGACAAAGGTGAACCGCTCCAGATTAAAGGACACCACAGAGCCCTGACAACTAAATGTAACGTGGAGGCTGGGTCCTGGGTCTGGATCAGCATCAGGAATAAAACTCTCATAAAAGACGTTATTTTTTAAATATTGTATGATTCCATTTACGTGAAGTTCAAGAAGAGACATGACTGACCTATGGAAAGTTCAGAACGGTGGTTGCCTGTGGGACCGTAAAAGACATTCTTGCATCAGTTAGTGAAATTTGATGACAGATTATGTATCAGAAAACACTATTTTCTGATTTTGGTAATTGTGTTTAAGTAAGAGAACGGTCTTGATCTGAAGTATCTAGGGGGACTGATGACACATATCATCAATCCACTCTCACAGGGTTAGGAAAAAAAATAATGTATGTGAGTAAAGAGAGACAGAAAATGATAAAGCAACGTGACAAAACACCAACCACTGACAAAGCTGCATAAAGGGTACATGGAAGTTCTATGTTGCAGTCTCATAAAACTGCGAATTAATTTTTAAAAACATTTTTAATGCAGTAATATTTCTTAAATTAGTACTATTTATTGGAGTACATAGCATACAGCAAATAGCAAAGGTTTGCTTTCATCCTTCCTCTGACCACCTCTGACTCTTGAATATATTTTTTAACCAATAAAAGCTTTGTTCTTGTTTGTTTGTTGTTGCCAATATTAAAAACTCATGAGTTTTTACCTCCCCCCACCAAAAAAGACCCAACAGCCATCTTCTCTTAAAACTACGGAGAAGCCGACCACCATGTGGTGGGTTCTGACGGGCAGCCCTTCTTGGCTGGCTTCACTGAGCCTTCCCATCCTGGCCCTGGAGGCATCTACACTGAACCCAGGTTTGGAACAGCAGAACGGTCACCAGAAGGAGGCAGCAGCCAGTGTGGCCTTGCTGTCACCTCATTAGAGTAGAGGACGGAAGGTAAGCAGGGCCAAGGAGTCAGTTCCTCCTGGGCCCTCCAAGAAGTCCTGGATTGATTACTGATGTGTCTTAGGACTCGAAGTGCCTCTCCCCTCTTACCGTTGAAAAACAGCTTTTCCAATTTCTCGAGCAGCTCAGCGCACTGATTCAGCTGCTCCCGGAAGCCCTCGGCCACATAGCAGTCCACATCGCTGGCCTGCAGCAACTCCTCAAATGCCTTAATCACGGTGTTCATGCGTTGGCAATAAATGACACAGATGTCATGGCTATCCTTAATCTGCTGCCGTTGAAGGGAGAGCTCCTTGGCTTGGGACTGCACTAATGAATTGTATCTGATAAAAAGAGGGAAAAGAAAATGCTTGTACCATTTTAGAATTGAATTTTTGTGACCTTAACGCTAATTGGAAAAATGACAGAGCACAATTTTTAAAAGCCTGCAGCTGTACAAGTATATATACTTTTTGAAAAATTGGAACTGTACAAGGTCACTCCTTCTATTTCAAAACAGCCAACAAATGCTGGAACAAAGGTTCGTCTGCAATATTTTTAACCTTATGAAGCCCCCAATTAAAGTAAGATTGGCAAGGACTCAGGAGAACAATCAGTTTCCATACACTCTTCAAAATCCTATTCCGAACTGTAGAAACAAGTGCCCAAGGGTCAGGGAACCTACCACGAATTCTCATGAAGAGCAAAAAAGGAAACTGGGTAAGAAAACAAAGATGGGACTCCCTTCCCCCAACAGAAAGGTCAGGGATGGTCAGAATCCTAACTTCCATTTATGAAGGGTCTATGATCTGTCAGTCACTATAGTAGGGAATTTCTATACGTCATCTGATCCTCCCAACCTTCCAACAAATGTAAGAACCTCCCCTTTTACAGGAGAGGAAACTGACTCTCAGAGATCACAAAGTTAGTTAAGTAGTGAAGATTTCGGATTCAGACACAAAGCACATGTTTTATTATGCAACAGTACCTGCCGACAGCGTTTCTGTGCTTCCTATGCAAGTCCTCAGGCACTAGGAGGCACTGAGAAAAAAACAAGTTAAGGGAAATGTGGCTCACAAACTCGAAAAGGTGGTCACAGTAACCTGGTTCTAGAGTGGCTTGGCAAAGACACCAACCCCTCAGTTCAACGTGTTCCTCGTCCTTGAAATGATTACAGCATGTGGGACTGGTGACCTCCTTGCCCCAAGTATGCACATACAGATCACATGACAGCAGTACCGCGGGTGGGGGCCAGGCGAATGGATGAGAAAGAACGTGAAAACAAGAGTGGGATAATGTGGGCCTGAACCTAGACAACGGCTCTGGGAATCCTCTCGGGCAACTCAAGTTCACCTCTCTGAGGCTCAATTTCCTCATCTACACAAACACATTTAATAACACCTCTACCTCAGGTGATTTTGAGGGTTAAATAAGAAAAGTGCCCAACTGAAGTTCTGACACAGCTGTTGTCTATAGCTACAAGCTTCCTTCAATCTCATCAGTTGGGAAGTTTTGAAAAATTCACTTGGGCTCCTAACAATGTGTTTGTCTCAAATTAGTGACAAATGAAGGTCAACTTTACAAATGATCACATTTTTGACATATCTCATAAAGCAAAACCGTATGTATCTAGGCCCATAAAACATATCTTCATGACCTAAGAATTCTCCTTCCACACCAGCTTCTTCCTCTAAGATGGTCTTAAAGGGTAAAGACATGAAAAATATTTATCTTCTTCCCATCTTCCTAGGCCATCTTTCAGTTACAGTTGAAACACAGTAAGTAAAAGCCAATAATGGTGGCCAGAAGCGAGCGTGGCCATTGGGCAGACAGGTTATATAAATCGCCAAGTGACCAGCATAAAACATTTACCCTGAATCCCCAACCAGGCGTGGGCAAAATGTGCCCTGCCAATTACAGAAGACACAAGACTATTCACTGTGGCCTCACATTTCACTTCTCAGCAGGGCCTGGCTGCCCTCACCCCGGCCCCATCCCACCCAAACCTTTCAGATCACGGGCTCCCCCTTTTAGATCACAGGTTCCGACCTAGTGGCAGCAGAAGGAAACTGCAGGCTTACACAAAGGGGGAAGACAGAGAGGTGGGATGTACCTTGAAGGCGAGAGATCTCTGAACTTATTCTGCAGGTTATGGATTTCACTGAAAAGGTCCATGTTCCCATTCTGCGCCTTCTGCAGCTCATAATCCTGTTCTACTCGCTGCTGCTCAAGGCTCCCCAGCGTCCCGCATTCAATCATCTCTGGGGCCAGTGGATGGAGGATTTTCATGTGTTTCACATAATGTACTTGATGCAAACTCGAAAAGGTCATTTCTTCTTCATCGGTACCACCCTTGGGCTTGTTGGAGCCATCCAGGGCCCCTTCTGTCCCACACAAAACTGTGATAATGGCCTCACTGCACCGGGAGTGCTTTTGAAGCTGAAATATGAAATTCCGGTAGCCCGCAAGCTCAGTTTCCAAGTCACGGATTTTCTGTTTTAAGTTTTCTGTATCATTTGAAGTATCGATGTTCTTAGACTGATCAGTTCCAACCTCACTGACTTTAGTGGAAAGCTGACTCTTAGAACTCAGGTAAGGAGCTGCCGAACTTGGGCCCTGAACATCTTCAGAAGGATTCTCTTCGCATGTTGGTGAGATGGTAAGGCCTTTGGGCTGGTCAATTTCAGGGTCTGAAAGTCAAATACATTTAGGTCAGTCCCTCCTTTGCTGAAATCCACCTTCTGCCCCTCCTCACAGACGCCACCAAGCAGAGATCACTGCTAGAGCCTCCCTGACTGCCGTCTCCCCTCTCACCTCTCAACCCACCCCCTTCCTCAGAGTAGCTGTCTCAAAGAAGTGAATTTAACCATGGTAACCACCCTCCTGCCACCAAACACTGATCAGTATCCTCACTATCTTGAGGACCAAATCCAAACTCCCTCTCATGGCACCTGAGACCTTCCATGATCTAGTTCCAAGCAATCTTTTCTGGAACATCCTCTGGTACTGCCCATGGAGATTCCCTGCTTCCCACAATTCCCCCCACACACCAGGCTGGTTCACACCTCCACGCTTGTGTGCGTGCATTTTCCTCTGCCTGGGATACACTCAACCCATCTGCTCTACTCCTACTCAGTGAACTCCTATTCACCCTTCAACAGCCAGACCTAATTTCCTTCCTCTGCAAATCCATCTCCAAACTATGCAAAACAGTCCCTCCCATCTGTGTTTCCACAGCATCTTACATTTATTACCTGGGACAAATGTACTACATGCTGGGTGCTAATGTAGGCATTACAATTGGCTTTTTAAGTTTATTCACTTAGCAATTAGTTATCTGGAGTCTCTCCCTCACTGGCCTTTCACCTTTACATTCTCAGTGCCTAGCACAGTACCTAGCTGGACCAGAAGTCAATAAAGTTCGGATGCATATTGAGAACTGAGGGAAGTAAGGTTAGAGAGCAGTAATTCTACAGCCCACACAGGTGAGTCTTCTTGTTTCCATGTCTACCAATTTGCAGGAGATGCCACGATGCCCCTTCAGCGAACTGTGTCAATGGCTCACAACCCTCCCGGGAAACATTTCCTTACAGCTGCTTTAAATCCCCTGGGATGCAGCCAAGCTTGTTTGAGAGGCAGAGTGCCACTGTGGAAACATGTGAATCTGAAGCCAAAGGGAAGTCGGGGCACGCCCAGCTTTGACATCTGCTGGCTGCACATCCTTAGACAAGTAACTTGCTAACCCAAAGCCTCAGTTACCCCAGAGACGCCTGATACAGATCCTGTCGTGAGGTTTCGAGCTCAGGCCCAAGTCCAGAGCTTCGGTCCTTAACCACGTATCACGCTGCCTGCCATCCAAGGAGAGCCCAGCTCGTATAAACAGTTGTTTGAATGCTTAAGAAGCAGCAAAATTTAAGAAAAACCCTTCTTTAAAGTCGAACAGACTTGGTTTCAAACTCTGGCTCTGCCATCTACTTGCATGCCACTCAGTTACATGAACTTCGGCAAGTGACTCAGCCCCTCTGAGCCTCAGCAGCTTCGTCCGCAAAAACGGAAAGAACGTCAGTCACTATGAAGGTCGTGTTTGCTTTGTTTTTAGGATCAAATGTGACAATATCTGCAAAAAGGTTAGCAGTGTCTGGCACATAGTAGTGAAGAAACACAACTAATATTAACATCCTTTGCTTCTCTAAAACTGTTTAAAGATGGAAGAGGACACCTGTCAGGGAGGCCTTTGAGCACAGGCTGTGGACTCGGAAAATACTGCAAAAGCAAGTGTGGGTTGGGTGCGATGCCCCAGGCAATGCCTCGGAAAGAAAAGCACACAAAAGTCCCGGTCAGACTATGTATGCCAGTTTCTGGGTTCTGCAACTGCTCCTCTCGACTCTGAAGCCCATTCCTGTTTCTCTGCTCACAGTGAAAATACCATATCATAAACCTTTTTATTTTAGAAAGCAGCTGCTACCTGACCTAAAGGAAACCTTCCTAATACAGCATTCTTACCGTACAAAATTTGTCTTAATCACTACCTCTGAGGTCCTCTGGAGTGGAAACCATGTCATTCATCTCTGTGTCCCCAGTGCCTGGCACAGGGCCTGGGGCAGAGAAGGGACTCAGGAAGTATTGCTGGCTGAGTGAGTAGGAGAGAGACAGAAAGACAGAGGGAGGGCTCTCAGCAAGGCTCTGCTCGCCAGTGTATCACCCTCCAAGACAAGGAAATAGCTTTGCTACAACAACTGTATGATAATGGAATTTCAGGGCAAGAAGCGATGTTTACTTGTGAAAATGAAGATCAGTTCTGATGAGTTTTGTCAGTAATCATGGGGCAGAGACAAATGTAAGAGCCAGACAAATGTCCTTTTGTAATACAGACTAAGGCCAGCTCTGATGTTCAGCTACACACACTCACTCACGCCCCCCTCAGGATCGTTGGGAGGGCGTGTGTTCTCATATTCACACCACTTTCAACTTTTAGACCTCCACTTTAAACTCTGCTCCTATAGCACAACAAGCCTGACATTCAGACACTTGACACTCACAATTTTGACTCCAGAAGTGCCCCTAATCTACAGCAATTTGTGATTTAGCAGAGGGAAGGATCTGACCTCTAGGCTTGACGGCCAGTGCACAGCAAGTCTCACAGCCCGGCACTGGCACGGCAATGCGGCTGCATTACCTGCTGCTCAGTAGCCCCCAGTAAAGTTCCAAAGGAGCTGCTTCCATTTTTCATTTAAAAATCACTGCACAGAGGGTATGAGAGAGGGAGGACTATAAACTGGGGTGCATGGAGTGAACCTGCATATTTAGGGTGGCCTCAGGACACACGACTTTGTGCCAGGGCCGGGCCCAGGCTCCAAGCACCTCACCGTGCCACCCGCTGGCTCTCCCTAGCAGCCCCATGAGGCACCAAAGGCACCCTCATTTTACAGAGAAAGTTGGGGCTTAGAGGGCTAAGGACCTGCCCAAGATTCGGCGCGAGTAAGCAGCACAGACCCCGTCGAAGCTGGCAGCACGCCTCCAACACTCTGAACACGGTGGCCCTCCAGCAACTGGGGGCTGTCTCCTGCGTCGGGGGTGCAGGAGCGTGAAGAGACATTCCTCAGCCCTCGATGTGAAGGTCAACAATGTCTACGAAATCCCCTTCATTCATTTCCCGAGCATCCACCCAAGAGCTACTGAGGAAGAAACGGCAGTGAAGGTGTCACACGCAGTACCCAGCCTTGCAGAGGGCAGCCCCTGAGCAAGTCAATTCGAGACTAAAATATGACGGAGGGGGAGGGGAAGGGAGAGGCTAATGAGGGTGTGTAAACAACTGGGGGATTCAGGAAGGCCTTGCCCGAAGTGACATTTAAGCAGAGGCCTAAAGGAAGAATGAGGCATCAGCTCGGCAAGAATTAAAGGGGGAAATTCAGCAGAGAGGCAACAGCATGTGTAAAGGACCATTTGTTTGCATTATAGGAAATACAGCAGTTCTAGAATTTTCTACAAATCAGCTCAGGGGTACTTTATAACCTGGTAGAGTGGTTTTTCTCCTCAAAGCCCAGAACGCCGACAGCATGTGACCACATTTTCAGTGCACTGAGCGGGGCACTGGGGAAGCATGTGCCCTCGGGGCAGGGCCCACAGCCCAGCATTGCCCCAGAGACTGTGATTCCCGCAGCCATCCCATGACAAATGCAGGATTCCTGAGGACGATTATTTCTTACACATTAAGAGTGATTTTTTTTAATAAAGGGGGAGGGGGAGATCTACGGTAAAAATGTAAGCATTTGTTTATACTGATTGAATGGGAATATGAATATTGTTATATTATCATTTGTGCTTATCTTTATGTTTATAATTCATAATTTTAAGAAAAAGGAGATACGACTTACCTGGGGCCTCACTCATATCGCTGTACCTTTCCCACTGACTTGCCCAACAAACCCCACAAAACAGGTGCCGGCTCAGGTTCGCCCCGACCCCTCCGCCCAGGTGGTCAGAGGCTAACTGTGCACACCCAACGGTACCCAGAGCCACAGAGAACAGCGCCTGGCCAAGGCGGGGAGAGCGGCGCTGCGCCCTTTCGGACTGAACCGCCAGAGCCCGGCCTGCTGCCTGGTAGGAAAGGTCTGACAAACGGACTGGTAAGCACAGGCAGACGCCCCGCTGCACCCTGGCTCATCCATCGCCTTACCAGCTGGGTGGCCCAGGACCTGTGCTTTTTAAAAACCTCAGTTTCCTCATGTGTTAAATGGGAATAATGATGATGCCTTAAGATGGCTGCTGCTGAGTTTAATAATAATTTTTATATAAAACACCCCAAATGGTGCCTGGCACACAGTAGGTATTCAGTGCACAGAGGGGCTGAATTCTGAGTGGTCTCCTAACTGCTTTGCTGACCATCATCATTGTCCTTTTCTTCATTTCTCCAGATACAGGGTGTGCTTTTAATTCCTTTTCACTTTCCTGGGCTATCCTAGGAGGCTGATCCCACAAGAGGCTGGGCTACAGGCATTCACGAAGAGAACAAAAAATAAATAAAAACACAGGCCTGAAACTTAGCCAAGCAACTGAGAAGAACACAAAGATACAACAGGGAAATAAAAACACTGGGGAGGCAAAATGCAATTTATAAGATAAAATTAATCTATCGAGCTGCCATAACAGGACATAAAAAGCATAAATATACTGCAGCTTGTCTGAAATGGTTTAAGTCCAGGCTCTCAAAAAACTATGAGTGAGAAAATGAATTCTATAGACTCATGCCTACCTTTCGCAAGAGAGAAGCCCCAGTGTCTTCTGGGCAACTTTGAAAGAAAGTACCACCTGGTTGAGAGACCCTGGGGTCTGAGCAAGAAATAAAAACATTGTTAAGCCCCGGCCAGGTGGCTCAATTGGTTGGAGCATCATCCCTTATACCAAAAAGGCTGCAGGTTCGAGCCCCAGTCAGGGAGTGTAGGAGAGGCAACCGATCAATGTTTCTCTGTTTCTCTGTGTGTTTCTCTGTGTGTTTCTCTCTCCTCTCTCTCTCTCCTCTCTCTCTCTCATCTTCTCCCTCTCCCCCACCCCTTCCTCTCTCTCCAAAAATCATCAACAAATGTATCTTTGGGTGAGGATTAATTAAAATAAAAAAAAACATTGTTAAGCGCAAATGGCAAGCACTGGGCAAAGTGCCAGGGTGTCTGTTGGCTGAATCACCTTTGCCATAAAATCATCCCTCTGAAGCGCCCCCCACCTCCCAACCCACGCTGACTTAATTATCGGCTCCCACCCCACGAGACAGGGAGTCCTCAGAAGGTAGACTCTCTCTCATTCCTTTCTCGGTCTCCTACACCCAGTGGGTGAGGTTGGGGGCACGGCAAGTGCTCGGGATCGTCGCTGCAGGGGGGAAGAGACGCCTGCACAGGGTGGGTGGGTGGATGGATGGAGAGAAGGGAGAGAAGGGAAGGAGGGAAAAGCAATCTTGCCAAAGGCCAACTTATCTTGAAACTGCAACTGTGGTAAACCCAAGAAAGAACCTAAAATTAAATGGAAAACACCTCTGGCTATAGCTCGTCATAAAATCTGCATGCAAAACCCCATATACTAGCTTTATGAAACAGTAAAGGGTGCAGGTTTTGAAATCAGGTAGGCTGGTTCAAGCCTAGCTCGGGAAATTAGTGACTGCAGCCAAGCCACTTTACCTCTAAAACTGCTGTCTTGGCGATAAAACAGGAATAATTACTGTACCTGCCTCAAAAGGACTGTTAAGGGGATTCGACTACATCGTGTATTTGAAATGGACAATGGGGCTGAATAAACAATAGGTGCTGTGTTTTTACGGCCCCAGGAAGGCTCCCAGGCTCCCAGGCTCCCAGTCATCTCCCATCCTTGAACCACTGAAAATCCCCTACACAATGCCATCTTCCCAGCTCGGCATGCAAACCCTTCACTGGCAAAGTCCCAAATAACCTGGATCCCCTCCCTGCACAGCGTGCTTCTCCCAAACCTCCCCTGTGGGGCTGTTTCTTTCCCACGCCCCCACATCGTGGACCTGGTTGCTCTTCACTGACATTCCACATCATTCTCTCTTCCTTAAACACTCTGGCTTTGCGGCTCATGCTGTCAGACTATACCACCACGGCAGTCACCCGCGGTCACCTGACTCCGTGACAATGTGGCTGTAAGTGCCCGGAGGCTCTAATCCCTCAGAGCTGTCTGTTCTTGCAGTCTGCAGCCACTGTCCCCCATGCTCTCTCTGGAACCCATGCTAGGCAAGCCCCACCCACTTCACCGAAGTAGCTCCTTTCAAAGACACCAAGCACTCCCGCACTGCTCAATCCCATGGCCACTCATCAGTCCTTGTCTTACCTGTCTCATTGGCAGTTTCCACACAGCTAGTCTGCCCTTCGCTCAGCCTCCGGCCAACATCCTCTCATGGTTCCCCTCCGCCCTCACTGGCTGCTCCTTCTCAGTCCTACCCCTGCTTACTAGAGAAGCCCACTCTCAGTTCCTAGATCTACTCCCTATGTCTCCTAGTCGTATAGCTTAAAATACCAGGGATATGTTGATTATTTCCTATGTTCTTAGCTCCAGCCCAGACCTCTCCCATTGCTCCAGATGCATCGACCTCCAGCTGCCTACCTGAGAGCCCCACTGGGACAGCCAACAGGCATGTCGCGTAAGTCCGGAACCAGACACCTAAGGCCTGACTCTCCTGTAGGCTCTCCCCCTCACTGTGTGACAGCTCCACCCTTCCAGCAGTTCACATAAAGTGGTCCTTTAAAAGACAGAGGTTGGCCTACTTCTCTTAAAAGCCAAATACTAAATGTTCTAGGCTTTGGGAGCCACAGGGTCTCTACCACAACTACTCAACTCTGCCATGAGAGAGCAAAAGCAATCACGGGTAATATGTGAACGAATGAGTATGGTCGCGTTCCAATATAACTTTACAAATGAGTCACAGTTTACCAATCCCTGCTTTAAAGCTTAAGTCAGATCGTATCACTCCGCTGTTCCAAGCCCTCCAACAGTGTCCAGTCTTACCTGGGGTGACAGACAGAGGCCTGGAAGACCCTGCAAGTCCCTACTCGACCTGCTAGCTCCCTGACCTCTTTCCACCTCCCACCTTCTCACTCCATTCCAGCCATATAATTGACTTTCTTCCCATTCATCCAACTTGTAAGTTCAAAGCAACATCAGGGACTTTGCCTTTGTTCCTTCTACCAAGAAGGAACTTCCCAAGATGAGCAGTCAACTCGCTTCCTCCCGGATTCCGTTTAAATGTCATCTCATCGGGGATGCTCTCTAAGAACGTTCCATGTACATCAGCAAACACTACCCCCATTACACATCATCCATGCCCTTAACCCTGCCTTATTTTTCCCTGCAGTACTTACCTCACGTATCCTTTATCTGCCTACTGGCTTATGGTCTTTCTCCACCCCCAAGAAGGTAAGCTAGACCCAGACTTCATCTGTTTTGTTCACTCCCTTCTCCCGAGTGACTAAAACAGAGCTTGCCTGACAGGAGGATTTAATAAATGCTTTTGAATAGATAAATAAAGGATTATTGTTATTGTTCTTATTGTTGTGTGTTGCTTTCATTTGCTTATAGTAGAAGTTCAAAATTAGGAGTCAACCTAAGTAGTTCTGTGGATTCACTGACCCTCTGGAAATGAGGGGCATTGTTCTGTGAGAGGCCCTCAACTTTCTTCAGTATCACAAAGGGGCAGTAGGCCCAAGTCCCTGAGAACCACTGTCCCACTACAGAGGACCCGCGGGAGGTGCCCCTTCTGAGTCTATTTTTACCCAGCATCTCTGTTTCGGGAGCTCCCAGGAAGGCAGAGACAGCAGATTCAAAGCGGGTAGGGAGGCTGGTCACTTTTACAGCAGAACATAAGGTCAGTAGGGTTTGGAGTCAGCCTGGACATTCCAAAGAGCCTGGCAAAGAAGACTTTCAGATGCCAGATGCCACATGCCTGAGGCTTCCACAGATGGAAAAAAGGCCCAAGTTCAAGCCCTCACAACAGGGGCCCCTGCAGACAACCCCAAGTGAAGAGAGCAGTGACCCTAAAAGACCTGTCTGTGAGCACTACAAGTCCCCTGTATCCAGCCTCCAGAAGAAACTGAAAACAATAGATTCATTTTTCTGATTATTTCCCTAGATTGTGTATTTGTCAAGAGTCAAGATTAATCACTACAATTCATAAAATTTATACTCAAACTTATTGCAATTCTAAACAACAAGGTTGACATTTCAAGCAGTTCTATCGGGTCGTTCATCTAGCTCTCAGAGAATACATTTTTCTAGGTGCTTACCTTTCAGGAGCGTTTTGTCTGGTGCTGGGCTCCCCTCCATCATTGCTTCAGCCAGAATTAACTTTTGGTGAAGTTGCTTATTGCGAATTTTAAACTCCTTCAGCTCCCCTTGCAGCTCCAAGATCTGGCCTTGCAGCTGGGCTAACACCTCCTGTGTGGCAGGGAGTTGATATACAATTCCTAATGACTGGGATGGCTTTATCAGGATGGGCAGGCGGGACTTCTTAGCCTCCTGAAAACGCACACACAGACAGCAATGAATATACCTCCTTTGGTCACAGCGTCAATAGTCTCATGCCAATCTTTTTGGGTTCTTTTATCATATTTTATTGATTAAAAAATTGTCCCAATTTTTCCCCCTTTTCCTCCCCTCCACCCAGCACCCCACCCCCCGCTCCCTCAGGCAATCCCCACATCATTGTTCATGTCCATGGGTCATACATATAAGTTGTTTGGCTACTCCATTTCCTGTGCTGTACTTCACACCCTCATGGTTATTCTATGACTAGCTATTTGCACTTCTTAACCCCCTTGCCTCTTCACCCATTCCCCCACACGCCCCTCCCATCTGGTAACCATCCAAACACTATCCATCTCTGTATCCATGACTCCGTCTCTGTTCTTCTTGTTCATTTAGTTTGTTTTTTAGATTCATTTGTTGATAGATACTTATTTATTGCCATTCTATTGTTCATAGTTTTTATCTTTTTCTTAAATAAGTCCCTTTAACATTACACGTAATAATGGTTTGGTGATGACGAACTCCTTTAGTTTTTTCTTGTCTGAGAATCTCCTTTTTATCTGCCCTTCCATTCTAAATGATTGATATCTTTGCTGGGTAGAGGAATCTTGGCTATAGGTCCCTGTTTTTCATGACTTTGAATACTTCTTGCCAAACCCTTCTAGCCTGCAAAATTTCTTTTGAGAAATCAGCTGACGGGCTTATGGGAACTCCCCTATAGGTAACTAACTGCTTTTTCTCATGCTGTTTTTAAGATTCTCTATCTTTAAACTTTAGCATTTTAATTATGATGTGTCTTGGAGTCTCTTTGCATCCATCTTGTTTGGGACTCTCTGTGCTTCCTGGACTTGTCACACGCCAATCTTATAAAACAGAATTAAAATCGCTGTCCAGACTTCTGGTTCCTATACTGGCATCCACGTTTTCCTCCCAGTCTACAGAGCTTATACCTTGGCAAGTCCCTCCTCCGACTGGCAAGTTCTAAGCTTTTCCTCCTTGACGCCTTCTTGGCCCCCGCCCACTGTCCCTCTGGACATCCCAGATGCTCCATATATGGCAGTCCTCTTTCCGACACAGTCTTCTAGGAAACATTTTCCTCTTCCTTGTCTATTTCCTCATTTCCCACTCATTGCTCAAGCTAAGCCAATCTGCCTCCCACCCCTGCTAGTCTACCAGAACCACCTCTTCCTGAAGTCTTCTGTGGCTACGGAGTCACTAATCCATTAAATATTCCCCAGGCCCAGAGCTCCTGACCCACCTGCCTTAGGCATCTTCATTTTCAATGGCTCACAGGCACTCCAAGGTCAACTGAAAACTCAACTCTTCGATTCTATCACCCACATTGCCAGGGCTATGCCACTCCTACAGTCTCTGTCTCGGTGAATCACACGACCATCCATTTACAGCAACCTACCACCTGGGAGTCCTTTTAAACTTCCCTTTATATTCATCACACACTTTCATCACTCACCAAATTCCATTAATTCCAATTCCCAAGTTGCCTCTGAATCCTTTTAACTCTTCTCATCCTCCACTGCCACCATCCAACTCTAAGATGCTCTCATTCGGCCACGGCCACGGCCTCCTCAGTGGTCCCCCCAACATTCACTCTTGCCCTTTCTAACCCACTCTCCATACCACAACAGAAAAGGCAAACCTACCATTCATCTCCTCTTCTTAAACTATTTTAACTGCATCCCAGTTCTCTTATGACAAGGTCAGTCCTGACCACAGCCCAAGCTGTGCATGATCTGCAGCCTGAGCTACTGGCCTCTCCCACTCCCCCTCCTGCCAAGTACTCCCCTTCCATCAGTTCTTCAAAATGGTAGGTTCCTGCCACCTCAGAGCCTTGACACATGCTATCTTCCCTGCCTAGGACACTCTTTCTTGCCCATCCCACACTTCACCCACTACTCCCAATACATGTGCCTTGCTCAGGAAAATGGGCCTTAATTTCCAAGACCAGGTCAGCACTCCCTGTTATCTACTCACTACTCCCTACAACTCTCCGGGGAGAACATCAGTACCATTGTACTTAAATGCCTATGTCATTCTTGTTCTTCTTCTAGCTGCTGCAAGACAGGGTTTGGGGACTCTGCATTTCTTGGTCATACTCTATGCACAGCTTCCAGTACGAGAACTGGTACACAGTAGGTACATCCTAATGACTGTGGAATGAACATGCAAACAGTAACTTAAGAGGCCAAATGAGCGTGCCTTTCAAGTGGGGGAATTTTACACATACCCAAACACCGAGGAGAGAGGCTGAATCTAGGAATATATTAAAAAATTAAGACTCAATAATAAAAACACAAATAATTCAATTAAAAGATGGGGAAATGATCTGACAGACATTTTTCAAAAGGAGATACACATGTGGACAACAAGCACATGAAGAGATGCTCAACACCATTAGTCATAGGGGAAGAGAAGTCAAACTGCAGTGAGACCATACTACTTCCTACTTATTAGGACAGCTATAATAAAGAAGATAATAAAGCAAGCATTAACCAGGATGTGGAGAAACTGGAACCCTCACACACTGCTGGTGAGAATGTAAGCTGGGAGCAACTGCTTTAGAAAACAGGCTGGTAGCTCCTCAAAAGGTTAAACACAGAATAACTCCATGACCCAGCAAGTCTACTCCTAAGGACACAGGAGAAATTCAATCATGTGTACTCACCAAATCTTGCACATGAAAAGTTCACAACCACATTATTCATAATAACCAAAAAGTGGAAACAGTCCAAATGTCTATCAACTAATGAATGAATAAATTAAATGACCATGTCCATATAATAGGCTGTTTAGCAGTAAGAATAAATGAAGTAGTGATACAGATAAAAACATGAATGAACCTTTAAAACATCGTGCTGGATGGAAGAAACCAGTCATCAAAGATCACATATTATATGATTCCATTTATATGAACTACCCAGAACAGGCAAACAGATAAAGACAGAGAGATCAGTGGCTGCCTACGAATGGGGCGGGCTGATGGGGAGAAATGGGGAGTGATCGCTAATGGGTTCGGGGTTTCTTTTGGGACAAGGAACGCGCTCTAAAACTGATTATCATAATGGCTGCTCAGCTCTGTGAATACATTTTTAAAAACCCACTACATCGTAGCCTTTCAATGAATGAGTTGTATGATATGTGAATTATATCTAAACAAAGCTATTATTTATTTATTTATAAAATTTTAAGCGGTGGAGAAGAAATCTGAGGGGAACAAGAAATATTTGGGACCCTGGGAAATAGGAAATCAGCAAGGTCTCTCAAGAAGGAAAGAAGAGGAAAAACCCCTTCTTTCATGTTCTAGGACATAAAATGCTTTCAAGCCCATTCTCCCAGAATCCTCATGTAAACTCTGTATTCCCTGAGTTCACAGGATAATCGAAGTTATCATGTCTATTTTCCAAAGAACTGAGATGTCAAAAAACCAGTCGATGTTATACACAAGGTTAGACAGTTGGATCTCAAACTAGCTCTTTAGAAACTATTGCCCAGTTAAGAAAAGTGAGGCACTTGCTGCCCTGAAACTCCAGGGAAGAGGAGAAAACAGGTTCAAGGACAAGAACACTTGTGGTGAAAGGGACCCGTTGGGAGGGGGTGGATGCCTCATCAAAGAGAACCGGAAAATAACAGTCATTTGCTTGGTCATCTGGCCCCACCAATCTTTATTCTTGATCCCAATCTGTGTGTCGGATGGCAGCAGAGAGAGGTCTGCAAGCGCACAAATGCCAAAGCCAACCCCCGGCTAGAAGACTGCCGTCCGCCGACCTCACGCCGGGCCTAAAATAACACCGCAGAGAATGCTACCTTACGGATGCCGAGCAGGCTCGCACATACCGCCTTATTAAAGGTGTCGTAATGGAACTTCTAACTCGGCAATGGGAGGGGAACAGGAAAGTACACACACTGAGCTCCTACCACGTACAAGGCACTTACCACATATGACCTCGTTTAGTCATCTTGCCAGCCTCGCATCCAAGTCACACTGATCCCATTCAAGCCACTGAGGAAGGTCGGGTGATCTACCCAAAGACTCAAAGTAGCTAAATGGCCCGGCCTGATGTAATCATGGGTATAGTTGTAAAGTCCATCCTCTTGCCTCTCAAATTAAACAACCAGAAGTAAACCCATTTCCTTGTTCCACTGTTGGGCTGCAATGATGTCCTTTTTCACAGGATACCAGAGTTCTGGCTTAAGCATTAGGATTACTGACTTACTGACTAATCAAAAACCACAAAGAAAAGCATTAAATTTTCTTCTACTTTGCACAGAGTGGAGGCCACAAGGGTGGTAAGAGGCTCCTCTCTCCCCGAGAAAGGTAGCTCTGTAATAACCCGGTCTAGGTCTAAAACAGGACTTCAGTTTATATCCTCCTGCTCCCCCTAACAGCTGAGTCATTGTGGCCAATTTTCTGCGACTTTCATGGCCTATACTTTTTCCCAGGTAAAACATAGGTAATAACTACCTAACTCACATGCTTGGTGAGAAGGCTAAGTGTGACAGTGTAGGTGTAGAAATCTAGCACAGTCCTGGCACACAAAACAGATGCTAAAAAATAAGCACAGTTGCCTTTCTTCTGAAGACACAAGCAAAACGATAATTACAAACTCAAAAAGTGTGTCAATATATTTGGGGAAATTAAGTTCATTCAATTATCTAAACTTCCTGAACACAGAATGATATCTCCCACACAAACAGTGGGGGGGGGGGGGGGGGGGGGGGGGGGGTGTTTAGTTTTCCAAACATACAGGTACAAACTAAAGGAGCTGAGGCAGAGGAGAGCATTTCTATTCTAGCTAAATTGCATCTCAAGTACTGTTAACATAATGGCAGTGTCTTTTTATATATATATATATATATATATATATATATATATATATATATTTGTCTCTACTGATATCTTTAGAAAACGCTTTTCTAGAAATTACAGCTTTGATGCATAATTTAAAACAATCAAAAGTAATTTTCCTAATGATCGATCTACTGTCTTCGGAATGCACAAAAGCAGTAATTCAGTGGTCAGAAAATTTACTTAATTCTCCATTCTGATGCTGTAAAACAGTGCGTACAGTTGGTTTCTCAGACACAAAACACCCGTCTCAAATGAGAACATCGACAGCCACCCGTGGAGCATTACTAGAAACACAACCTACCTCCATCTCTACCAGGACTCTCCCATCTCCCTGCCACGGGGTTCCCAACCCCAACCCCTCCTCCCAGGAGGATTTCAGCAAAAGGGACAATCAAACACTGCCAAAAGAGTTGGCTTTTAATAAGCTGGTATACTTGATGGTATTTGAGGAGAAGCTTAGAGACAGTATCTTGGCTGAAGCAAAATGCATATATTTACTCAACAAAACCAGACCCTACCACTTCAGGTCAGCATGGGCCGCGGGGTGGTTTGGCCCAAGGAAAGGGTGTGGCTGTGCACTCAGGCACAGTGAGGGTCCCCGCTCGGCCTCTGTGCGGCAGGCAAACCACAGGCCCTCAGGATCTGGCTTCCTCAGCTCCGATTCATAAGGGTAACAGCGTGCAGACCCAGCCCACAGCACAGCACCTCTCAGACACAAAGTCTGCACAAACTAAAACGTAGCCTCTCGTGCCTACCCCTGAAGTCTGGTTACTACAATTGTATTGCATACTACAAAAGTAAATGTCCAGCAATAGGTGGAAATTATATAAATTTATGCACATTTCATACAATGCAGCTGTACACAGCCACTATGAAAAAAGATGTTCCTGACTGCATAACATGAAAGAGAAAGCTACAGAGGTACACACACGACTATTTTTATGCGGAAACCATGTAAGTGTCATAACAGAGAGATAAATAAGACAGGCTGGGATGGGGGAGGAGGGAAGGAAAAAAGGCAGTCACACTCTCAGAAAGTAGAGGCCAGGGTAAGAGCAGCAGAGGGGGAAACCAGGTTTTATATAAATCTAGTTTTAGGCAAACATGGTGATTTTCTGCGTCTTCTATTTGTATAAAATGAGTGACATACAGAAAAACTCACTCTGTCCGTCCCGTGGAGGAAGGAAGGGGGAGCGGCCCGCGGCCCTGGCATCCCGCCTAAGTTCTCCGGCTGGTGCTCAGGGCTGCACGCGGTGTCTGTCGGTGTCTCTTCCCAAGCCTCTCTCCTGCCTTCGTGACTGAACCTGAGCATGTCGCCTTCCACGGCCCCGGTCTGCACGGAGGCATCTTTCAGCTCCACCTTGGCTGGCTCAGCAGCCTTCACGGGCTGGGCTCCCCAAGGAGACTTCAGGTCACCGTGGGACTTGGAAAATGAGCTGGCTTGGAGGAACTGTTCAAGTTCGCCTCTTCGCTGAACGGCCATCTGCTTAGGTGTCTTCTCAGTTTTCCCATCAGGGTGTTCTCCGGATCCTTCCTGCTCTGACAAGCATATTCGTTCCAGAAGCAGTTCGCGTAGCCCTTTCAGAAGGTCTGGCCTGTTTCACCAGAAGGGAAAGAAGTGGCAGAACTAAGCTTTCTGCTATGGCCTTGTCTCCCATGCAGTTTCCCAAGTTTTCCTCACTGACTGGCCCAGGTTCTGTTTAAACTAAACACAGTGAGCACCTACCATGTCTCAGGACCCACACTAAGTATTTTATCACATGTGACCTCACAACCACATAAGGTAGGTGCTACCATGTCTATTCCATTAATAAAAAGACAAGAATTAATTTGACGCAAGCGACACAGCAAGTGAGGGGGTCACATGGCTACACAGATTCAGGCTGGACCTAAGAATGAAACAAACAGAGTCACAAAGTACTTATGACAATTACAAGGTCCCCTGCCCCCCTGGCCCTATTCCGACATCCAGGGGTAACTATATGGCTTTGGGTGAATCTGGCCACCCTGGTGGATCCATCAATGACCTGGTCACAGTTCATAACTGGTGCTCAGTAACTAGGAATTGAATAAAGGGATATTGTAAATTGCTCTTAATCGAAAGAGTAGTGGTTCTAAAATCCGACAAAAATGGTTTCAAATTCTACCTGCGATTCTTTGAAAGTGAGGGAAGTCTCCCTCCACAGGATGGTTATGAGGATCAAATGAGCGAGGGCATGGGTAGCAGATGTTTCTCATGCCCCTCGCCACGTGCCCTTGGCCTCGCTCGGGTTCCGGCTACAGCCGTGTGGGCAGCCCACACGGACAGCCCCACCTTGAGCGCTGCCTGCATCGCTCTGCCACGTGGGACGGTCCCCGGAGCTCTCTGAGCGTGGCCGCGGGGCGGGAGCGTGCACCAGTGTACACCTGAGGGACACCCGATCAGTGAAGGAAGAGAGCCACTGAGTAAATGTCCCAGGCTCCTGACTTTCAGAGGGGCAGCACTGAGGTGCAGTCTGTGCCGTCCCTCAGAGGGTGCCCAGCAGGACTGAGCCCCAGCTGCCCACAGCAGGAGCAAGAACAATAATGTGCCCTTATTGGCTTTGCCTTCACGTCTATCTTCCTCTCCCTGATTCCTCCTTCCTACCTCCTGGAATCAACATCCCAAATAAACCGCCTGCACCCAAGTCCTTATCTCAGGCTCTGCTTTCCCAGGAACTCGAGTTAAGCCAGCAGTTAAAAGACTATGGAGTAGTTTGAGAAGAATCCCTTGTGAGGGTATTTCTTATGCCAGGCACTGTAATGGGCACTAGGGGAACAAAACTGCCTGCAAGGAGCTAGCCTGCTGTTGGAGACAGGTATCTACACATCGTTCCTCCACAGGTAAAGAGTGAAACACAGAACCATGATAGCTTGGCAGGGCCATGGAACAACAGTCCCGGGTGTCTGGACCGGGGTGGCAGGAAGAATGTCAGAAAAGGATTCTAGAGTCGACAGGCTAGCCAGGGGAAAGGAAAATGGAACCGCCTAGGCATGGAGAACAATATGAACAGTCGGGCCGCCCTGGAGAACAGCGAGGGGAGGCTGGAGAAGGAGCACAGGAGAAGCCAGCCACGCTGAGGAAGGAACAGCCACCGCGAGGCTCCGTGCGAGGGAGCAGCATGGTCACACGTGCCCGGCAGGGGGACTCGGGCTGTGGCGTAAACGACAAACAGAGATACTTCCTGTCTAGAAGATGCTGTCAGCACACACAGGAGCCCCTCCCACTGTTCTAAACACATGCAAAGGACAGCACAAACACAGAACAACAAAAATGTTTTGAGGTGCACTACAGGATTCAAAATCAAGATAAAATGTATACAAAGGTCAGAAACAGTAGAGACCCAAAGTCATGAGAAGGGGCATTTGCAGAAAGCAGTGCGACCAGAAATTTAACTCCCACCATAGAAGAACCATGAAAATTTCATAAGCCCTCAAAGATCAAGTTGAGGCAAAACCACCACACAGGGAGGAGTAAGGGCAGGGGACGGAGCAGGGCTATTACCACGGGCAAAACAAACCTGCCAACGAAATCCGCTACTACGAAAGACCGATGACACACCGACAAGTGAGAGCTCACACCTGAGAAAACGGAAATAATAAAGCAATCTGAAGGTTTTAAAATAAGCATGTTTAAATCATCTAAAAATATAAGAGAAAAAGAAATTCATAAATAAAGAAGAGGTTATAAAATTGAGACAGAAAATACGAAAAAAGGAAGTGGAGGGGGACAAGGTCCGTGCGAGAGGCTGGCAAGCTGCTGCTGTCTTCCAGGGAAAGACGATGAGGGCAGGATGAAGCGGGGCAGTCAGAGGGACGGAGGGACAGAAGGGGCCCTCGTCGGCGTTAGGCCTGTCTTTTCTCTCTGCAGTCTCTCCTGCCTGCCTTACTTCCAAAAACCTTGTGGGACGGTCACACCATCATCACTGCCAGCACCTCTGGCATGGCCTGAGCTTCCCTTGCTCTGTGTCTGTGCACCACTAGCCATGACAGGAGCCCTTGTCCCATCTTCCCCCCGAGCCCCCTCAGGGTAGGGTAAGGTCTTACTCGTATCTGGATTCTGATCCTCTAGCTCTGGGGCAGTCGATTCAATTCAAATGAGACAGCTCTAGCACACCAAAACAGAGTAAAAAATAAAAGTATAAAACACAAAATTAAAATGTATGGTGCATTTTTCACTTCTAATATGAAAATCATCTAGACTATATAAACCATCTTAACATTCAGTAAACCCAGACTTTTAGAAATATTTCTGGTATTTTAAGCATGTTAAACTAAATTTTCCTTCCTTCTCCTTCCCTTAATACAGATTAAAAATAATGACAATTGCTATTCAGCTAGCCAAAGGAGGACCATTACTCACAACCAAACAATATACAATAAAACCCAGGAAAAAGACTTTACAAATGGGTAGTAAAAGGTGGTGAAAGAGGCCATTATAATATACTAAAGTGGTGTGCTGTTAAATAAAACATTTCAAGTGTTCCTTCACTAGAAATGTGAACAGTAGATTCATTAAGCTGTCACTATAATCAGGATCTTTTTAATGGTTCAGTCCAAGGGTCTTGTCAGAGGCCCGAACATTGTTTATGTGCCCCTTGAGCATCTTGTCACAAAGGAGTTATAAGGGAAAGGAACTGACATTTATGAAGCGCGTACAAGTGTCAGATCCTTTAAATACACCAAATACATTTAGTCTTTGAAGACAGACTGAAAAATAGGGACTAATATTAAGCCCATTTTACAGATGAAGAAATGGGCTCATAAAGATTCAAGAACCCCTAGCTAAGCACAGAGCAAGGACTGGAACTCAGGCCTTTCTGAGTCCAAAGAAGCACAGCATTCTTCCCAGTTTTCTAAATGTATCTTCTGCTAACATGATGAGCTCTTAATTGTCTGCACATTCAAGTACTTACTGAGCACCTCCCACCTGTCATGGAAGACAGCAGCAACGCGTGGCAAAGAATCATGGAGCCTCCATTTCATAAAGGAGCAGGCAAAAAGTCCGACATGCACGCGCTGTCAGCAACGGTAAGTACCGTGGAGCTCAGGGAGGGAGGGGGGAAGGAAGGGAGGGAGGAAGTCCTGAGGTGGTACGTAGAAGCTGAGTCTCTGTCGGAGTGGTCAGGAAAGACCTCTCTGCAGAGCTGACTCCCAGCTGAGACCCCCGCCCGCCTCGAACACGTCCAGGAAGAGCATTCCAGCTGGAGAGAATGGCTACGGCCAAGCCCCGAGATGAGAACAAGCCTGGACGCTGGGGGAACAGGAAGAAGGCCGTGCGGCTGGGGCACAGTGAACGAGGCGGGCAGGTGATAAAGACAGAAAAACAGGCGGAGGCCAGGTCAGGAAGCTCTGTTCTCACTGTAAGGGCAATGGAAATCCACTGCAGGGTTTTAAGCATGGAAGAGCCATAATGTGATCTAATTTTTAAAAAGATCACTCTGGTTGCCCTGTGGTGAATGGGCTGTAGAGGAGGCTGTGCTGTGGGAGTCCAGGAAAGGCTAGCAAAAGAGATGTGAAGTGGCTGAATTAGGCATACACACGGAATGTGGAATCGATAGGACTTGCTCATGGATACGGGGAATGTGGAAACTAGACTTTCGGCTACACCAATCAAACAGATAGCAGTGCTATTAACTGACATGAAAAAGATAAGAACAGGGAGTTTGGCTTTGGACAGATTAATGTTGAAGCATCTATTAGACATCCAGGTGGAGATGTCAAGCAGACAGCTGACTGTATGATTCGGAGAAGGTCCAGGTTGTGGGTATAAATTTGGAAGTCCTAAAGCATACTCTAAAGCCACGGGAGAGGGAAGATGTAGAGACATGGGCTAAGGACACAGCTCTGGGACACTCCAACATACAAAAGGCTGGGGCTGAGAGAGGCCAGCGAGGCAGAAGAAAGCAGGGAGGGTGGGTGGTGAACAGAAGGCCACAGACAGGGCCAGCTGCTGCTGCTGGAAGGCTGACCTTGGCCAGTGAACTTAGCAACTTGGAGACAGTCACTGACCTTGATAAGAGGAGTGAAGGGTATGACAGCCCTAGGAATGAGATACAGAGAGAATGAACGGAAGGAAAGAAAGAGGATACAATAGGAACAGTTCTTCCAAGAAATCTTGCCTTTCAGGGGAATAAGGAGATGGGGGAGTAGCTGGAGTGAAATTCGGAAGGAGAGGGTACAGGTGGAACTTCTCCCAAATAGTTGATATAAATGTACGCCTTATACTAATGGTAATGATTCAGTTACCAATGATGCAGAAAAGAGAAGTGCCCCAAGAGGATAGGAACTTGTAAATCCCAGGGGGAAGGTTGGTCTCAAACAGGAGCACGATATTTATTTCTTCCATTCTGACAGCAGGAAAGTCAGAGTTTGTGGACGTAGAGGCAAATAAACTGGCAGCACTTGTAGGAAAGGAGAAACAGCTGGAGTTCAATCGTTTGTTTCTTCAATCAAGTATGAGGCAGGATCACCAGTCAGGGAGGGGAGAAGAGAAGCTGCAAAACAGTCTCGTGCCGGACAATGCTGAATGCTCATTTTGAAATTAGTGATGATAATCTGATCTGTCATATGATCACATGTAACATGAATAGCTGGCCAAGTCGAGGTCTTAAGAAAGGGATGGATGTAACAGATGAACAGGGATTACCTCTGCCCTGGGGAGGGAGTGTCCGTTCTCTGCATATGCAAAGGCTCTGACATACGCAGTCAGCTTGCTCTGGGGACCGAAAGGAGCACGGACAGCAAGAACAGCACGAATGGAGCTGAAGGACAGGGTTGCCAGATCACACAGGGCCGAGCAGGTCACATTAACGATTTTGATCCCAGGAAAAGTGGAGAGTCTCTGAAGAGTTTTAAGTAGAGGACTAACTGTTCAGGAAGGGTGGCTGCAGGGGGTTAGTTAGGAGAGTACCGCAGTGATGCCAGAGCAGTCTGACGGAGATGAGGACAGACAGGAGGCAACAGGGATGGTGAGAAGTATGTCAACGAAGAGCTATTTAGGAGGCAGACGCAGGTTTGGGAGGTGAAGAAACGGGGAGAATCGAGGAGGTCCTGTCTACAACTCCCAGACCCAGTCCCTCTTTAGCACGGACACCAGCACCTTCAGGTACTTGCCGGGTCTGCTCCCCTGCAGCCTACACACGTCAAGTCCCCCAGCTGCTTATCCGCTAACTTCTGAACTTCTCTGGGCCCCTTGCCTCTCTGGTGGTACCTTACCTGTCCCCCAGCCATGCCCAGCAGAGCACACTCAGGTTTTCTAGGAGTTAGCTTCCCCACTCCTACCACTTAGAGCTCAAGGCTATGTTAGCTTTAAAAAAAAAAAAAAAAAATCCCCAAGGACTCTCCTTTTAGATTTTTTGATATCAAATTTCACACCTAATTTTAGGCTACAAAGACCAAAACATTTAAGTGATAAAATCCTAAACCATGTCCTCTCGGGAATGGGGCCGAAACAAACTGGAAGCACAACACATGGAGCACCGCAGGAGGCGGGGAGGAGGCGGGGAGAAGCCGGGGGCTGCACTGACCCTTTCTCTCCGCCTCCAACAAGTAACTTGCTCCAGCTGGTCAAGTGCAAGACAACTTAGTTAGGCTAAGGTAACTACTGGACAAGTTGCTTCCTGATTCAACCCTAGCAGACGGGTAAGTTGAATCAGAGCTCTCTGGGGGCCCAGCTCTCTGCCAGCCCCCTCGGCCCTAGGATGGGTGGCTAGAAGGCGGAGGAGCACAAAAGCTGAAGGGAAGTCTCAATGATATCTCTGCACTGGGGTTATCGGACATGGCCCAGCAGTGACCTCAACGGCACAAACCACGGACTGGCTGCTGTGTCTTGCATATGGTATGAATCTCACCAGAGGATAGTGGGAAAGGGTAGGAGTAACTGGCAGGGCACAATTTAAGCACTAATATCACCAAAACCCCACTTAATGCTAACCTGGATCTATATTTTCCACCCGTTATTTCACTTAATCCTCAGAAGATGCCTACGGGGTAGATAAGCACCATCAGCCCAACTTCGCAGATGAGGAAACCGAGATGGGGAGTTATGTCACAGGTCTAAATGACATAGCTGGACCAGAGCACAGGTTTGTCTGCCTGACTCCAAAACTCTGCTTTTTCTGGTGCACCAAAACCACCTGCCTTCTGGAGGGTATCCCCAAACAGAAGATGGTGTTTCTCTGACCAATCAGAATCCTGGTTATCCCAAGGGGACTTGTTATTAATTAATTAATTTTTTAAAAATTTTTATTTACCGACTTTTTAGAGAGAAAGAGAAACATCAAGTTGTTGTTCCACTTATTTATGCATTTATCGGTTGATTCTTATATGTGTCCTGACCAGGGACCAGACCCCCAACCTTGGCACATTGGGACAATGCTCTAACCAACTGAGCTACCTGGCCAGGGCACCAAGGAGTCTTTTTAAAAGACTCCTCCAGAAAAGTCTCCAATGGCTCTACCATTCACTAGCTACGGCAATGTCAAGTCCCCAAATGTCAGCTCCCACCCTGTGAAGAGGAAATCACTAGCAGCATGCAAGGCCAAAGTGAGGGTAAAAGGTGATTGGGCACTTAACTGAAAGTGACAGCCGGCGCCCTAGCACCGAGTGTGCGTGCCAGAAGGGGGTGCAGGTCCCAGTCAGGACTTCAGCAGGCCCCAAACGCCAGGACTCCTCTGTCACTGAACTCAATGGTGCACTCTGAATGACAGCTATAAGATTAGGGCAGCAGTCTTGGGCCAGCGTAAGAGAGCCTTTTCTAACACTAGAACTGGCCAGCAACGGCCTGGAACCCTCCAGCGCCTACAGAGAACAGGCAGCTAAACTGCACACGTCGGAAGCTTGCTGCACGGTATTTGCCCATAAAGTGCTTTCTTTAAAAATGTAACGAGGTCTCAGTTTTTTAAAAATCCAGATATTTAGAATAATTTTGGGGCTTCTACTGAAAGACTGAAAGACTCTGGTACCATGTATTTGTAGGACATGAATCAGTTGGGGCTAAGAAGCTGCTGTCCACTAGCAGGGCACACTCGTTCCCCAAGTCACCCCACGCCCACCACGCACCATGAACGCTCCCCAGCTCACATCACCCAGGTACACTCGAGGCACTCCAGAGAAAAAGAGAGAGAGAGAGATGAGCATCTTTTAACTCTGATGTAATATTTGGGACTCTGACGTTGACTATGGCCACCTAACTCCTTGTGATAATAAACCAGAATAGCCACTTGGTGTGTCCCCCAGGAGGACTCATGCTAGAAAATGTTAGATCAATGTCAGGACTGGCGAAGGGTTAGCTTGCATGAGCTCCCCAAAACAGAACACTTTAATCCTTTTTTCTTTGGCTAAAGAAATGTCTATGAGGCTTAGCCCAGCAATGATATAGAAGCAGTCTATACAGGCAGTAACTGCTGCCCGAGAGTCACGGGCAGCAGCTACTGCTCCATTTCTGCATCTGCACCGGAAGAAGATGAAAACGTTTATTGCACACAGCCACAGGCCAGCCCTTCCCGCGCACAGGGCTTCGTCTCACTCCGCGCAGCAGGCCTAGGCAGCCGTCGGAGAAGCTGGGGCCCTGAGTGAGGGAGGCTCAGCTCTTTCTGGCTCCAAAGCCTGAGCAGCTGTTGATGAACCGGAAAGAATGTGAAAGGGGGAATATTCGCTCCTAAAGGATTAATTTTAAAAACATAAATATACCAAATGCTTCTCTGTTTTTGTTTTAAGAAAAACACCCTGCAGTATTTCCTCATGTAGAATGACTCCCAGCAGATATAATGAGAAGAGAATTTGAGCTCAAGCTCAACATAAAACAGCAGTCACAACTACAATGGCAGCTCTTACGCAGTTGTAGAACTGGAACAAGTTTCACCAGGGACGATCCCTCTCGCTGACACCCAGACGGCCCTTTCTGGGGCCCGCTGGGACAATTCTAACGGAAAGCTCGCTTTCTCCTCTCTGTAATGGGCTTGCGTGGGCCTTAGCTGAAGTCCCCTCACAGCCACTGGCATGCAGGCTAACTACTTAAGTGCATGACTGGCAAGACCCCTTCCAAGTCTCTTCCGGAGCTCTCTCAGGTCAATTACACAGCACCGCCATCCACATCACTTAGCAATAATGAGAGTTTGTTCTCCACCCAAACTGCAGAGACAAAGCAACGCCTGAGCCCCATGTCTACCTGGATTCCAGTAACGACGTGGCCTTCTCGTTGAAGAAAGGGGCAAGCAGGTTCACGGGCTCGCCTTCCTCTAGACTCCGGTCTCCAGGGAAGCCAGGTTTGTGGGCTCCATCATGGTCTAAAGTATTGGAATCTGTGTGCCTGAAGTATCCATTTTTGCAGCCTCCTTTGGAATAATCCTCAATAATCTGCAAATCATCAAAGTATCTGGTCAAATAACGGACTCTGGAGGAGGGGAAGGGGGCAGGTGGAGGAGAGAGAAAGGATGGAGACAGAGTGAGTGAGTGAGTGAGTGAGCACAATAAGAAAGGGAGAAAACGAGAGAAGGAGAGGGAAGAGAGGGACCCAGGCCCACGGGGGCACACCACACACTCTCTTTATAACAGGGAGGCGCTCTGGCAAGAGCACAAAGATGTTTGCATCAGTTTCCTCGTCTATAAAACGGGGACCAGTAATGCCACCTCCCAAGGTGACTATGGGAACAAAGTGAGAAGGCTGACTCACCTAAGTGTGTGGCTCAAGGTCTTACCCACTACGGCACGTTCCCCCACCCCCACGGCCCACTCCTCGAAAGTTGTTCCTAAGAAGGGGGCAGAACCCATGCCAATGACAATGCTTTTGGCATTTATAAATACTTTTGCAATGTATCCTCCTTGTTATATCACAGAAAGCCAACTGGCTCCTTATAGATACATCCTAATTAATGTAACTTTGATTTGTCTCATTAGGAAAGTGGAGAGTTCCTAATTCCCATGGAGATGTTATTTACGGATCCAACTTCTTAGGTCACTGAGGGTCCCAGAGGAGTGGTGCCAAGGATGCGTCTAGTTAAAGCCTGTGTTGAGCATGTCTTGAGGTGCTGTAATTAGCATTCTTGCCCCTTCTTCCCAAAGCTGTAAATTTCTTCTACCAATCTATAAATAACTCCCCTTGACTTCATTACCGCCCCTGATATATGCACTAGCCATCATACCCCTCTCTCCACACTTGTAAAATGATTAAGATTTTAAATGGAAGACAAGACCTACACAAATGAACTGTTATTTATAGGGTCTTATTTGCCAGCAGCCTAATTATTAAGTCCATCTAAATAAGCAACCTCCCAAGAAGGAAAAGTCTAGAATATAACAATAAAAATAGTAATTGCTATCATTTACTGAGCACTTAGTACATGTCTTTCTATTTAAATATCACAACAATTCTAACAAGAAGTATTATGTGCATTGATGGGGAAACTCAGGCTTAGGGGTTAAGCAAAGGTGAACCGAGGTCACAGAGACAGTGACCAAGACTCAAAATCAGGTCTCATTGCAAAGCCCTCACTTTTAACTGCTTTGCTCTCTACGTTTTAGTTACACAACTATCTACATTTTAACCCTCTTCCATTCATGACTCCATGAACTTAAACTCCTCGAAGTCCACAAACATCAAATCTGCAGCCTCCTATCTCCCACCACATCCCAGTCTTTAGAGGAAATCCTTGTTTTGGAAGAAGAAAAGCAAAACACAGCAAACTGACATCAGAAAAGTCATTTATAGAAACCTTCCCAGGATCAGAACATACTTACTCTAACCATACCCAAACCTGCAGGGAGGACCAAACTTTTCAAACTCAGGGGCGGTGTTTGCTCCAAATGTTCAGGGTCAATATGCCTGGAGGCACAGTCTATGCGGACAGAGTCCAATTCTCATCAGTGCCCAGGTGACACTACGCTGGTCTCCAGATCAAGGGACTGCAAGGGCCCCCGAGAAGAGGAGATCGGTTCTGTCAGTGGCTCCTTATGCTGCAATCCAATGACCCGTGAGCTTACGGCAGTCCAGAAAGAAGGGTTCTTGTCCCAACGAATGTCACTGACTTAGTCTGTGTCTTAGGTAAACCATCCTCTCGTAGGCCTCAGTCTCCAGTGCAGACAATGGAAGGGTCAGGTTAGATCTCGGAAGATCTGCCCAGGTCCTATATCCAATGCCTGTTATTGTCCTATTAAAGCCCTGTTTTTATTTGCAAGTATATGTTTGTTTGCTGTTTCATGACTAGCTCTCCCACTCAGTTTATAACTTCTAAGATGGAAGAGACGTAGTCTCTTTGCTCTCCACAGGCAAACAGCAGGTGCTCAATATAGGCGGAATGAAAAGAAAAGCCACCGGACTCACCCTGGTCAAGAAGACGGGCTTAGGCACAGAGAAGGCTGATGGAATGAGGAATTCACTGCCATGCTCTTACCTTGTCACTCTGCTCCAAATGCTGGTCATTCAGGGAATTATTCTCATCATCCTCGCCAATTCTGATCATGTCCTCGTCCTCCTTGCTGGCTGGAAGCTACATGGTGCATGGAATGGTGTGAAAATGCAACCCAAAAAAAGATGCAGCATGAATATGTATGAATAAGTCAGTGATGGCTTTTTTTTTAAAAATGCAAAACAAAAAAACAAACCAAAAAAGAGGCAGAACAAGATGGCAAAGCCATGAAATAAAATTAACTGAAGTTAATGCTGGTAGTTTTGGCAGATCACACACAGTTGCCTGGGGTCAGGCATCATTTCAGGACAGGCTCCCAAGAAATAACTCAAGTTATTTCCGCCGCCTTGCTGGGCCTTCCCTGAGCTGCTGTAAATGGAATACGCTGTCTGTTGTGCTGCTGACATTCCTGCCATTGCTAAATTCACTTTCAGATTATATAAAAGTAACAAGATTTTGGAAAATAGCTACTGATGGAGTTGAAAATATCAAACAGCGAGAAAGCAGCAAATGAAATTTATGGTGTGTCTGATTTATGCACCAGTCCTCCTATTAGCACAGGGCTTCAACCACTTTTTGGACTGTGACACTTCTGTGATGGACAGTCCCAGCAACACTGTCATTCTGCTGACAAAAAGTCCTCACTGCTAATAAAGAGTATGAGACCTGCCTAATGATAACTTCGTGCTTTTGAAAATGAAAGACAGGTATTCATAAATGTGCATAAATCCCTAATACTTTAAAGAAGTGCTAAGTCCCAGAGGTTCTGCATTCTGTAGTGTGGACAGTACAAAGTTCTCAAGAGGGCCAAATCTCAGTTCTCTGGAAGACAGAACATTCTAGTCATGGGACACCTGGACTAACCAAGTTAAAAATGAGGAAATGTGATATCACAACCAGGGAGGGAAACAATCAAAACTGTTTCAAAAATTATACCAAACCCCATCTCACCAAAGTGTTAAAACCACAAACTAAGTGCTGAGTCACATGCTGGGCATGGTGTACATATGAGATGTCTAGGGTTCTATCGCCACATGAATTCCTAACATTTAGTCAATTGCCCCCAAAATTCTCCCAGATCAACTTAAATTTTTCTGATCATCCTTTTAGAGGAAACCTTTGTTGTGGAAGAAGAAAAACAAAACATGGCAAACTGACGTCAGAAAAGTCATTTTATAGAAACCTTCCGAGGATCAGCACATACTCACTCTAACCACATCCAAACCTGCAGGGAAGACCAAACAGAGCTGATGGTCACAAATCAGATCTCACTGCACTAACTGTCAAGCAATAAACAAACTACACATGCATAAGTATACTTATAAAGGCACAGAAGTTTCTAAACACAGGTGAGGAAACCTCTCCCACTTATTGGCTTCTTCCCTCATTATTAAAGCTTTCTCAGGGATACAGATCAACCAGAACTATTAAACTTGTTAGTAAGAGTATAAAATGTTAGACCACTATGGAAAAAATACTGGAATTTTTAATGAAACTAATAACCCTGTGACCCAGGAGTCCCATTCCTAAATATTCATCAAGAGAACTGGAAACACATGTCCACACAAAGATGTATATATGAATATTCGTACCAGCTTTTATCATAGTATCCAAAAACTGGAAACAATCCAAATGTCCATCAAAAGCAGAAGGAATAAACAAACTGTAATATATTCATGCACTAGAATACCACTGAGCAATAAAAAGGAATAAACTATTGATTCATGTAACAACATGGATAAATCTCAAAACCATGCTGAGTGAAAAAGTGTTATACAAAAGAAAACATCCATTATGAGTCCATTTATGTAAAAGTCCACTACAGGCAAAAGTAATCCATGGTAGAATAAAACTAGGAAAGTGGCCGGGGGTGAGGGTGGGAATTGACTAGAACGTACATGATCTTGATAAGAACTTGGGTTACACTGGTACATGAATTTGTAAAACTTAGTAAATGTACACTTACACAACTTCTTCATTTCACTGTGTATGAATTTAACCTTAAAAGAAAAAATAACTATAAAGCATATTCAAGATAAATATAAGCGTGTTGAAGTATTTATGGGGAAGTATACTGATGTTCGCATACTAAAACTCATCAAAAAGGTAAGACGGAGCGATGACGGACGGGTGGAAAATGCTATCGCAGAATCTAGGTGGAGAGGTCTCCCTGACTGTAGTCTGCTCAGATCGCGCCTGCATGTCAATTCTCAACCACATTTTTCTAAAACACATAAATTAATAACCAATAAATTAATAAGGAAATAACGGGCAACCTCATGAGAGACTTTAAGTGCACTTTCAAACAAAAGAATGCCTGTTCTTGGCCTTTTGTTTCTTGGCTGCTTTGGGAGTGAACGGCCGCCCGGGCAGCAGCTGGGGGAACGCCACACCGCAGCAGCCACTTTGAAACTAAGCCTGACAAACCGCTGTCAAGGGCCTCCTGCCGTTTACGCCCTTTTGTCAAATTTAAAGATGTAGGAGGAGGGTATATAAAAATAAATGATATGCCTATTTTATACCTATTACCTATTTGTACTTTTGCCCTAGTAACTACGTACCTTGGAAATCAAGTCTGGGGAAAAAAAGTCCTAACCCAGAGAAAGATTTGGGTCCAAAAACACTCAGCAGGTAAATGTAAAATAGCGAATCACTGGAACCAACCCAACCTCCATGTTCAGCAACAGTGAGGCAGTTAGTGAAATTTCAGTACACTCATAAGACTGTGTAAGGTGCCATAACATAACGGCAACTGGAAAAAACAAAACTGTATACATGTACCGGGAGCAAACATGTGTTCATACACACAAATAGAAAAAGATTACAAAATGTTGGCTAACTGTGAGTATTTTAAAGTGACAGGATTAGGGGTAATTTCTTTTCTCTATTTTCCAAGTGTTAGGTAATGCTGTGGGTTAATTAAATATCAGGGGGAAAAAATGCTGAATTTTAAAATCACAAAACGTATTTGCTGGGGACAAGCATGTCCAGCATGTTCCTGCCTCCCTTCTCACCAAAGAGAACCATGCCCCTCCTCGCCAGCCCACCCGCGCCCCTGGCATCATCTCCCCTCCTGGCGCGAGTCTGGGAACATGGCCCCTCCCGGGCGGACTGCCCCGCCCCGCCCCGCCCCGCCCCGCTCCGGGGAGGATGGGGGACTGTGCCGAAAAGGGCGAGGCGCTCACAGGGAACAGCCAACGGGGGCGCAATCTGACAAATGACTCAAATCTGAACCGGCTCATACTAAGATCTCAGAGTGGGAAGAGGAAACAGCCTCTGCTCTCCAAAGGACGCAATGGGACATTTAACTGATTTTTTTCAAAGGGCAAATGAACAAACAAACTTGCCATTTATGACTCAAATGAAGTAGGTGAAGAATGAGCTGCTTATTAAAAATGCTGCCTTGGAGAAAACAAGCCAAGACACTTGTTTCTCCCTAAATGGATTGCAGATATTCTTGGTTTTCAAAATTATCTGGAGCCCTGGAGGCTTAGATCAATAATATCCCCTCTCTCAAAGGCAGCAGATGGCCAGGGCGCAACATAAATATCTTTGAGCATTTCCCACCTTGAAGGGGGGAGAAGACAGCTTAAAGCTGACAAACTTTTCCCCAGAAATGACGTGGCAATAAGACTTCCATTTACCTGGCATGCCAGGCTGACTTCAAAACAACTCTACCCAAGAAGATTCCAGGGGACCCAAGTACAAACAGGTCCGCTCGCCTTTCCTGGTGAGAAGAGAGGGCTCCAGTCTGAAAATGGCTAACAGGTGCAGGGAGCACGGCTCCACGAGCAGGAGAGTCAGGCCAAGTTAGGGGCTAAGGGAGGAAATGATGAACTCTTCCTCACCGCCACCGCTTCTGGGTCCTTCTGTTGCACAGCACAGGCGGGCAGGAACAGAGAAAATCGGATACAACACACCACAAAGATGAGCAAAGGCCAGAAGTCAACAGGGTGAACAGGGCTTCTTGGGGCCTCTCACCCTCAGAACAGAAGCCCAGGGAACTACATGCTCTGAGGTGGCCATCACAGAAAAAAATGCCGGATTTCGCCGCTCAGGGCCCTGTCTAACTTTTCGATGCCACCAGTAGAAAACGATTCCCATCTAGGACGATTCCCATCGTCCTAAACCTGGACCTGTGGGCTCGTAAGACACTGACTGTTTACTTCCTGCCATGTCCCCTGTATGTGACAGAGTGCAGGAGTTCCTGGGAATGCATGAGAGGGAACGACACACGTCCAGTCAAACCTGGAAGTCCAGATGCCATGAGTGAGAGGTTGCACCAAAGTCAGAGGATTAAAACAAAAAGTAAATGAAAACTGTGTTTACTCATTCGTCTTTCAATGTTAATGAATTCATTAACGTCACATCTACACTACCCAAATTATCTCGGTGATCTGGCAACTCCCCAGATCCCTCCGAGACCATGCCAATCTTCCAGATGTGCCTTCTGCAGCACGGGTTCCAGGGCCAAACTCGGAGTCAAAAGCATCACAGCATAGCGAATGTGTCCACACAGATATGACCCAAACTTGAGGAAGCCTGCAGATAGACCTGCTGACCCAGGGGGCCCTCAAAACCCCAACCACAGCAAAGGGAACTTCAATAGCGACTCTCCAGGACAGGGGCAGTCTTGGGAAATTTGGGTTTTGTGTTTTTTTTTTTAATTAGCACACAACAACTAGAATGTTTTTTCTTACCTCCATTTGTTCTGTTGACTCAAGTCTGCCATCCCCCTGGAAACCCAAGCAGGAGAGATCAAAAATGGTTTTCTTCAGGTGCTGGTTGTCTGTATACAGCTCCTTCACCAGTTGTATGAGGTCACCGACCTAGGAGATAAGAGCAGAGAGAGGACTAGAGACCCATAAGCAGACTTCAGCTTCCCAGGGCCACAGACCTTCCTGCCTTTAGCACCATAGCCATGGAGAATCAGGTGGCCCGATTCGTCTTCAGGCTACACGGGTACCATGAAAAAACCACCAGGCTGCCTGTACGCCAGTCCACCACTCCAAGGCAGAGAGCCCCTGGGCAAGCTGTCCAAGCTAGGCCTCCAGCTCACCTGTGGGATGGGTTGCTGTGTCCTTAGTACAGTCTAACGACAGCTAATACTAACTCCGCCTTGTACTAGAGACCCTAGGGTGAGGAATGCCTTGTACTAGAGACCCTAGGGTGAAGCTCCTGAAACTGTCAGAGCCTGATTTTACAGCATTGTCTTCTTTGTACACTTACCTAGCAACGTCAGTAATAATAATAGTCTTCAATTACAAAGCAATCTATAGCTACTAAAATACTCCTGCAAGCGTTAGTCAATCATTCTTTACGACAGTCCTGAGGAGGTGAGTGGGCTAGTATGACTGCCCCATTTTACAACGAAGACTCTGATACAAAGAAGTTTATTGCCCAAGGTCCCCCAGCAGGGGCTGTCTGAAGAATCAAGTGGCGCACAGCAGCCACAGTGCCTGGCCATGTGGGAGCCGGCCGCGGCCCCCACAGAGGCCCCGCCAGGCCCGGAGCTGGGACCCGGGGACTGCCAGCCCAGGGCTCCCCCTGGAGGCACAGGTCTTGCTAGGGTGGGTACATAAGCAAGTGAGCAGACACCACCTTCGTTCCCAGCAAGTTTCAAATCCCAATGGCCAGTAATTTTCGCAAGCCTCCTTAACATGGTCATCATTAGCCCCTCAGAGGAAGTGGGAAATCCTTCCCAGACCGACTATTCATAGCAGATGCCCAAAACACACCAAAACATGAACAAATTGAACCCGACCCTCGCTGATCTGCTCCTCAAGATTATGGCAGGAAATACAAGACATTCTGATTCTATAAACACTAGGTGCCAACCAAGTGAACGGCTTCCTGCCCTTAACACAACCTTAGCCAGTACGAGCAGCTGTTATTATCATCCCCATTTTCTTTACCTTCAAAAATTAAATGTCTCAATGCTCCTGGCTTTACTCCTCCCAAAATACTGAAATTTTTATAGTTCTCCTTTCTACTTCTTACTTTTGTACCTTACACCACTATTTTCTCTTTCTCTGCTGAGAAACCTCTCTTCCCAGATAAACTCCTATCCATCCTTCTAAACCCACTTCAGGCCTCACCTCCGCTGAGAAGCTCTCCAATACGGTGAGCACGCCCCACCTCCAGCAGTTAGCCTCTCCTCCTCTCCCACCTCTCTGCCTCGCACACCTGCCTATCACAGCAACCCAGGCACGTCACACAGCAATTCCTTATCTACATGTCTGCTCACTGTTATCAGAATGTGAATTATGCCAGGACAGAAACTGAACCTGTCAAACAGGTATGCTAATTTTACAATAAAGCAGTCTCCTCTGAGCTCGCGCTTCCTATTCTTATCAATGGCTCTCAGACCCTTGAAATACTAAACGACTGTAACCACACCAACAAGCAACAGACTGAAAAACCTTTTCAGCTTTAAAAAAGATTTATTGATCAAACCTGAACATTTATTCTTTCAAAAAGCATCTATTAACTCCCACTACGTGTGCCAGGTACTGAGAAGTCTGAAATAAATACTATACAATCACTAAGATGTTCACAGCCTAGCAGAGGATACAGAGAAACACCCAGACAAGTGTAGACCCGCCTGAGAAGGGAATTGATGTGACTGGCACAGGAAGAGAGGTGAACGGCCTGCAGGAGATGTGGTGAACTCTCTGTGGAGGGGCTGGACAGCGTCTGCCAGAGAAGATGGAGCCTAGGCTGGGTCCCCTAGCTTGAGAAGGGGTGTATCAGGCGTGGGCTGGGGGGGGCGGCGCCACAGGTAACCAACAAAGCAGAAGCAAAGACAAGCGGGGAGGAGAGGGAAGAAAGGAGAGAAAAGGGGTCTGAGAATCTCACACCTCTAATTAGGAACCCAAGAGACAACCAAGAACCAACAAAGCACTGAAAGTAATAAGCCAATACCTTTTTCTTAAGTTCTTCTTGAGAAAAATGCTCCACTTGAAGCCGATTGTGCTCTTCAAGGCAAATACTCAGATAAGATGTTTGATCACTATAAAATGAAAATGGCTCTTCTGCCAAAAAAAAAAAAAAAAAAAAAGTGAGGGGAGGAGAAAAAGAAAGTCAGAAATAGAGCCTTCCAAGACCAATCCCAGTGCAATCCACCTCAGGCAGCTTGAATTGAGTCGGGGTGGGGGCTGGAGGGCAGAAGTACACACAGGGAGTCTAACCTTTGGAGCAGAAGTAATTTTCCCTTCTTTCTCTACAGGCTGATATCTGAAAGTATGGTTTCATCATAGGCTGTATAAGCTTTCACTGTAGCCAATTCTGAATTACAATTTGCATATCAAGTGTTGTGCCTGGAGACCATTCTGAGTGGCACAAGAAAATGGTGATTTGAGTTTAAATGAGGGAGCGATTCTGTTTAGGTGAGAATACAGGCAAGGTAGATGTGACCCTCAAGGGTGGAACTCGAGGGAAATAAGCGCTTGATGTATTTTTACCGGCCCCACAGCCCTCCACGGGAGCGAGCGCAGCAAGTGCAGAAACCGCCTGCTAGGTCTCACATGACAGAGTCGAGTCACCTCGGAAGGGACCACTCCCCCTGCACCCAAGGTCATGCCCGAACAGGGAGGGAAGGTGCAGGGAAGGGGCAGGCTGTTCACTGAGTGAGGCATCCACAAACACGACCTCATTTACCAACACATGTACCCCATATACACCTAATATATCAGGAGCTAAACCTCAAAGAAAGATGTCCTGGGTTCCTCCCTAGGTAAATTAACCCCCACCTCCCTACCGAGCCTCAGTTTCCTCATCTGTGAAATGATATCAACACCTGCTCCACCTAATAGGGTGACTGTCAGAATCCGGGATGAGGAGTTAGGTGCCTGGCACTGTGCTTTACACACAGCACTTGCCCAAGGAATGTCACCTACCACTATTACATGTTTTTACCATGTGTGCCAGGCTAGAGACGCAGAGAGGAAGGAGATTCCAACCCAGACTCTAAGAGGCTCAGGTTCGAGGAAGGGAGGGGACCGATATTGCTGTGATGCGCACAGCAATGCCAGCACCACAGGCCCCTCATCTTGCAGCTCTCCCTAAATGAGTCCACCTGGGGCCCTGGCAATGCAAAAAGCAGCGTTTCAATGTGATGCAGCAATCTGACCCCCACATTTCTGCAGTCTGGGCTCCCTGCATGGGGTGCAGTGCTAGGCAGGCCCAGACATTTTGGGCAACAGGGCTATTTCCCAGAGAAAGGGGATTGCAAGGTTCCATGGTTACCCAGAGCTAAAAGTATCAAATGCTACAGAACAGGGCAGAGGCAGCGGGGAAACAATCCTGCAGCAGGCATCTGCAGAAGTACAGCAAATACACTTTGCTGGGTCTCCTCCTCTGAAGGCCAAAGCCAGACGCCCTCAGAATGGGGGAGCCAACACTGGCATAGTCACCACAAAAAGGATCCCCGGATGAAGTCCTGTGGGCGCCTCATGTCCCTCAAAGAACAGCCAAGGCCCTCCAAGTGGAAAAACCAAAGGGAAATACATACAAGACGGCCTGTACCTTCCCGCCTCCGAATTTCGCTGATCTGCTCCTCCAGCATCTTTTTCAAATTCCGATAGGCGAGCACATCCTGCTCCAGCTGCTTACGTAGGGTCACGATGTTGTTTAACTCAGCCTGCAGGTTGTGGGCACTTGGTAAAACAAGACACCAGCAATTTTAAAACAGACCTGTTTGTGCTTTAAGATGCAAAACCCCACGAGCCTTCCCTTTGATTTTTACGTCGTTTATGGTTATTTTCTGGCTATAAATGTAAATATGTTTACTACAGAAAATTTAAAATATAGCCCTGGCTGGTGTGGCTCAGTGGATTGAGTGCTGGCCTGAAAACCAAAGGGTCGCTGGTTCAATTCCCGATCTAGGACACATGTCTGGGTTGTGGGCCAGGTCCCCAGTAGATGGCGCACAAGAGGCAACCACACATTGACGTTTCTCTCCCTCTTTCTCCCTCCCTCCCCCTCTCTAAAAATAATTAAATAAAATCTTTAAGAAAGAAAATCTAGTACCATTTAAAAAGTACATAAAACAAAAATATAAAGGAAACAAAAATTACCACGATCCCACAACAAATTAACACATTACAGACTGTATTCCCTCCCGATCTTTTTCCCTGAGTGTTTTTACACTGAAATGATAATGGACGCACGATACAATGCTAAATTGTGCATTCTGCCCTTAAATACTTCCCTGCATTTTTGGAAATTATTTGCAAACATCATTTTTTGACTACATAATATTAACAGGTGATGTCCCACCATTTACTTTAACTCATCCCCCATCAGTGCACATCGAGATCATTTCCAAGCTCTTGCTACGGGTGTAATTAAGTAAAAACAGTTTAACACCACAGGATGTTTCTCTGTTTGGAAGATGCCTGTGAGAGCTTTGGTATAAAAGGGGCAGCTCTCCAGAGCCTGGCTGTCACCTAGCGCCCAGGCTTCAGAAAGAGGAGACGAGAGAGAACATCTGTTGTGTTAGTCCAAAAAGATGTGGCACTGGGGTAGAGGTGAGGAGCTGGAAGGAAGAGAAAAAGAAAAGAACAAGGAGTGAATCAATAAAAGAAGGGAGGGAAGACCAATTTAGGGACCAAGAGAAATACAAATACATAGTAGAAAGGGTTTTTATTTTGGGAGGGGGTGCCAAGTTCCACTGCAGGGTTACTGTGATGCAGTACTGAGCTGCACAGAGAGCAACCCAGAACTCAGACGGAGCTATGAAAATGCACACCTCCCAGAATCGACGTGGATGCCGGGGAGGGTCATCCAACCGAACCTCCCCAATGATGAAAATGCTCGGCAGCCGCACTAACACAGCAGCTGCTAGCTAAAGGTGCCTACCAAACATTTACACTGTGGCAAACGTACTGAAGAAATGAATGCTTAATTTTTTTTAAATTTAGATTTAAATAGTCACTTGGCTAGTGACTACTAACTGGGCCACACAGGATGACAAGGAGGGCTGTAAATTCTGGCTGATGGCCCGCAGCGGGGATCTGAGCCCATTGGTTACATCAGCCCTCAGCGGACAGAAGCCCACGCTGACATCTGAGTAACTTAACCAATGCTTCACTGAACTCTGTGCCGAAAGCTTGTTTCACTCTCAGGTTAGTTTCGTAAGACAAGTTCCCAGCAGTGCAATTAGTGGGTCAAACTATAGGAACGTTTTCAAGACTACCAAACCACACTAACAAATCAGAAAGCCTCCTTTTTTAGACACCTGTCTAGCATCTAACCTATGGTTCCCTATGAGTGTCCAGCAACACCTAGAAACGGCAGCTTTTTATGTGGCTTTTTCTAGGGAGAGGGCCCATCAGCTTTCAACAGATTTTTCTAAAGGGGTCTGTATCCCCAAACGGATAAGAGCTGTGGCTCTAAATATATGTGCTACAGTCTCAAGCCCCACTTCTCCTTCAGAAATTTCTTCCAGCTCCATCCGCCGGCCTGCACACATAAATCAACATATATTGGAAGGAAAATAAACCATTATGTCTAATCTTCTATGCTCGCTGCTTTGACGATGGCCCATTGTGAAGCCGGCTTCTCGCAAAGGAACGGGCTCCACCAGCAACTTGTTCCCACTTCCAATTCAAGGCAATCATAATGGCCAATTTGTACAGCTGATGGAAACCCTTCCAGAGTGTCACGGCACAGCACTCGCTTGGATGCGGTGGGGCTGCAGACACATTTAACCAGGAGAAAAGAAGGAGACTGTTTTAGCGAAGCTCCTGTGATGAGGGCCGGGAAAGCTAACTGCTTCACCCCTCTTCCACTCTCGGACAGGGCAGAAAGCACACAGACGCTGCGCCCCTGCCTGTCATTTACATTTCCCCAACTCCAGAATCTTTTCAAGGTGGGGGGCGCTCGGGGAACAAAAGAAGCTAAGGTAGCTACAGCCCTGCGCAAGCCTCTTTCTGGAATGGGGTGGGGAGGGGAAGCAGAAATGAGGAGTCGGGGAGACCCAAGCTCCAAAAGGCAAACCCCCACCAACTAGCTCCATGACCTCAGGTCTTAGTCCAAATTTCCTCCTCTGTAAAATGGGGTAGCATCTTTCCTTCAGGGGGGTGTTGAGGATTAAATGAGATGTGATATGGGAGAGAACACAGTATAGTGCCTCACACATACCAGACGCTCAACGCACATCATTTCCTTCCTTCCACATGTCCTAAAAACTCCCAAACAAAAGACAATATTTATAAGCCAAAATTTCTGATGCTCATGAGTTAAAACAGTGATTCTCATCTGGGACAACTAAGGCACCCAGGGAACAAAGGGCAGTACCTGGAGAAACTGATGGCTGTCACGCCTGGGGAGGGGAAGGGTGCTAGTCGCATGCAGTGGAGAAAGTCAGAGGTGTTGCTGAACACCCTACAATCCGCAGGGTACCCCTCCTAACAAAAAGCTGCCCGGCCCCAAACCCCAACAGCGCCGCGGCTGAGGAAGCCTGGGTCAGTGGGAGGTGCAAACTGCTCTAGTTCTCAAGAGGAGGCAAGTCTGCGGAAGGGCCTAGGCTTGGCAGCCAGGGAGACCCGAGCTCCGGCGGTGCCCAGCTAAAGGCGCTTGGACAACGCCCTCGACACGCCCGAGAGCAGATTTCCACCCCCACTACAGGACGAAGCCCCTGACTTCCCTGTGTTGCTGTGAGGGATAAATAAGCGAGGGAGAGACGGCCAGGTGCACAGCTGCCCACGATCCCTGACCTCCTTCCCAACCTTAACTACAAGTACAGCGGCAGACGCCTCCAGAGACGTCCCCTCCGCTGCAGCTTCCCGGGAACCAGCCACGCTGACGGGACCAAGAGGCGCGCCACCCGCCTGAGCCCAGAGGCCTGTCCACTGCACGTGGCAAGGACTGGGGATTAAAAACCCTCCACAGCTGAGTTTATGCGTATGGGGACACTGAGGCATACAAAGCTTTCCACGTTGTACTCAACGTGTTACTGGGTGCCGAGTGTTCACATGTGCCCGGCAGTATCAGGATTCCACACACCATCATCTCATTTAAACGCCACCCTATGAGGCAGATAGGCTGATGGACAGGTAAACAGGTAGGCAGGCAGGCAGGGAGGTAAGGGAAGAGGTATGTTAGCCAATCTCAACTGTAAAAACACACATGCTGCGGCTCAGAGTGAAAAGTAATTTAGCCGGGAACTCAGAGCTGCTGAGTGGCAGGGGCAGGGCTTGGACCCAGGTCTGTCTTACCCTAAAGGTATTTCAAAGCAGAAGGTGAATGGGAAACTGTGTCAGCATCTTTGGCAGTCGCAGTACTGACCTATCTTGGTCTCATCCCACATTTTTTGTTTTAATCCTCACCCAAGGATATGTTTATTGATTTTAGGGAGAGAGGGAGAGAGAGAGAAAGACAAACACTGATGCGAGAACTATCGTTCAGTTGCCTCCCATGCATGCCCCAACTGGCAATCGAACCCGCAACCCAGGTATGTGCCCTGACTGAGGATTGAACCTGCAACCTTTTGGTGCATGAGATGATGCTCCGACCCACTGAGCAACCCGGCCAGGGCCCATGGCATGTTTTTATACATTCGGAAAGAGCCTATGAAACTCGGAGCCACCATGACGTTGAGGCGCTGACAGCAACATACTGATCCGCAGGGACTGTCGGTGCCCAGTGTCAGACCTGGCCTGCGCCCCGGAGGAGCTGCAGTTGAGCTCACTCTGCTCGTTCCCTCTCTGAGTTTCCCAGCATCACTCAACCCGTTCCCGAGTGAAAATGACTAGCAGATGAGGCTTCTGGAAAACGCTCACTTTCAGAGAGTGATGGCTCCTTTTCATCTTCTCTAAACTCATTTTAGATTTAAAAATCTGAAAATTATCTTATAATTTAGAAAATGGGGGCGGGGGGGTCAATCCAATGAACATTCCCGAGTGCCTGCTCCATACCAGCCCCCGTGACAGGCGCTGGGAAACACAGATGAGCGAGGCAGGACGCCCCCTCCCCAAGGGAGAGCTCACCGTCCAGACAAGGAGGCAGGACGCACTGGGGCAACTTTCCTGGGGATTATCGTGGGCCTCCTACAAGGGTAACCCTCCAGATGGACCCTCAAGGGCCCGTGGGAGGGAAAGAGGGTGTGGGAACCCATGCGAAGGCAGGGACAGGAAAGCACACGGCCCAGGGGAGACATGATGAAGACTTCAGGGCTAGAGAGGAAGGCAGAAGAGGAGGAGCAATCAAGAGTGGTGTTTTTCTTTTTTTAAATTTTTATTAGGGAAAATTTTAGCCATATACAAGAGAAAACAAACTGTAATGTAAAGAGCCCCTCCTCCGTCTAACCACGCCCCAGACCCAACAACCGGGAGCCACGGCCAATCTTGTTGCACAGTATCCCTGTCTACTTACTCTGCTTCTGCGCTGTTTTGAAACGAGCCCCAGTGTGTAGAAAGATGATTTTTTTAATATTAGAAACCATAGAGGCCACCTCTGTATTTACAGATGGTCAAAAGAGGCCCAGAGGTGGCCGCCTGCCTGTGGGCCCAGAGCAAGGGCTAGAAGACCACTAGCCCGTAATCAGCTCTCCTTACCATACCTCACAGGCACCAAATCATTTCAGCAATTCTGTAAGACCCGAGTCACTTGAATGAGTCACAGGTTCTCTCACTAATCACCTGTGTGACTCTAGACAAGTTGCTTAACCTCTTTTATGGAAAATGGCTTTATGGAAAATAGGAATAACTTACCTTACGGAACACCTGTGACGATCATTTAAGATAATACATGGAAGCACTTTCTAAATCAATAATAAAGTATTATAAAAATCTGAGTGATTATTATGATATTTCTACCCTAAGTTGTCAAAAGTCAGACTTTTTTTTTTATTGATTGATTTTAGAGAGAGGAAAGGAGGGAGGGAGAGAGAGACACATCAATATTTTGTTCCTCTCCTCCACACATCATTGGTTGATTCTTGGATGTGCCCTGACCAGGAATTGAACCTGCAACCCTGGCATATCAGGACGATGCTCTAACCAACTGAGCTACCTGGCTAGGGCAAAAGTCAGACAATTCTTGATAGAAAACAGGTATATCTGATTTAAACAAGGCAATCATCAACAAAGCAAACTTTGCTGCCTCAGAGACAAGAAGCATTTATTCAGAAAATGTGTGCATGTGTATGTTCGCACTCACATGTGCGTGATGTCCAAACAGAAACCCTTACCTGTCTGAGTCCTGCAGAGATTTGACCAGGTGGGCATAGATGTTCTGCTCTTTCTTTAAGACCTGGATCAGTTCTTCATAGTCAAATTGTTGCTTTTCCTGGAAATGACAATGAGCATCTGACATTAAGAGAAGAATTTTAAAAGGGCACATCCTTATATTATGCAAACATCCCTGGGTTTCTAAGCCCAAGCGAGGGTGACGCAGAGCACCAGGCTCTGGATCAGACCACAGTCAGCGAGCACCACCTGCAGGTGGCGTGGGGAATGACTGACTGACTGTCCACCTCTTCCCTCAGAGTAAAGCTGACAGCTGTGCTCCCAACTCTAAATAACTGCCACAGAGCCATCCTAGTTACTCGACGTGCCCATCATGAAAGAGCCATCCCTGAGAGCACCTGGTCATCGTCTTCACAACACTACAAACAATGGCTTTCCACATTTGTTCTTGCTCAAAAAAAGAAAAAAAAATCCTAAACCAAAACCCAACAAGTATTTGGGACAAGAGGCTTCAAGTAGAAGAGGCCAAGTGAGTCGCGCTTTACGGGCATCCCAAACAGAGAGATGATGAAAAGGTCTGAGGAGGACCTCTGCCACCCACTAGCTATGTGACCTCGGCAACTAGCTTAACAAATCTCTACGAGGTTTAGGCTCCTCACTTATGAAATGGGGATGTTAATTTGTGAATTAGCATTCACAAAAGTGAGTTTTTTTTAAGTTCAAAATATGGGTCTGCCACTTACCAGTTTTGGGACCTCAGGAAGTTACTTACTGAAGCCTTGGTATTCCTGCCCGTCAAATGGTGGACAATAACCACCATCTCACAGCGTGATGGAGCAAGTAAGTTACATGTGTACTGTAAGGAACCAGGGATCCCAACAGAAACAGCGGATACCAATACTAGGGCAAGACAATCAAGAACAGCACGAGATATGTCTACAGCATTCTGTCCTGCCAGAAAGCTGGAATTGCTTAAACAATGATGGAGTGTGTTGTCAGAAGGACAGAGGACTCAGTGTGAAAAGGCCAAATCTGGAGTAATTTGAGCATCAAAATAAATAATAATAGTAACAGGTTATAACCTACTGAATAAAATGAATTCATAAGTCCATACTGATGTGAATAAATCTAGGAAGAAAAGTATGCTCTTCTTTACAGAAGAATAACAACTACTGAATGTAGAAGGGATGATGAAATTAGAAAACTTACCATTTACAAACCATCATGGGAATTAATAACTCAGCCAAGAAACATAAAAGGAAACTTGTGGGTGAAAGTCTGAAGATAAAGATATTTACATAGATTCAAAACATGCACCCCTGACAAAAAGTACTTATTAATTACAAAGCAAAAAAGAATAACTGTATAGTCAAGACACCTGGTAGACACTACCTTCATTAAGTTATCAAAGCCAGAGTCACCACTAACGGGACAAACTGAAGTCATATGCCATTGGACAGGACACAGTGAGAACACAGCCTCGCTCCTGGCCATTCCTGCCAAAGATGCCAAGCCTGAATCCAATCATCAAGAGCCCAAGCTTAAGGACACTCTACAGTGTGACATGCCTGGATTCAGTCGTACTGTACAAGTTATCAAGGTCATAAAAGCCAAGAAACAAAGGGACTGTTTCAAACTGGAGTCTAAGGAATCATGATAAATGTAGCACGTGACCCTGACCTGGAGCCTTCTGCTACAACAGTCTTTATGGGATGCTGGTGAGACCTGAATGAGTCCGGGGACTGGAAGGTGGTGAAGTCCCCTCTGCCAATTCCCTGGCTATGATGGCTGTGCCATGTCACACGGGAGAGTGTCCTCGCCTATGAGAAACGCACACTAAAGTATTCAGAGGTGACAGGGCTTCACATGGACAGCTCACTCTCAGGTGGCTCAGGAAAAGTAAAATCCTTTATTCTTTAAGTAGCCTATAAATTTGAAGTTATTTCAAAATGAGGAGAAAATGTGGCTCAGTTGGTTGGAGCATCGTCCTGTATGCCAAAAGGTTGAGGGTTCGATTCCCAGTCAGGGCACATACCTAGGTTGCAGGTCTGATCTCTGGTCAGGTCAAGGTGCATGCAGGAGGCAACCGATCAATGTTCCTCTGTCACATCAATATTTCTCTCTCTCTCTCCCCCTCTCTCTCCCTCTCAATAAATATATCCTCGGGTGAGGATTTTTTTTTTTTAAATAGAAGAAGGAAATGTTAAAATGAATAAAGTCAATGTGTGCTGAAAACCTAGCACAGTGCCTAGTACAGACGAAATGTTCTCCAAATGCTGGGAGGGAGACACTTAGTTAGTGAAGAGACTCGAGCTACCAGAAGCCCTTGTATTTCACAGTAACTTATGCTTTTTCCTAGAGTTAAAATACTCCCTAGGACAGGGGTTCTTAACTGAAATTCAAATTCAGGGGCTGCGTGAACATGAACATGAACAGGAGAAAGACATTATAGCTTTATCTTTACTCACTTTTAGCTGGAATTTAGCATTCCCTTCAGTTATGATGTGACAGAATACTGCTTTTGCTACAAACCACAGTAGTTTTAGTATTTTCCTGTGACACTGTCATCAAAAGAAATAGTTTGTACATGTTGTGGTTATCTCAAAATATTTATTCTTATCACTACTTCAAAACTACAGCGTCACTATGTTCACCACTAGATCTTATTTAACACATTAGTAAAGAAGTCCCATTTTTATTCTTTTGAAATATTTCAATAACCAAATTTCAAATTAATTGATTTCCTTTATAATCCCGTGCATATATTTTATGCATTTACGCATTTTTTCCAGGGATGAGGCCTTTGGCTTCAGCAGACCACCAAACAGAAGCAGAGAGCAAAGATCGGTTAAAATCTGGGCCCGAGGGACCACCGCTACGGTTCTAGCCCCGAACACAACAAGGTAAAGGCATCGCCTACCAATTAAAGGTTTAAATGCTAAACCACCAGTCTGGCCGTGGTCAGTCAGTCACCAAGACTGCTAGAAATGTCAGGTCCTTCTGTAAATCCTGCCATGTCACTGGCACAAGGAGCTCCCCAGTGCCTCTTGGGCACGGTAACAGCGTCGCGAGGGACCCTCTCAGCTCTGGGGAAGATTCGAGAGGAGAGCGAGGCGACGGGGCTGTCGGGTCCTCAGCGTGTCAGCCACTACAGTAAGTGCCTTCCTGGCATTTTCCCCCTCGAACCTCACAACAACCCAATGAGCTCAGATGTCATAACTCTCCCATTCTGGTGTTGAGGGACTGGTGGCACAGGGGGCCAACAGTGTGCCCAAGGTCAGGGCAGTGCAGCAGGGTGGGGACCCTGCCGAGCTCCAAGTCCACCTGTCGATGCCCCATAATGGATACAAAGCACCAGGCACTTGAAAAGGATAATGTCACCACTGTCAGCCACATAAAAACCAGTCAGCAATGACAAAGAAAATAAGAAAACTTACTGCTTCTTGGGCACCTACCAGGGGAGGCAGTGATGATTAGGAGTGTGACCTTGAAGAAGTTACTCAACCTCTCTGTGCTTCAATATCCTCACCCACAAATGGAGGTAATAATTCTACATCACATGGAGTTGTTTGGGAAATTAACTGAGTGAGTCTGTTCAAAGTTCTCAGCATGATGCCTGGCATGGAGTAAACACGTGATAAACAGCCACCAACTACTAAATCCCTGTGCTCCAGTGCGACGTTAGCTTATTTTCTCATGGACCATCCCTGATCACAACAACCCAGAAAAGTACGTTATTCTTCCATTCTCAGGTAAAGAAACTGATTCTCTGAGAGGAGAGGTTAACTTGATGAGCGCATTCAGCTAATAACTGGCAGTCAGAATTTGTGCAAGGTACGTAACTTCAAAGCCAACGCAGAAAGGCTAGCAAAAAAGACAGATGAAAATGGAGTTCCAGTGGAATGGGTAGGCCCCAGGTGTGGAATGCATGTGCCCAGTGACACCATGCCCACCCTGCGGGCCCTGCATCTTACCTGCATCACCGGGGGGCAGGCTTTCCAGCTGAGGCCCGCCCACTGCAGTGTCAGGGCCTGGGGGCCTGGCTCAAGGCCCCCCATCCTCTTCTTTCTGGAAGCTATACCGAACCTTCACCAGGTTTCTCAGGTCACCGCTCTCCTTGGCCCCCGCCCCTCACCTGCCAGCTGACCACACCTGCACTTGCTTTCCTTCTGCCCTCCCATCTCTGTGAACTGAAGCCGCCTCCATCTGAGCTCCAGGAAGAGAGGCCTCGCCTCTCAGAGACCACCTCCATCCATCACCCCTCTCCATGGACACACTCCAGGCACCTCACAGGGTCTGCTCAGGCCAAATTCTCAGCAGGAAGCTGTCCCCAACAGAGAGACACCCTCTTCCAGCCCCCGTGGCACCCTGGTTCACCTTCGTGCCCAAGCTGGTGTTTCAGCCACCTGTCTATAGGTCTGGGGGCTCTTGTGGGCAGCATGGTGCCTGGCACAGATCAAGTGCTGCCACAGTACTTGCTGACCTGATGATTAAACAGCTAAGAGGGAACACAGGGACCCATATGAATCTTAAGAGCAGAGATTCCTGTGGATAGTTTGCATAATGGAAGTCGGAGCAAGTCAACGTCTTCCTAGAAGCAAACTGCTCACCCGTGCTAAATAAATGAACTCTTCGGAGCCATTTGGGTCCCATTTCATCAATCACCTATTCCCCTGCATTGAATCATGCCCATTAGAATGAAGTCATTTGGCTCCATCAGCCGAGCTGACAAACCAGTGGGTCTCCCTGGCACAGGGGCAGCGGCTGCCCCAGAGGGCACTAAGGAGAAGCACCCCTGAGCAGGAGCAACCAACTGCCCACCCTCCACCCTGTCCCTCCAAACAAGAAATCAACCCAGACCAGAAGCCGCTCATCCCACAGAAGACTTAGGATTACCACATATCTCCTGGGTCTGGCTCTGCAGTTTGTTCTCCACTGCCCAAGAACGACCACCAGCTCACCACCAGCCCCGTGTCCCATCTGAGAACTGTCCCGAAACACAGGCGCGAGTCCCTGGAAGGTCTCCTCTCCACTGAGAACTAGCCCCTGCATCCAAGCGAAACCAGTCCGATTCTCTCCAGGCATTTAGAAATTGAAACTGAGACACCAGAGGTCTGGGAGTCATTATTGGGACCCATGTCAAAGACAAAGCCCTAGGGTGGACAGCTTCTGCTGTCCATGGGCTGCCATGGTTTCACTCTCCCAGGGCACGGCTATGTGACTCTCCCTTGGCATCGGTGATGGCCTCCAGTATGCTCCCAATAAACACTCACTTTCATGGCTGTTTTGCTCAAACTACTCAGCGTTGGATTCTATAGCTGGCAACCAAAAGAACCTTAACTAATACACTTATATTATTTCTAATCCTTTCAGGAAATAAGCACAAAATTCCCCATTTTACAGATTAGGAAAGTGAGTTTCAGAGACATTAAGCGACTTGCCCGAAGTCACAGAGCTAATGAGCAGCAGAACTGACATTCCAACACCAAAGCCAGGCACTGTCTACTCTACCACGGTTTCCTTAATGACTTGAAGGAAACACATACAATGTGTTGACCACAATCTGAAGAGGCAGCAGATATGTAAAAAGAAAACTGAATGGCTCTCTTCTTCATAATCAGGGCAATTCAGTGTCCAGATAGATAGATGGTACCTATCTTAGTACCTCTGCAACAAGGACATTTATTTTAATACTCAGGAACCTCAGTAGCAATGTCCCAACCATATCAATAGCCAAGCCCTAAATCTCTGGCTGCAGCAAGTTAAACACGATCAGTGTGTCTTACTCTCTGCCTTCAATGCCCTGTCATCCAGCATTACTTCTCAGGATCACACAATGATTAGAAGGAAAACAGACTGCCCAGAGTCGATGGGGACGTCGTCATCAGGGCCTCAAGTTCTTTGTAGAAATGGGCAGAGGATAAAACCTAAATCAACAAAAAATGGCCAAGGGCACAGCGGAAGAAATCCACATTTTCTACAAAGAAAGAACTGCAGCCTGAAGAGCATGCCGTTGTGGGCGAGGGGGGGAAGGGGTGATGACACAGGACTGTAGGCTCTAACAGTCGGGATTTTTTAAACTGACACCTAGAACTGTACAATTCCTCAACGACAATTTATAATTCTTGATCCACAATTGGCATTAGCTTTGAAAATTAGGGATGTAAAACCTTTGCTAAAATACTTGGGTAAGCATCATCAGGATCTAAATATAATGGAAATGCCCATGCGATGACCTTCTACGTGTGGTTGTATGGAATGCACACACGGCCCAGTGCAAACAGACTAACCACCAAGTGGTACGGGTCACCAAGCCAGTGAGGCCACATTTTAAAATACTCAGCCTGTTCAGCAGATTTATAAACATTTTATTCAACATTTACACGCTTTTTACACAACTAAGACATGATTCAAAATAGCAAAGTTTAACTAAATATATTCAAATTAGTGAAGATCTGTCCATCTAGAACATGTGATGGGGTACTGCCCTGTTTCAGAACAGACTGCGCCTTATTACAGGTTACTGATATCCCACCACCCAATTAAATATGGTCAAAACCAAGTATCTGTACGTAAATTAGAATCGCAAAACATCAGCCCTGTGAGATTCAGTTACAGGACTTCCCATAGAAGTGACAGAGCCCAGAGAGGGATCCAGGCCTCCAGGCGTCTGGCCTGGCCCCAGGGCTCCCCACAGGTCTACGCTGACACTCTTATTCCAGAGACACAGAAAAATGCAAATCCATAAATGGTCAGATTTAAGACAGAGCTCCCACTCTTGACCCAGGACCGCCCCCTGGACCGGGGCTGACACTGAGCTGACGCGCAGTGCAGTGGGCAGTGCTGGCACTAAATACCAAAGTGCTGCCCCACCGGCCATGAAACAGGCCCTGACCCCACCACTCCAACCAGCCCGGCTGCCCTGGCCCTCCCTGTGGACTCCTAGGGACCTCTCCAAGGCCCAGGAACCACAGGGCTGGTCCCTGGCTCACAAGCAGGCCTCCAGGACCCTGCTCCAGCCCTCCTGCCCGAGTCTGTTCTGACACCAGGGCCCGTACTGTACCAGTGAATTATTCTGAGAATCACCCTTTGCAAAACCACAAGTCATGATCAGAGCCATTCATCAGAGAACTAATTTGCGTAAGAGTTCTCTGTCCTGAATGTATGAACCTGATTAAAGCCAAGTTTAGAAAAAAACAAAACTTGGCCTACAGTGAACTAGTTTCCTTTCCCATAGCCGGCTGCCAAGTTGCATCTTATTCGAAGTGGGGGTCAGAACAATCTCTACGCAACTCTCGCGAACCAACAGAGTCATTCGTTCACTCAGCGAACACTTACTGAGCCAGGCACTGGGCTAGACACTGGGATTCAAAGGTGAGGGCCAGTCCTCCACCTCGGAGGTGCCTGCCCATAGTGCGCAGGGACTCGAGTGAGGAGAGAGCAGAAAGGTGGGCCCGGTGATGTCAACACAAGAACCAAGTGCTGTGATGGATGGGCGTGCAAAGTGCTGTGCACCCAAGAGGAAGAGAAGACGTCAATAGAAGAGGGTTCAGGGAAGGTGTCGCGAAGAAGGGGACAATACAGTGGCATTAGGGATGTTCAGGAGTCAGCAGATAAACAAGGACGAAAAAGTCGTTCCAGGCAGATGGAACAGCACATGCAAAGGCACAGAAAGGTACTATAACGGCGTTTTCAGGAATCTTGTGCAGGTTAGCTGTTGGTAGTGATGATGGGGACAGAAAGAAAATACGACTGGAAAGGTAACTTGGGGCCAGATAAGGAAAGGCCTGCTGTGCCCTTTTTCATATGCATTTGAACAGAAAAATGTTCTTAACACTTGAGATTACATAGTTCTTGAGAGGTGAACCCTGGGAGAGCAAATATGAGGCTCATCTTTTAACGAGCTAAGGTTTCTGTTTCCTGTGCAGTGCAAACACTGATGCTCAGCTGCAGGATACTAATCTCCAAGGCAGACAGACTCAGACCCCCTCCTCTTATCCTGTTGTAAACTCAATTATCAGCAAAAAGGCATCTGAGGCTCCCTAGATCAAAGGAATTACCAAATATGTGTCGGAAAAGATACGAATTCGCATGTGAACGTCCAATTTCAGTCAAGTTTACCTCCGAGAAGATGGTTTTGCTGCCTGGTGACTGCTGAGAAGAGTACTTTTCTGTTACGGAGTCTTCACTCCTGATTTTGAGATCCTCCGCAGTCATTAGATAATGACTCTGCTGTATTGCTTCTGAATCTTTTTCATTGAATTTCTAAAGAAACAAAACAAATCGTGAAAAAGTTTTCATCAAGAAAAAAATACTAAGAGATTATCCCCAACTCTTTAAGGAAAGGCACTTTTTTTTCTTCACAACACCCGTATGTCCTCTAAGTAACGTCCATCATCCCAAAATACTGGTAATTACAAAACTGTAACACACTCCATTTCTATGTTATTACAACTAGAAGAGCAGCAGGCCAGCGCAGTGGCAGTCATTACAAACTTTCCTTCTAGCCACCACAGTGACATCCTCCCAGCAGGTGTGGAGAACAAAGGCCAGGCTCTGGCCCAACGGGACTGGGTGCCAATCCTGAGTCCCCCTGGACCAGGGTGTGGCCCTTGTGTCTGTTTCCTATCCCTTGGGGTCAGATTACAGAGATTTTATATCACAACCCAACAAAGTTTAGTCTCTCTTGAAAGATTACGAATATGACAAAACTTGAGCCACCCATACACATGAGGAGATTGACTTTTGGGAAGAAAAAGGCAAGACTGCAAACACTGTTTTGGGGTGTGGTCACATGAGAAAAACTCCTTCATGATGATGCACAATACAGTTCCCCTCCCTGACTCCTTCAGAAGATCTGACATCTGACAGCGAAACAGGAATGAAGACTGTTTCTCTGGTCCTGTGCCCAAGTTCAAGCATAGAATCTATTCCTAACTATTTAACTCCTGAACTACGTTTCTGCACTCTCTGTAAGAAATTCAGGGCAAGAACCACATTTTATTCCTTAGTACCTATCAGAATTCATTCATCATGTCAAATTTGTCAAAGAAATTTGGTGAACACAAACAAAAAAGCAGCAGAGACAAATTTTTGTAAAAACCCACTGACCTGTAACAGGAAGAACTAGGAAACAAATAACCAACAATGAATTTCTAGAACTGCCATCATACTGTTGTGTTTGAGTTACACGTTTTAGTTTTATTTTTCAAAAGTCAAATTACACATACACATTGTTCACAGCACTGTAAGGCTTAAGTGGAAAACAGCTGCCCCTACCCCTCCACTTCTCACCTCTGAGTCCCACTCCCAGAAAATCACAACTTTCGACTCTACAGCAATTTTGGTTAATTACTTCCATGTTTCTATGTTATGTTCTACTCTCACATTTCTTGACATCTTACAGTTAGATTTTATCTACTGGCTCCTCTCACAGAAGTTTAAAAATTTAGCTCTTGCATCATCTGCCCTCACCACTTTTCCTAATAGTCATATCACAATTTTAGCTAAATCAATATTCTGCATTTACGTTCCTATGGCCACTCAAATGCTGTTCACGGCTCAGCCATACATACAGAAAGCTCCGTGATTACATTTCATTTTCAATTCTGTGCTTTTTTTGGAATTAGTAACAACTGCTTTGTTCTGTTTGTTTAATTAGTTCATAAAACTAAATCATGTACTTAATGTGAATTTACCTCCAAACTCTTTAAAAGAACTTAAGAATTCCTCTAGATGGAGTCACATATGTCAGGTTAATAATGCTCCATTTCAGTTTCTTGGAGAAATCCCAACCTCACCGTTCCTTCAAGAGCTCGAACCTGGGCTCCCTACACCTCAGCCATCCCGAGACTTCCCTTCTCACTCCAAGTGAGTTCCCTACTTTCTGGACCCCATGTCTCCCATTTTTGATTACTTCCTCATTTCTATGAAATCATCCTCCAGACATTTTCTGCAAAGAGTACATGGAAGGCAGATGATTTCAGGCAACACATGTCTGAAAATGCCTTTATTCTGCCCTCGCTTTTGCTAACAGCTCTGCTGAGTAGAGAGTACGGGATAGAAAATCGCTCTTCCTCAAAAATCTGAAAGCACTGCTCTCCTGTCTCTGGCTTTCAGTGTTTCTGCAGAGGACTCTGCGTGTGACCCGAGTTTTCCTCCCTTTGGGAGTCTTTTGGGTGCTGCCTTTGCCCTGTGTTCTGAAATCTCACAAAGATATGCCTTGGGCTATAGGTCTTTTTCATTCATTATGCTAGAAGCAGAGCAGGCCCATTCAATGTAGAGCCCTTTGTCTTCCATTTTGGAAATTTTCTATTACTTTGAAAATTGCCTTCCCTCTGCTCTATTTGTCCTTCCTGGAGCTCCTGTTAGTCAAATATTGGAGCTCTTCAATCGAGGCTCTAATTTCTTCTTTTCTCTCCCATTTTCCCACCTTTTTGCTTGTTTGCTTCTATCTTCTGCAAGACGTACTCTTTATCTTCCAACTTTTCTAACTCTTCTATTAAACTGTTTATATCTATAACCATACTTCCAATTTCCAATTGGTCACCCTTCTTCTCCAAATATCTCTTTATCGGAGCCCGATCTCATTTATTAACTGAAGATGTCAGCGTCGAGCTTGTTGCACTGAACAGCTTTCTTTCCGTCCTCCAGTTTCTACTTCCTCTGCGTGGCTTTGTTCCGTTTCGGCCTTCGCCTTTCCGCTTAGGCCCCTTTCTCCTGCTGATGAACTCAAGCCATCCGCCATGTCTAAGTGTAAACGGGCTCCGATGCTCTGCGACTGTGGAAAGGGCACATCACTGGCAGCCTCACTGATAAGACCAGGTGGGGGCTCAGCTACCGTGTCCAAAGACCCTCAACTGTCAGCATCTCTCAGCCTTCTCCCCTCTCAGAGGAACCCCATAGCTGGGCATACACACCTCTGCTCCCTCCACACTCTGCTCTCTGATGCACCTGGTGACCCCCAGACCACAGCTTCTCTGATTTAAGGTCACCAGGGAGCAGAGCTCCCACTTCCTGCCAGCGAAGAGAACAAGGTCACTGACCCGCCCAGCATTCCAGCCCGATCTCCTGTTTACTAAGGCGCCACGCACCTCCGCTGCCTGCTGGGCCTTTCCGGGTTCTGTGGGGCAAGTCGCCTTGCTTCTTCTCAGCTTTTCATCCCAAAGCATGTGGCAGTAATGTGGAGGAAGTGGAATCTCATGTCGGCACCACTTGCCCGTCCACTTCCCATCCGGCAACCTGCTGTAGTACACGCCCCTTGCCCCAGGCCTGTGGGTGTATACCTTTTTACCCCCACTGCCGTGTTAAAGATGCTTTGGCAGGAAGCAGAGTTAAACATCCTTGTTGAGTCCATAATGGTCCCTGTTTAAGTCTGAGCTGAATCAGACCTGAGCGAACAAGAAGGGTCTTTCAAGGCAAATGGGAGCCATTAGAGGAAAATTGAGCAGCGTGAGAGGACATGGCGCCAATGAGGATCAGCAAGGACCTCAGCAGACCAGGCACCAGAGCAACGCAGATCAGGGCCTGAACAGGGACTGCCGCTTACCAGTCGCTGGGCCTCCCTTTCTCCAAACTGACCTCCCTGGTAGCTGAAGCCTAAATGACATAAAGAAAGCTCTAAAGGGCTCTGACATATAGCGATGAAGGCTATAATCATTCTTGCCAGCCTTTTTTTTTATATAAATGTTCTTGCAAAAGAGTTAAAAAAAAAAAAAAAAAACCTTACGACAAGTCAAAATTTAAATACAAAAAAAAAAAAAAAGTTTTTGTTGGTACCTGAAGCAGCAAGTCCTTGTCCTTTTGATTGATACTTTCTGTTAAATGTCTGATCACCTGCTCTTGGCTGTGTAATTTTTTATTACTTTCACTCAACAGGCTCTTGTAACGATTCTCCACTGCCTTCTCTCTTTCATTCACTTCGTTGCGTAATTTCTCAACTTCATTTCTAAGGTCCTACCAGAAGAAAAAGAAAAAAAGTGACATTTACTTGACAAAAATTTCAAAGTGACAACCTCTCACCCGTTTACCTTAGAGAGCAAGCTAGTAGATGTATTTAACAAATGTGTACTTCCTTCTCATTTAAAGTCTATAAAAGCCAACTTTAAAAATAATCTGGAATTTGGAAAAAGCTTTATGCAAAGATGTTAACACATTATTTATAATACTGAAAAACCAGAAAGAAACTAAATATCCAACAATAGGGAATTAATTATTAAAAATATTATGGTGTGAAAAAATGCATACTTATGAAAAGCAAACATGGATACTATGCAATGTGATACTGTTTTCTAAATGTTCACAGCTATAGGGGAACACATCAAATAATAACAGCATATCGAGGTAGAGGGGTTATGGGTAATTTTCAATTGATTTTTAATTTTTTATTTTTCTGAGTTTCTAAAATCTCTAAGTTTGTATTACTTCCAAAATAAAAAACATTCTTAAACCATGACATTTATGAAAACATGAAAGTGCTCATGTTATAATGTTAAGGAAAAAAGCAGAAAACAGTACAGTGATTGTGACTACCTCAAAATATGTACTATTTGTCACACTGAAGCACTATTCACAATAGCAACAGGGTGGAAACAACCCAAATGTCCACCAACAGAGAAATAAACTATGGTACGGATTCGCGAGGGAGAATTCTCAAGCTATCAAGGAAAAAGAATGATTGCTCTCTCTATAAATACACTGCCCTAAAGTAATCTTTGCAACATACTGCTTCCAGGGAGAAGGGGGAAGGGGACGGATCCCAGGGGGAAAAAAGTATGTATAGCAGACTGCCATTTATTTAACCATAAAATCAATTATATAGTTGCCTATAAGGACAAAGAGAGAATAAAATCGAAGGGACAGAGATAGACAGCAGAACTCATTTTATAGATGTTACATTGAAACCATTAAAATGATTAAATATTTTTAAAATAAAATTAAAATCCCCCAAAACTGAAAGCAGAACAAAAAAAAAAAAAACAAATGAATCTGTGTATCGAGCTGACTGGTTAGCCAAACAAAAAGAAATTATTTCAATAACTTTAAAGCAGAGTTATTTGTGCATCCCTAATGGGATATTTCTCTAAGAAGAAAAAGGACTGCCACAAAAAAACAACAAAAACTTAAACTGTTTTTAGAATCATGTTGTAAGAAATAATATTGGTATTGTTATTCTGAGACTGTGTGTATATATTTATTAAGTAATTTTTAATGTCATAAAAACCAAGACTTTAAGCCTAGGAGAAAACAAATACAAAGTAAAAGAAGTTAAAACGTGTAATTCTAAATTTGAATTGGAAATATCAATGTAAACTTCTATTTTCTGTTATTTCCTTCCTTTACTGAGAAAGCCCAGATTATTATCATTCCTGGCAACCAGACTGCAGTCTCTAAATACCATTTCCCACAAAAAGAACCAGGATTCTTTAAAGCAGTGGTTCTCAAAGTGCAGTCCCTACAACAAGGGTATCAGCACCACCTAGGAACGGCAAACGCAATTCATGGGCCCCCAACCCACATTTGTTAAATCAGAAATTCTGCAGGGAAATAGGGCCCAACGACCTGTGCTTTAATAGCCCCCCCTATTGATTCCAACACACACTGAAGTCCACCTTATGGAAGGAGAAGGTTCCAGACCTGGGGGGCGGCAATGTACAATGTGAGACCAGACATCCTCTCATGTCCGAAAGGAAGGAAGCTATCAAAGGCTCAACGTTCATGTCTAAAGAACAGAGGAGTCAACTTGAATAAGCTTTTCCACTCTCCAAAGATAAGACAATAGAACATCACGGATAATGATGATGAATAAAAATATATTAAAAATGTTTAAAATCTGAGTTTTATAATAACAGTAAAACCTTCCATCACTATGAGACAGAATAATAACTCCCTCAAAGATGTTTACATCGTAATTCCCATAATCTGTGAATACACTAAATTATGTGGCAAATGTTAATTTAAGTTTTTCTTTATAGAAGTATTAAGCTATAAATGAAGGAGTGAGGAGGTTAAATTATCACCATTTTGCAAATGGTCATCAGTGGTGAGTAACATAACATCACAAAAACAGGAACTACCTAATAATTCTATACCTCCTACTGGAAGCACAGATAACTACCAATAATGTAAATCTTGCCAAAAACTAAACCTGAATTTGATCATGCATTTTCTTCTAACTACCAATTTGTCAGGAAGTCAGCAGAGAACAAGTTAAGTGACATTACAAAACACAATCAGCAAAATCCATAATAAAAAACTATAAAGAACAAATGATCCAACTTATTCAACAAATAAATTACATACATGGGGAAAAAAGAAAAAGGAGGGCGAACCTACGGATTAACTAATAATTAAGAAAGTTAGGGAAGGTTAGTGTGAACTCATGAATTCATACTGATTTCACAGGGTCCAATCTAGCCTTCTCTAACTTTCTTCTCTTTCTTCTCTCTCTCTCCCTCCCTCCCTCTCCCTCTCCCTCCCTCTCCTTCTCTCTCTCTCTCTCTCTCTCTCTCTCTCCCCTCCCTTCTCTCACACACACACAGAGTTAGACACAGAAATAAGTAAGATGTGTATACGCATGTGTCTATATGCATACCTATATGAGTACTTCCAAGCTCTGCACATTGACAAGGCCTAGAAGTAATGAAGCCCCAGTAGCAATGAAGACCCCTGTCATTTGAAGCTTGCTTTCTAAATATCATTCTACAATAAAGAAACAAGGGATCCTTGGAAATACGGCTGATTCTGGGGCTGGGGTTGGGAAAACACAAGGTGAGTCCAGGACAACTTTGATCCTCGAAAGTAAGGGAGTGCTCAAAAAATGATGGGGCATGTTGAAAAGGTACAGGAGTCAATTCAAAGGAACTCCCAGTAGCCAAATCTGGGACAGTGTGAGCAACAAAAACAAATCCAGATATTAATGGCTTACAGCCTATAGACTGAAACAAATATCCATTAGTCCATACTGATATAAACAAATAACTACATAATAAATAAATGCAGGGGAATTACAACTAAAAAGTGTAAAAGAAATCATGGAAACAGAAAATCCACATTAGGTAAGTATTTACCACAGTAATAACTGTTGCAGGTGTATCATCAATGGACACCAAGATTCTTGCAAGTAAGATGACAAACAAGATATTTACAAAGTCTCAAAGTATCTCACCATAAAATGGTTGTCGCAAAAGGAAAAAATAGTAACTTTATTGTGGAAAACCTCAGGAGTTTTTCCTCCCCCAACCTTAACCAAGTGACCAGCACTAATGTGACCAGTCATAAGACAGGCTGACATGATGCACCTCCAGATGTGACACAATGAGAAAAGCACAGCACATCTGTGCTATGACCAAAAATGTAAGCCTGCAATGTGATCATGAGAAACATCAGACAAGCCCAAATTAAGGGACATTTACAAAATAACTGACCAGTGAAACATGACAGTTAAAGGCAATGTGGATCCTGGATTGAAACCTGAACGAGCAAAGGAGCACTCATGGGAAAACCGGCAAAATTCAAGTAGTCTGTAAATAATAGTACTGGATTAGTGTGAATCGCCTGGCTTTGACGAGTGTACTACAGTTACGTAAGATGGCAACATTAGGAGAAGCTGGGTGAAGGTCATATGAGAACTCTATTAATTTAAGATCTTTCACCTATGTCTAAAATTATTTCAAAATAAAAAGTTTTTTAAAAGAGCTATATCGATCACTGCAATGTGTGTGTCCCTTACCTAGCTCATGATCTGAGCAAACTGGTTAAAATAATTTTTACAGGAGACAATCAGGGAAATCTAAACATTAATTGGCTATTTGGTAACATTAAGAGGTTATTTACCTTTCTGAAGTGAAAATGGTACATCTTTTTAAAAATACTGAAAAACTGACCAAATGACATGTCTGAGAATTGCTGAAAATGCTGCTGTGTTGAGAGGCAGCTGGGGAAGGGTGTGCAACAAGGTCAGCTGCTCGATCGCTGAGGCCGGGTGACAAGTGCGCAGGGTTCATTCTCTCTCGTTTTGTGTGTGTGTGAAAATTTCCATAATAAGCAGTTGTGTTTTTTTTTAAGCACTAAAAAACTTGGAAAAAAATATCAAACCACAATGATTATAGATGATTTTTTAATGATGTTACTTTTTTCTCTATTTTTTAAAATATTTTATACTAAGTATAGACTATATATATGGAGTGGTAAATATTGTTAAAGTCACATTTTAAAAAAGAAACAAAGGAACTACCTTAAAAAGTAAATGTTAATTTTTCTCTTGGGCAAACAGATGATGATAAGATTGTTCTAAACCTTAATCCAAAACAACTGGACCAAGAACCTACTATCAGTAAATGTCAGTAAATAGAAATTCAGCACTAGAGAGAGGGAAGAGGCCTTTTTTATATTATACAAATAATACTAAAGCAACATTAATGGAACTCTAAAGTTAAAAAACAAGAACATTTCCCACAATAGTGTCATGCCAACAAATTAAACCATTTTCAAACTGTAGATGTTTCTATTGGCCCTTGTCCATCTGCAGCCATACAGAAAATTATACAATTTTAACTGGTTTGAATCTGTTCCCATTTGACTTTATTTATTCCATTACACCACAACCTACTCACAGCACACACAACATTAAATAATGACACAACTCAGGGACAAGTATGAAGCAAAAAGTTTAAGAGTACAAAGTCAAGAAAACAGTTATTTAAAAAAAAATAGAGATGAGAAAGTCATACAGAGCTGGTACAACTGAGCTTACAATTGGGCTTCCCTCATCCTCCTTGTCCAATGGGAAGGCAAGATGTGGTCACCAGGCAATGCTCAGTGAAAGATAAATGATCTCCATGTATCTCCATTCTAATGAGTATAACATAATTCATTTATCTAGTTCCCCAGTGTCTCCACATAATACAGCAAAGAACAGCTTTGTGAATAAAACAGGTTTTTTTCTAACTTTTGATTTGCTTTCTCACTAGCACTGATATTTTCTTAACTGTTTGCTAATTTAATTGGTATGAAATAGTTCTTCACAAGAGTCCGAATTTACATTTCGATTGCCATGTTTCTATATATTTCACTACTGTTTGGATATCCCTTTGTGCAATTTAGTCGTAATAAAAATACTGTCAAGGATGATTCTAATGAAAAGTTGTATCACCCATAGTGTGCACACACAAGCACGCTCACAAACTCCTTGTCCCCCCTACGTCAGCAAAGCCACCATGGCAAACTCCATCTGTCTGCCTAATGCTGTTACAGAAGAGGTAGATTATGAGGATTCACCTTTCAAACCTTTCATTATTTTTTGCCTTCCTGACTGTGTTTTGAAAGCTGTTACTAATCAGAATGAGAACGTGCACCAGCGCAGAGAAGCTTCTGCAGCGGAGCAGTGGGCAGTGGAGTGAGGAGGACCTGGGGGATTCTGCTGGTAATAAAAGCTACTGTGTGTTGAATGGCTACTACTATTCCAGGCACTGTGCAAGGCGCTCTCATGCTAACCCACCTATCTCAACAGCTGCAAGGCCTTGCTCTGCCCGGACCCCTGCTGCCTGGCTGGCCTCGTCTCCTGCTGTTCTCCCCTCCACTTGTTCTGCTCTGGCAACCCCAGTTTTCTTGCTGTTTCTCTTACATACCACGTACACTCCCAGCTCAAGACCTTTGTGCTTGCTGCTCTCTCTGCCTAGAAAGTTCCTCAAGCCTGCTTCCTCATTTCTATCACGTCTCTGCTCAAATGTCATCCCTCAGTCCAGTCTTCCCTGACCACCCCTCCTGAAATAGCCGCTAGTCCCCCACAAGCTTGCTCTCTGTACTCCTTCCCGTCATTACTCTTCCCGACAGCATCTTCTAATATAGCACTACATTTATGCATTTTGTTTATAGTCTCCCCCACCAGAACGTAAGCTCCACCAGGGTAGGGATTTTTGTGTATTTTGTTTACTGCTGTATCTCCAGCACCTAGAATGGTACCTGGCACACAGTAGGCACTCATGGCGAAATAAAGACAGCCATAAATTCCTTGACTTTCTTTTTATCAAGGGGCTGTGGAGTCTATGCCCCGTCCTATAGCTATAATCTGGGCAATGCAGTGACTTCTGTAACCAATAGAATATAGCAGAATTGACACTGTGCCAGTTTCAAAGTGCAAACTTTTAAGAAACTGACAGCTTCCAACTCCTGTCTCTTGCAATAGTCTCTGGTAGCCCTGTCACCTGATAAGGAAGTATGGCCACCTTAACACAACCGACCATCCCAGGGGTGCTTAGCTTTCCAGCCATTCCCAAAAAGGTCCCAGGGGTGAATGAAGAGTCATGGACCCTCCAGACCAGCCCATTCACCAGCTGACTACCGTGAGGGGCCTGGGCCACATGGGGCAGAAAATCACCTAGCTGAGCCCCACACAAACCCCAGACCCACAAAAGCATGAGATATAGTAAAATGATGATTGTTTTAAGACACCAAGTTTTGGGGTCATTTGTTATGCAGCAATAGCTAACCAGAACGGCACCTAATAAATATCTGTTGCTTGGTTGGTTGGTTGGTTGGTTGGCTGGATGGATGGAGGGATGGATGGGGTAGGTGGGGTTGCTCCCACTTTACAAATGAGGAACAGGCTCACAAATGTAATTTATCCAAAGCTACAGGAACTAAAGGACAGCACTTGCCTGATCCTAGGTCCCTCCGATTACAAGACTCTCAGTTACTTCCACACTATGACAAGGGTTTGGATTTTCTTTTTTGCAATGATCCCAATACACTACACAGTCATCTGACACTCACTTTTAAAGCCTCTCCCTAAAAAATTGGTGAGAGAACAGGAACCATAAAATCTGTGTTAAGCCATTTAGGTACATCTTTAAATTCGCAATAAATTGCCTGCCATCCTAGAAGATCATGCCAACTTCTTAATTTCAAAATGTTTATTTATTATGCTAAGTAAAGCACATGCACTGTTCATGTGCACATTAATTACAGGTCCACTTACATCATTTCCCAGAGTCAGCTCCCCATTTTACACAAACGCCCGTCAGACACATACTCTGAGGGCTGGTGCAAGTTCCAGTGTGTGTGTGTGTGTGTGTGTGTGTGTGTGTGTGTGTGTGTGGTGCAAGTTCCAGTGTGTGTGTGTGTGTGTGTGTGTGTGTGTGCGCGCTCTGAGGGTTGGTGCAAGTTCCAGTGTGTGTGTGTGTGTGTGTGTGTGTGTTCCGTAATGGTTTACTCCACTCTCCATTTCATTTGCTTATAAATTTTAACTCAGCTACCTACATTAAGAACTTCTTCCATATTTTAAGAAAGGCTATTAATGTTGTGTCACATTTCTTCTACATGCCCCTCAACCTAACAGAGTTGACAACATGAAAATGACCTGTTCCAGAATCCCACAAAGGACATGCAGTTCTGTCATTCCTAAGATTTGGGGTTCTTAACCTAAGGTCCACTGAATGGGCCCCTGGGAGCCTATGCAAATTTGTGTGTGTGTACATTCTGCGGGGTAGAGGGCCCTCAACATAAATCAAGGCCTCAGGACACCAAAGAGTATAAACCATTTCTCTTGTTCAAAGCATCGGGGACAGAAGTCGCTATTCGCCAAGCAGCAGCTATGAGCCAAGCCTGGGCCGAAGCATTCTTACATAAAGCATCCCCAACCCTGACGGCTGCCTGCTCGGTGAGTAGTACTGGTCTTGTGTTTACAGAAAGGAAACTACGGCTCACAGAGGTTGAGAGATTTTACAAGTAAGTTATAGTCCGGAAATTAAAACTCAAGCCAGTCTGACCCCAAATTCTGTGCTCTTTCCACCCAAATGCACTGTTAAGGTCAAAAAAATATTAAACTACCCAGTGGCATGGCCTTCCCCTGGTCAGTAAGCTCAATACCGCGAGCTACCGTCCTCGAGGACTCAGGACTGATGGAACACCCGGCCTGAGGAGGGGGCAGGGCCAAGGACCTTGGACCTTACGAAGAGCACAGCAGCCGAAGAGCAGCTGGGAAGGCTGGAAGTGAAAGTAAAGGACCACTGCAGGGAGGGGGAAACGTGTGCTCAGGTGGCCTGAAGGAGGAGCAGCTGCCATGGCAACACAAAGACAGCCATGGGCTCACATGCTCAGCACCAGTGGAGTCCTAACAAACGTTTAGGGGAAGCATGGAGACAGCATGTCTCGCCTGAGCAAAACAATCCAAATCGAAAATTGATAATCTTGCGTGGTTTCCCCAAACCTCCTTCAATATCCCAGGGCTGTGAAGACAGGCAGACCTAGCCTTGCGTTCTGACTTTATGGCTAAAAATCTGTGTGGCCAAAGAGAGATAATTTAAATCTTTATGACTGTTTCCTTTACAGTAAATGGAAATAATAATACAAACTCCTAGGGTCCCTGGAGAGTTAAGTGAGGGAATGCAAGATGGGTGTGCGGCACAGAAGCAGGTGCGCAGGAAATGATACTGTGTCACCTCCCCTTCTCCCCACGCGAATCCTTCAGGCTGACCTCTACACCCAGTTTTCCTCACGTGGCCACCACATCACCATCCACCCAGCCACAGGGTTCAGCTCTTCCCCATCCCTCTCACATACACCTTGGCATCCATCAGGTCACCCCGGCCTGAGGGTAACGCACATCCTCCACACAGAGCACATGGGAGATGAGCAGGGAGGATCTGGTGTTTTCACATGGGCACTGGCGCCCAGATCCTGCCCTGCCAACCACCCCACCATCCGCAGAGTCCTCAACAGAGCTGAACATACGGAATCACCAGACTACAATCTCATACCCAAAGCAGGGCTTTCTGATAAAACTGAGAGTTGTTTTTGTTGGTGTTTTGGGAACGGGGAGCGTACATGCAGCTTAAGGGAGCCACCAACAGAGGCCAGGCCGGGCTCGGTCTGCAGCTAGCCGGCAAACGAATCTGGGACTCAGGTTGTTGCCCATTGAGCATCTTGGACTCTGAATAACCAGATGAGTCGGTCCTCCTCCCTTCAGGAGGTGTCAGAATCGGAGAAGGGCAGAGGCTGAGGTGTTGGGGGAGAGGAGGTAAGTGTCCCTCCCTGTACTCTCAACCCCTGCCACTGTCCTCTTCAGAACTGAGCTCTCATCTGGTCAACCACAACCGCTTCCTAACTGGTCCCCCTGTCGCTGGCTTTACCCACCAAATCACATGTACACTCTCGACAATTACACCTCTGCCCAGAACCTTTCGGTGACTCTGAGCTGACTGCAGAATGAAGCCACCGGAACGGGCAGTCATTCCAGGCTCCCGCCCGCAGGCTCTAGCTCACCTTTTAGCCTGATCTCATTAACACTCATCAGTCTCTTCCAACCAGAAAAATAAAATAAAATTCCCCCAATTCTGCCTGAAGACAGTATCATTATCTTATAAGGCCCAACCCGAGCGCCACCTCTTCCACAACGCCCTCCATGACTATTCTGCCCTCAGCAACCATCCTTCAAACACGCCATCACCCAAAACACCATCACCTCTTTCAACTCTCACAACCCCACAAAGCAGGTGACCTGATTACACCCATTTGCCAGGCAGAAAACTGAAGTTTGAAATGTTCAAGAAACTTAACCAAAGTGCAAGGTGCTGGAACCGGGATTTAAAACCTGGTCTATCTGTGTGTTTTCTTCACCGAACTCGTGGTTTTTCAAACCGAGCTCAAGAAGCTCTAGGATCAGCATCGCTCAGGCCTTGCTGCGCATCCTTATCACCGGACCACGCGCTCCTCCGGAGCCTGACCCCGTCAACGGGGGGACGGCACCGACACTTGCATTCCATTTTAGTGAAAGAAGCCTTGGGTGTGCCTGTCTCAGTCGCTTCCTCACACAGGGACAAGGGGAAAAAGTTCAGAAACCCCTTTCCCACACCCCCTGGCAGTGAAGTGAGTGCTGCCACAGCAAGATCTGAGTGGTGGCATCAGCTGAGGGGCCTCAATTTCTTCCCTAAGGGGCAATTTTCCTTCAAGATTCGTAGGCACTCTCGACCAACAAGGGGCTGAGCCGTGCCTTGCATATCAGGGCTCTTTTGGCGCAGGCTGCTTTTTAAAAAGTGGATTATTTGAAAAATAAAATATCCCTCTAATCTTAGCATCGCGTTAGAAATGAAAAGCCAGGCCCCCGTCCCTCTCTCTCCAGGCAGCTAGTCTGTTTTATCTCTGGCCAGACGGAGTTTGAGAAGGTTCTCATCCATCAAATTTCCACCTTATCAGGTTTCGCTGTGAGAAAGCTTGTCAAAGTGTTCGGTGGTTACCTTTAAATATACAAAGGAAACTCCTCCAAAATCTTAACGAGGTACAGGAACTCAGTGACGTGCGAACTCCCGGAATTTGTATGAGACAGTGGTGTGCAGGCGCCGTTCTGTGGAGCCTCGAGGCTGCCGAGGGCTGTGGCCGAAGCAGGACATGGTGGGAAGGGGAGGGAGTTCCAGGCCTCCTACCTCACTTCACCCTGAGCAGCTCTACTTTTATGTTTTTTTCTCTCTAGAAGAATTCATTTGAACATGCATAAAAAAAAAAAATAAGTAAATAAACGAAACCACCAGCCCTTGTCACGGTGAACAAACATGTCACTGGCTGCAAGGACTGCAGAAGCTCTGAGCGAGGAGCTCGATGCAGCCTTCACTAGAAAGCTGGGAGAATTGGACAAAGGACAGAAGCTGTGCAGGGGTCAAGGCCCAGCTGAGTCACTTAACAGCTGTCAGGCACCAGGTGAGGCACCACACCTCTCTAAAACCCCGCTCACATGATGCAGTGGAATATACCTGCCCTCCCCTCCAGCCCCAGAGCTGTTCTCCCTTGGGCCAGCCTCATTCAGGCCCCCAGGCCTTTGCACAGACCTTCCCTCTACCAGACAGGCATTTGCACCTCCCGTCCCCTTCAAGTCTCAGCTCAAATCCACTTCCTCTACAAAGCTTTGCCTCCCTCCCCTCCCCTCCCCTCCCCTCTTAGGACAGTTCCTGTCTCCGTTCTCCCAAGGCATGTGGCCCATCCATCTACCAGCACTTGCCATGCTATACTTTAATTAGCACTTTGTCTATGTTTCTACATATTTCTCTACTAGATTCCTTCAGGGGCTGTGTCTGATTTGACTCTGCCCTGTACTCCCAGAGCCCGGGACAGAGCCCGGGACAGAAACTGTAAAATAAGAACCAGTTATCAGGGAAAGCCTTTCTGTTAGTGCCCCGAAAAGACTAGAGTAATTCCATAAAACTGACAGGAGCAGCCCTGTAAAGCGGCTTCCCCAGCAGCCCCGAGCAGCGAGACACTGAGATATTCCAGAGTCAGTCACTCTAGAAGGGCTCTGACGCCCCTCCTAGGGGGATCAACCAGCTGGAAGGAGCAGACGAGCACTTTCTTCGGAGGAGAGGGGAGTGTTGATCAAGGAAGAAACGTCCAGCTTTGTCGACTGGCCTGGTGAAAGGGCAGGCCACACTTATTAGTCAACAGTGTCCATTAGATTCTAGCAGGCAGTGGTGAGTCACATACAGTCCTATGCCAGCACTTGCCACACAATGAAAAAAGGGAAAAGAGGAAAGAAGAGAAGGAATGTAGTACACCGAACATCTACCTCTATGTGCCAGGAACTACAGCAGGCATTTTCTCATGTATTTTATACTTCATTTATTTAATTCTAAAGTAGATATAACCAATCCCATTGTAAGTGAGAAAACATCAGTTTAGAGAGGTTAAGTAACTGACTTAGAGGCTTAAAGCTAAGCGCCCGCTGAACCTGAGATTCCAAATCAAGCCCGGCACTGTTTTTCCACTATTCTGAAGACACCTACTAAAAGTCCTAAGTTTCCGGCTGCCACAGTGGCAGCATCATCACCATCATCAAATCAGCTACTGTTCACTGATCATTTATGATGTGCGGGGGATGATGCTAAGTGATATAATCCCGCCCCGCCCCCCACTACCATTCTGTTTTTCTGACAAGAAGCACACACCACACTTTGGAGAGGCAGTCACTGGTTCGTAGTCCAAGAGCTCGCAAACTGTGGGAGCCAGGATTCAGGGATGCAGTTTGACTGCAGAGTCTCTGCATTCAGCAACTCCTATGAGAAACTGGAATTTGCAAAGACAGAATTTCCTCCAACATAGGATATTTAAACTGCATATGATTCTACAAGGACACCAACTTAAATTCTTTATACCTGATTAAAACAAACAGAGAAAGGTAAGGGAAGCTCTGACCCTGGGTAAAAATCACACTGCTTTAGGTCTGTGGTCTGAGCACTAACCAACTAGCCTATAGACACTGTCTTCAAGTGCCATGTTTTGATGACGGTTTACCAAGAGATGTTCTGAATGCTGTCACAATCTCATTTGGAGCTATCCATCAACAAATGCATGTGAGGACCAGAAGGGTTCAGGCTGAACTACCTCGAAATTAAACCTGCTCCTGTCAAAGCACACAGGATTAGCAGCTGGGTGACAGGTACAACTTTAATTAGATTTTTGGGCTTTAGCCAGCACATGCATCCCCACAGAGCTAAGTGCCCAGGTACTGAAGCACACGCGTGTCAGAGCAGCAGATGACAGGTCTCGTAACAGATGAGAGCATTATGCGGCAGTCTGGGGAATGTGGCTAAACCGGTGTCTGACATACATTGCTTCTAAAGGAAAAGAAAAAGACTAGGGCTTGCTCCTCTCCCCGATGCACCTCAACGAACACACAGAACGCCTGAACCAGAGACGGCAAATCTAAAATGGAGATGTACCACTCTCCATCACCTTCGTCAAATGCATGCACACACACGAAAGGGAGAATCTCATGTCTCTGGAGCCAAACAATGTATCAGAGTCAGAGATGCCAGTGCCAGGATGTGAGAATCCAAGCAGCACTCCTGTCACAGACCACAGGAGCTAGAGCACGTTAAACATCATAGCAAGGACACTGACTTGGGAACAGTGTGGGGTTTTGTTTGCTTTTGCTAAGGCCTCCTGAATTTCCCCAAAGGGATATGGGTCCTTCTGGTGATAAGGAGGTGTAATACAATGAAGGGGATCTATCTGTGAGACCCTCACTTTTGGACCTTTCTTATAAAAAGTCTTCCAAAGTAAACACCAAATCTGTATTCACCAGAGCCTACCCACAGTGCCTGCACTATTGCAAGCACTCAATAAATGTCCCTTGAATAAACAAATGAACAAACTGCAAATTACAACACATGCTGAGTCGACTGGCAGTGGGTCACTGCAATCACAGGCAATTAAAACAAACATGAGAAATGACCCTCGTGGCCAAACTTGTCAGCATTCACGCACAATCAGACACAGTGAATGCATATGCCTCTATCCAAGCTGCATTTCCAGACAGGCATTGTCTCCCTCTGAAATGCTTAAAAGCAGGCACAATGAGACTGCAATAAATGTTTCTGGCATGAGCAAAGGATGGTTTGATCACATCCAAAAGAGAGCTGGCTGGCTTACCATCAGAAAGAATTCAGGGAATGCTATAAAATCCAGTACTACTTGACAGGGGACCACTGCAAAGGCTTTGAGCCGGGGCGCATCTATAAACAGGGCTGCAGTATTTCCTGCACTGAATTTGTAGTTGTCCAAGAAACGAGAATAATGGGAAACAGTAAGACACAGCACGGGGACTGAAAACCTTAACTTAATGCTTACAAGCTTACTGACGTGGATGACATTGATCTGGCCCTGTGCAAAATTGCTTTTATTGAATGGGATATTGTCAAAGACTCTGTATACTGCTCAGAGAACTCTTTATAAAACCCACCAGAGGCAATACTTCCCTCAGGCCTGAGTGCTGGCAAGAGCTGTGCTTTAATCTTAACATGTTCATCTCACAGACACTGGAGACCTTGTAACTGAATTTCCCTTTTTACTTTAGCTGCCAGGAGCTACCAGCTGAATGTTAAGTCCCCCTCCTCAGGACCGTGACGGGTATCACACGTGCATTTCTACTTACTCACTGGTTCCACTTTAGTAGACCTTAATGCCTTTATCTTTAGTTTTAATTTCATTGACTTTCATGACTATCCATAAACTTCTGAAAATGTTTTTAAAAAGCAAAATAAATAAGTTACAATTTTTAAACCCTAAAATAACTAGAATACTGCAAGTTAGGTGTTCTAATTTTGCTTCCCCCAAAACAACATATACTCTCACACCTCTGTACCTTCACCTTCCCTATTAAACCCCTCTCCACTCCCCTGCCTATCTAGTAACCTTAAACTCAAACTTCAGAACCAGTTCAAAAGTTACTTTCCCCAGAAGCCTGCTCCGATCGTGCAAGCCATGTCCATGTTCTGTGCCCCCGTGGTACTTTGTTTGTATCTCTGTTACGGAACTGTCCCCATGCCAAGTCGAGGGCCTGCTAAATATGTGAATGGAGCCTTTCCTTTGCCAGCACAGCAACACTAAAAGGTCTGGTTTTCTGTCTGTTTGTTTCAATCCAAGAGCCATGGCAGTAGCAGCTGGTGAGTGCACGGCTCTAGTTAACCGAAGAGCCTAGTTAACAGAGCGAGCTGATGAGACAGGCAAGGCTGGCAGTTACATTCTTCCTCGGCACGCACGCTAGCTCTGTAAGGCGAAAACACCACCTCATCACGTTTCCCCAGACTCCGTACCAGCCGGTGACCCCAAGATCTGGTGTAAGACATTCCTACAAGATGGGCACAGCCAAATTCTTAGAGAATAACCGGAAGTTAAATACAGAGCTATCTCTGTGACACAATACATATGCACAAAGAAAGAAACCATAGCCCTCTCACCTTGTCAGAAGTGCATGTATGCGTCCTGACATAGAAAAGTAGTCGTGAGATGCTGGAAGCCGAGTCCCAGGCATGCGCACCTGAGGGAAACATTTCGAGCGCCAGCTGTGGTTCTGTTCTGCCCAATGCCCTGAAACCAGGCAGCACTTTCTCTGGGTAACGGCGCATCCCCCTCCAAACACATGGTTCTAGGACAAGCTGACAGTGATGGTGCACGCACGTGCACACTGCTAACAAAGAAGAATGGGTGTGTGACCCAAGTTGAGGCTCTCAGCACCTCCCCCTCGGCCAATCCTGACAGGGAGACAGAGGCGGGGGTCGGGGGAGGTTCGAGCCCTCCTCCCTCTCTGTTATGAACTGGGAAGTCGTGATCCTGGCAGGGCTGACAGTGGTGGGTCCCGCCACCTGGAACTGGAGGAAATGCAGGCAAGACAAAGACACTGGCTCTGAGAGAGACAGAAACCAGCCTGGGCAGTGGTCCAGTCACCCGCCCTTCTAGCAGTTTAGCTATAAGGCAATAACTGTCCCTTTTTGCCTAAGAATAAAGCTTTTTATCAACAGCAGCCCAAAATTATTTTAGAAACACCAGGGTTTACATAAGTAAGCGAATTATGGAACCAACACTATTTGACAATAGAGGGATAGGGTAAATAAATGACAGCACATCCTCTTGATGCAGTTATCTCGCAGCTACGTATTGCCAAAAGCTATGATGTAAAAAAAGTACATATTTTATATCTATGAATATGTGTGTGTATATATCTATATAACCTATATGTGTGACCCATTCAAATTTTATTGAATATTTTTACGATGACAGTGAAGGAGAAAGGGGGCAAACTGTTTTAAACTGTATTTTAAAAAAACAGTTTATCCCACAGGTTTTATTAACCTAAAAAAACTGTGAGGGATACAAAAACTGGCTATGAAAACTGCACCTCTACAAAAGGACCCTCTGGCCAGTCTTGTCCTTACCTCTCCCACGAAGGCACTCTACTCAAACCTCGCCCCTTTCCATCAACCTCAGCATCGCCGCCTCCCGGAAGGGCTCCCTGGCTGCCGCAAGGGTCTGCTGCACTGGCTGCTACATTAATGAGTCCTGGATCTCAAGCTGCTTTGCATTTTGTCATATAAAACATTTTCAAGTCCCTCAGAAAAACAAAGCTTTCAGACGCCATGCCTGTGTTTCCATCAGCATCTAAACCAGGTATATTTAGTGTTCAAAACGTTGAATAAATACAGGGAACAGATCTTTTAATAAATTGCAGTAAGCTGGTACTCTCTAACACTGCTGGTGGCAACATAACTGGACCAGCCTCTTAGCCAGATAATCCGGCAGCTTGATTAGCTAGTATAAAATACTTGCACCGTCTGACCAGTGATCTCACCCCTCAGAATCTGTCTAGGGTTTTCAAGAGAAAACGCCTTTATGACCAAAGATATTCACTGCAATGTTATTTAAACAGCCAAAATGTCCGACAGAGGAAAAGAGTGTTAAGGAAACAACGAGAAGTCTATTCAATGAGGAGTATGTACCATTCAACGCAATCACTCTGGGGTCTACACAATGGGGGAGATGCCATGACAGAGAAGGTGGCCTGGGGATACGTCCATGATTCAGAAAATGACATGGGGAGATAACTGTGATAAGAGGAAAAAACACAGGGAGATGCCCCACGTGATGGAAGAACACAGACAGTATTTAGCCTCTGACTAGATTGGGGGTCCAGCTGCACCAGGACTGAAGGGTGATACCAGAAAACAGGGTTACTTATTAGAGTAGTAGAATGGTGGGTGACAGTTTCTTATTTTTCTAAATTTCCATTATTGCTCTTTTATGTTCATTAAAGTTTCTGTTAAACCATGCAGACACTGTATTTCAATTCTTTCATCAGCATTACCATCAAGAATTCAAACTATGCAACTCCGTGTCCCGCCAACAGCAGCCGCCAGGGAACGAACCTCTGGTATCTGGGGCTCTCTTCTGAGCTCTCTGCTCTAGTGACTTCTCCTGTCTCAGGTTCCTGTGTGGTAACTCAATTAACCTGAGTGCCAATGATCAGAAGGTCAATGGCCACTAGAACTCGGTCCCTATCCTACCTGACTAAAGCAAGGCTTATATAAATGGATGTGACTCTCAGGATGCTGAATACTTAAGTTTAAATATAACAAAAACTTTTAAAAGTAAATTATTTTCTTCCTGTCAAATTCAGAGAAAATTTTTTAATGCTAACACCCAATGCTGAATAGAGGTGTCTTTAAAAAATCACTCATATAGGGAAACATGGTATAAACTTTCTGGAAAACAATTTTGAGTACATCTCTAAAACAGTCTTACAATACTCATATTATTTCACCTAGCAATTATATCTCTTTCAGGAAAAAAAGAGTGAATAAATATTTGTGTATAAGGACGTTAGCTACAGCATTTGTTATAAGGCCAAATGAAAAAGGTAACGATCTACAATAAGGGACCAACTAAATAAACTGTAGCACATCCAAGTGATGAAATATGCTGGCTTGCACAAAAAAAGTGCTTTTGAAGAACAATGATAACATGGAACACATCAAAGAGAGATTGCAGAATTAAAAAAATGGACACAAAACCGCATTTTCAGCTTGACACCAATAACACCGGGGGTGAGGAGAAAGAGAGCATAAAAGGACTAAAACATCAACTAGTTAAGACATGGACTGGTCATTTCCACGTGGTTAGCTGAGTGAAGTATTTTCTTCTTTATATTTTTCAGATTTCCCAAGTTTTCTGCAATGCATCTCCCTAAAACCAGAAACAACCTAATAGCCCCAGCCCATGGCTCCGCCCGCCCTTTCAGAAGGGAACGGGGTGCTCACATGGACGGTGTGGTCCCCTCTGCTCTGCTCCCGCTGGGCTGCCTGCAAGTCCTTCTCTAGCCTCTCCTTCTCCTGCTGCAAGTCGCTCAGCTCCTGGGTGACCTTCTTAAGGTTCCTGTGCAGTCTGTGGTTCTCCGTAGTCCTGGTGAGGTTTTCTGAGTGCAGCTCAGCCAAACGGGCTGCCTTTTCTGACAGAGCAGCTTCATAATCTTCACACCCCTAGGAGAGGCGGGAGAGAGGGGACATAACTAATTTTCATTAGCTCATTAAACGAACCAAGAAATCTGTGCTCCTTTTCACCTTGGGGTGAAACAGTCAGGACCCAAAGCACGAACAATACGAAGATTTTGAAATAACTCAGGGTAAGGTTTACGTTATGATGTTGATGTTAAAGAGAAGGGGGGGAAGCTACAACTGTGAAAAAAAAAGTTTTTTTAAGACTAGAAGGAAAAGCACAAAATGTTAACGGTAACTGTCTTTCATGAAGTAGGAATATAACTGACTTTTTTCCTTCACTTCTGTGTATTTTCAAATGTTCTAAGGTTAGTGAGCACATAATTTTTATGTTTTTTATAAAACAATTTAAGTTATTTTAAAAAGGCAGAACGAACAGCTTCATTTGAAAAGCACAGATGGATTCAAGCACTGGCAACGTTTATCTGCGTTAGAATGGCTCAAACCCAGAGTCAAAGGGAGAAGAAACGTGGTCAGCACGGTATTCCAATGGTCACCTCAAGAGGCTATAAATTCTGCAGAGTCCAAGGGCTAAATGTGTCAAGTACATTTCTATTTCATTAGCACACAGTTTACTACAGGAATTACATATGTGATTATCAAGCATATGAAAAAATGTTATAACTCATCAATAATCAAAAACAGCAAAATAAAACAAGCTTTCATTTAATAAGTGTTTTTATGAGAATATCCAGTGCTGGAAAGCTTATTGTGAAATGACACAATTAACATTCACTTTTCAAGAACTAACCAAGAATCTAGAAACCAGGAAACAGGCTGGCAGGAATGTAAATTAACATAACTTTGATGGACAGGTTATACGCATCAAGTGTATGTGTATCACACACACAAAACCACATTCATCCCAGTAATTCCATCCCCAGAATCCAATCTCAGGAGAAGAATACAAAATATAGGAGGCGGGAAGCTTTTTACACACGGTCACTCATCATAGAATTATTCAGAACAGGGAAAAATAAGAAACAACCTAAATATGCAAGAATATGAAAATGGGTATAATATGATAAGCTGCACAATGAAATCTTCAAACTGTATTCACAGAGTTGATAATACGAGAATATTGCTAAGTCACAATGTTATATGAAAAATAAAAAACCAAAGTGCAAATGACCTAAAATATAAAACACATGCACAGAAGAAAGCCTAGGGAAAAAATATCAAAATGTTAATAGTGGTTGCGTGATTTTCTGGTTTCCCTCTTTTTCCTTCTTTCAAATCTTCCAGAAAAAAAAAATTGAAGTATACATAATACTTATAATTAGGAGAAAACACACGTTTTGTTTTGTCATTTTGGGTTTTTTTTTCTTAAATATGTTGTTTGAATTAGACCGAGGGTCACAATGAAAAATTCTAAAGCAAAGAACACCTGGCTGTCAGGCCACAGCTCCTACCGTGGGGTAAAGGGCCTACTCCAACTCCTTGGCCTTTTCAGGAAGCCTGTCTTACCGCCACCAACAGGTAGGTCTCCGCTGTTCAGGAGGGGCAGACGACAACCTAGCTAACCTGGAGGTGGGGGCGCTCTGCCATTCCTGTGCTGCCTGCGGCCCAGCCATCTGGTCCCGTGTCCCCCCAGCTGCTATTGAGGACACAGCAACAGAGACTGAGGGAGAAAGCCATTCAAACCTCAGAGCAGGTTGTATAGAAGCTTCTGGTTTGGTTTCCTTCAAAATTAAGATAAATAAAAAGAAGTAGGAAACCTACGTCACAGGCCAAAAAAAGAAAGTATCTGAGGCAGTGCTTATTTAAATAAACTAAAAAAAAAAACCACCAGAAAATAAACACTGATTGGGAAAATGCTCATCATGAATAATTTTCATAGTAAGCTTTTGTTAAACGCTGGTTATATATGTGGAGCCAAAACAAGCACTTTTACACACATTCATCTCTACTCTACATCTCATACCAACTCTACGAGGTACGCATTGCTATCCCTGTTTCAGTAACTGAGGCTCAGCACTGCCAATTGACTTGTTTGTCATCAGCCCATAAGTGATTAAATCGGTAATTCAAATGACTCGAGGGCCTACATTCTTTCCACTGCTTTGCTGATTCCACCGGGGATTCCAATTAACACCATTATAAGCCACCAAGAAATAAAACAAGAACTGAATTCAAGGGTGGATGGCTAGAGACAGGAATACAGAAGCCTGTTCAACACAGAACAGCGATGGTTATTACTAAAATAACAGTTATAAAGTGATGAAAGTTTATGGGATTATCATGCAAATTATGATAACGCTTCTTTAAAAATCCAAGCTTAAAGAATTCAAATTCATATACTCTACTTGCTTCATAAAAACTCTTTCCCTATTAAATTTCCTTTAAATGCCCTTTGGAAAACTTCTTCAGAGATTTTTACCTTTTTCTGCATGACACCCTGCTTTTTGAATCCCATCTCAGCAGCTAGATGCCTCTGAACAGTGACAAACATTGGGCCCAATTAGACATGGTCAGAAACTAAAGACCAAATACAATATTAAACAAATCATTCTTCCCCACCGTGCAGAAACAAGATGTGTTTACTAAAGACAGAGTCAGAAAGCTCAGAGTTCAAAGACCAGTTCCAGCTGAGTGACATGGGTAACCATGTGACCAGTTCCCTCATCTGTGAAAGTAACAATCACTAGTTCACACGGTTGTTGTGAAGATTAAATGGCACACGAAGTTCCGTTTCAGTGGGTGCAGGGCAGATAAACTTAGTTCCACTTTCCATCACTTACTCTACTATCTTTCACTCCCAACTGAAAGATCACATGGAGAGTTTCCACAAACTAAAAGCTATGTGTCTAATACCATCAGCAGAGAATTTGAAAAACAGACCAAAATAACTACTATATTTTTATGTCAGGAGGTATTCCATCCACCTTAAGGATGAGTGTACAACATGTACTGAGTTACAACCTGTGCCCAGGCTTCATGATGCACAGGCAGGCTGGGGGAACTCAAATACCTTGCCCAAGGTTACACAGTTCATTAAGAACAGAGTCAGGATTCAAATCCATGTCCCACATCATGCTCTTCCCAGTGGCAATAATATGGTACCTGTATACAATGGACTGAAGGCAGCTGTTTAAAGTTTGTTTAAAAAGCACAGATACACACACACACACACACACACAAGTGTTTGTCAAACTGCTGAAGTCTACTGCCTGTGGGTCTACAATTACCTCAAAATCACAATTATAAAAAAAAAGATTGGGCCCTGGCTGGTCTAGCTCAGTGGACTGGGCATCGTCTTGCGAACCAAAAGGTTGCAGGTTCAATTCCCCGGTCAGGGCACATGCCTGGGTTGCAGGCCAGGTCCGCAGTAGTGGGTGCAAGAGAGGCAACCACACATTGATGTTTCTCTCCCTCTCTTTCTCTCTCCTTTCCCCTCTGTCTAAAACTAAATGAAATCTTTAAAAAAATAAAAAAAAAGATTGGGCAGATCTATTTTGACTGCCATAGCAAAAATACTAGATGGGGAAAAAATGACAGAACAAAACAAAGTGCATACTATAAACCTATTTAACTTTTCAAAGGTTTTATGTATGTATGTAGAAATATGCATTAAAAGAATCAAGAGTTAATAGTGAACATCTTTAGATGTGAAATTTTTTATGACTTTTATCAATCTTTTCCACTCTTTTAATTACTATATAAATTTCCTACAATGAACACTTTTATAATACTTTTATACCCTGGTAGGGAGGGGAGGAGGAATAGTGCTATTTCCACTTGGAACACATATTTTTTAAATGGGTAAAAAAATATATTTTTAAATGGGTACAGCCAGCCCACATGGTAACCTTCACAGAGTCACACAAGTGACTGGCATTCAGATCTCTGCATTGTGACAACTGCCCCAAGAGTCTGAACATGACTCGATGCTGCTTCAGTGTCAGGCTTGCAGCCAACCCTGTGAGCTTTGCCTACCTTACTCACTCTAATTTTGAATTAGTTCAAGTCATATGACATCCCAAAAAAGTCCCAATAAGTGAGAGAAAATGCATTTTCAAGCATACCTTACGATGAAATGACCAATATAAGAGTCCCGTGTGTGCTGACTCACACAGAATCGGAGTAGTGGAAACAATACAGACTCTGGGGTCAGCCTTAAGTTCAAATCCTGGTGACCTGTCAAAACAGGTCAATACGCTACCTTCATAGGTAAGCATTAAATGGGCACTCTCAGAATTACCAGCCAGGCATGAAGAACCTGATCTCTACACGGAGAGAAAGAAACCCCCCGATACTGTACATGACAAAGCCTCAGAAATTATTCTGAAAGTCAAGTAGGACTGAGTAGGAATTATACTATACATTTAATAAATGTACATATAAATATGATAATATTTAAATGTGTAAGACCACTTACTTTCCTTCAAGGTCCAACGTAAGTAAAACATCACAATGCTTATAAGGATATCTGGTCTCTCTGCTTGTGAATTGCTGATATATTTTTTTTCTCAAGCAATGGGGAACATGAATGGTTTTCCTAAAAACTCAGTTTTTAAAGCTTGCTATTTTCTAAGAAGGGAAAAAAAACCAAAACCCTCAGAGCAAAGTGTACGCTCAGCTCCATTTCATCAACCACCGTCAAAATGGTGGGGTTAGCAAGTCTGAGATTCCAAAAGCAGAGATTTGTTTATGTTTCTAGTGAACCAGGATTTAAACTGAATTTCCCCAATTCCTCTTACTGTGAATCAAAAGCTCTGCAAAAGATAAGGCATGAGATATGAATCTCAGGAATCAAACAGCCTCAAGTTAGATTTAAATTTAACTTCTGCTTTATAACTAAAAACAGAGGTGAAAGCGTGGAAGGGAAGAGCTTAGGCAGTATGGACTTCTTCAAGTAACAGAGCTCTATTCACGAAGTTACTAGTAATAGGTACACATTGTCTAGGGAAACTAGCCACCTGAGAAGAAAGTGCTGAAATAATGAATAAGACAGAACTAAAATTAGCAAGAGAAAGGAAGATCAACTCCTTGATCTGTACAGCAGGAGCCCTTGCAGTACAACATTGCGGGAAGAAAGACAAGGCAGGTCAAATCTCCTCAGCCCGGGACAGAAAACTGGCAGAGAGCAGGCAGGACTGAAGAAGCCAGGGGAGGGGAGCCTTGGGGTGACAGGTGAAAACACAGGCTTGGGAGTGAGAACGGCTCTGGGGTCACACTCTATTGCTCGCCACATCTGTGGCCCTGAGCAAGTAACGTGAATCTCTGAATTTGGATTTCCGCAGCAGCCAGAGGGTGTTAACAGCAGCTACTTCATGGAGCTGCTGCGCAGGTTCACTGAGCTAATCCGGGACAGCACTTAGCACAGGGCTTGGCACACAGTATGTGCTTAATAAATGCCAACTATTATCAGCAATTACCATATTTAAATACTGGCCCTGCCACTTACTAGCTGTGTGACAATGAATGAAATAAGCAGCATATCTTCACTGAGCTTCAAAAACCCCACAGATACAAGGGGAATAAATACCTTCCCCACATCACTGTACCCATGAAGTAAGATGATCCACACATTTTGCACAGTCTCCTACCTGCACAAAGTGAACTCAGCACTCCTAACAGAGGGGCAGTTGTCATCATTACCGACATTACCGTTATCATACTGATGAGGTGGCTGGAGAAGCACCCAAAACTGGCAGAGAATTTCCTTTAACTAGAACAACATAGTTCTAATATTTAAGACCACTGAGTTTTCCTCAGTTCCTTTCGGCTGTGAAGTCCTGACCTCACCAGGAGTGAGGATCAAAGAGACAAGTACTTCAGCCAAAGTGAAAACTCACCTGGAATTTCTGGGACTGTGTTTCCTGGCGGGCCTCTTTGGCTTTAGCAAAGGCAGCACGGAGCTCTTCGATTTCAGAGTGAAGTTCTTCAACCTGGGTGAAAATAAGGACCAGGAGCCAAGTGTGCAACTGGACTCCTGCCTCTGCAAGGCCCAAATGCTTTAACTACTGAACTGTGCTTACAGTCAAGGTCTGTATAGTCAGGCATGAAAGAATCTCTGTAAGACTCAATTCCCTCAACTATAAAGTGAAGATACCGCCATTTGCTCAACCACAGCATTGCTGGGTTAAGTGAGGTAATGTGCAGAGGTGCTAAAAAAAGTGCCTGGCTCAACTGTTACTATCATTATTATTATTGTCCATATAGGTGACCCACCCTACAACCTAGCCTGGTGACTCCCATGCACCCCAGTCAGCCATCAATGACCATGGTCACACTCTGGACTCCGCCGGCACCCAGAACTGCTCCACCACCTACTAAAGGTCTCTGACTTCAGCTGGGCCCTGACCTCCCAACACGATACAAGTTATAGCTGCTATTATTATGAACCAGCTCTGTGCTGCATCTGACAGCCTTCCTGAATTCAGTGGCTCTCACCCTGGCTACTGGCCTCCCTGCCTCCCTTCTCTCCCTCCTATGGCCCACTCTGTGGGTAAGGGCAGAGGCCTCACTAAAATGCAAATGTGATCACGCCTGTCCTGCTAAGTCTTCAGCAGAGTGCCACCCAAGCAGCAAACATGAATAGTCCCACCACCACCGGCTGGCCCCTTGGAACCTCCCTGGTTTCGTCTCTCACTTCAGTTCTGCACTTGATGCTCTGACCACCTCAAACTGCTTTTGGTTCCACAAAGACATAACGGGCTCTTACTCCACTGAATGCCTTGACCAGTGTTCTCCCCTCTGTATGAGACGGCCTCCTCTTCTCTGTCTCCCTTTCCAGCCAACTCCTACTCATCCTTTAAGATTCAGCCTAGACACCTTCCCCTGAAAGTGCCACCCACCCCCTTCCCAAACACACACCCTAGGCTGGATTAGGTCCCCTTCGCTCCACCTCCACAGCCCCTGCACGTCCCTCAACCACAACACCTTCGCTGCCTGCCTTCCCCACCAGACTGGTGGGCAGAGTTGGGTTTTCTTCTCTGTTGCTGTGCCCAGCGCCATTACTGAGACACAGCAGATTGCCACACTTATGACGAGAAAACAGCATGGAATCATTCAGCCACCACCTTGGATCCCAAAGACAACCACCCATGTAACTATCTAATTACCTTGGCCTTACTCACCAAAACTCCTTTATCTTAATTTTCTGTTGTCTGTCAAAAGATTAGAGCTGCACTGTCCGATATGGTAGCCACCAGTCCCTTGTGGTTACTGGGCACCAGACATTGGTTAATCTGACTTGAGATATGCTGTAAGCATATCTGGACTTCAGGTTTTTTTAAATGTTAAATACTTTGCCCCGGCTGGTATGGCTCAGTGGATTGAGCATCGGCCTGCGAATCAAAGGGTCAGTGGTTTGATTCCCCAGTTGGGGCACATGCCTGGGTTGCGGGCCGGGTCCCCAGTGTGGGGGCACACAAGGGGCAACCACACATTGATGTTTCTCTCCCTCTCTTTCTCTCTCCCTTCCCCTCTAAAATAAAGTAAAATAAAATCTTTTAAAAAAAAGGTTAAGTACTTCATTATTACTTTTGTCCTACTGATTAGATGTTGAAATGATAATATTTGTCACATATACTAGTAAAGTTAATTTCACTTGCTTCTTTTTACTTCTTTTGATGTGGCTATTGGAAAAATTAAAAATATATATGTAACTCATACATTTGCATTGGAGAGTGCTGGATCAGACACGCCAAAAGAACTTCTAATTGACTAAAGGACCCTTGCCCCTCCTTCTACAGTCATCTTGGCTCTCTTATAAACTTTTTACTTAAAACTAAAAATTCAGAGTAGGGACAGGTCAGTCACAGAAACTAACAAAGAAAAATCTCACTTGAGGTGTATCAGACATACCTCTTTTTCCTTTGACTTTAATGCCATGGCTAGACCCTGAATGGCTTTATCCCTCTTTAAGCTATTTTTCTTTTCTGTAGCAATTTCTCTTTCCTTCTCTCTCAGGTCCTCCTGAAGTACCTAAATTAGATTAGAGAAAGATTCACTAAGGTGATGTGTTCCAACCAAAATGCACTGCAAATACATCTTCAGGAGCACACTCAAATGCAGTTATTCTATCTTACTCCTGTCAGCCTGTGATTAATGTTTCCAAGTAGAGCTGAACGTAGTGGCATCGGCTCCAAGTTACTGTGTTACCGCTCACGGCAACAGGGCTGGGTGAAAGGAAGGGGATCGGATCAGTTAAGACGATGACAGTTATTCCTACAGGAAGGACTCCAATGCCTTCTGGAATTTGAATACAGTCACATCAGAGTCTTTGAAACCACAGCAGGTTATTTGGGGGAAATAACAGATCATTAATTTCATTCCTTAATGCTACAAAAGCTAGCAGAGAATTTGGTTTGATGGAGAGAGAACATATACATTTCTAGTGTGAGTTCATTTCTAAAGATAATCACTGCTGCGTCCCTCCCAAGGCTGTCATGAGGATCAAATAAGATAATGAACGTGCAAGTACTTTCTAAGCTGGCAGGTGCTATACAAATGCCAGCTGCTGGGACTAAGGGGCCATGGAGCAACAGCTTAGGAACCAGACTACAAGTCTGAATCCCCACTGTATCTCCTCCAAGCTGTGTGACCTTGGATAAGGGACCTCACTGCTCTGAGCCTCACGTGCCCCATCTGCAGGATGGGAGTGCCTGCTTCACGGAGTTATCACAAAGACTGGGAAACCCTCTCCATAGTGCCTAAAGTTTGACTGGCAGACGGTAGCATTCGAAGAGTGACAACTAATGTCACACCGAATTATCTATTGCACTCAGAATAAAGCAAGAGCCAAGAATAAATCTTCAACGCATTTTTAAAAATTGCATCAACATACCTGGATCCTCTCTTCAAAGCGATTTCTCTCCGTCTGGCGCTCCATTTGTACAGCCTATGAAAAGGCATTAATTGGTACCCAGAAGGGACCCACAATCCAACAGCTTCCCCGGAACAATCAGAATGAGCACCTCATTTACCTGCTATTCCCCCTGTTGTGGAACTGCCCCCTGCAGTGGGACTCATGAAAGCAAGTGTCCACTCCTGTCCCCTCCGAGGGAAGAAAAACGTGAAGATGAGCAACCCACGCTGGCCGATCACCAGCCCCCCGGACAGCAAACCGAGGAGCTACTGGACGATGAAAAAGGCCAGGGCCGAGGAAGCGAGACAGAGGGTTCAAAGGAGCAGGAGACGAAGGCTGATGACAGCCAGAGACTCACTGGTGAGGCTAAAGAATTCACTGCTGTGTCCGGGACAAAGGAGACCCTGCTCCTTAAAGAAATCAAGACTTTTCATGAGCACCCAGAACGTCTCCTAAGGAGAAATACCACACGCAGCAGCCACTGTGGTCCAACAAGAATGGGGAGATCTGGACAAGGCCAGCCTGCACTTCCAGGTCCTGCCCACCCTCTTCAAAAGAGCTTGTGGTAGAGGCCACCCAGAATGGGGAGGGGTCCAGGGAGGTTTTGGGGTCAGTACTAGTAACCCACGTCTTACAGCCTAGGAAAATACAACTCCTCTGAGCTGAGCCTGCTTCTAAACTCAGTGACGGACCATGACCTCTGCCTCACAGGGTGGCCAGGACGAAATGAGGTGGCGCACTGAACCCCGATGTGTGCCGCAGCCCAGCACAGGTTAGCGCCCTGCCCCCGCTGCCTCTGAAGCTTCAGTCCAGAGTGGGCCTTAAGCCTGCCTCTAACCAGCAAAGGTGAACCAGGCAAGTACCACAATGTTATCCCAAGAAAACCCAAAGGATGAAAATAAAGGCCCTGGGCCACAACAAATTAGCACACAGTGAAAGAGAGGTGAACAGGTATGGACTGATTTTTTTAGCCAACTCTATGAACACAAGGGTGGACGCAGAAGAATATGCCAGGGCCCCTGGCAGAGGAAGTTTCTGCTCATTCCTCAGCTGACAGGGGGATAATATTGAGGGACAGGCTATAGGTGAGCCACGGGGACTGAACGAGCATCCCATTTCCCACAGAGTCTGGTCTGCTCAGTAAAGTCCCCCCTCTGTGTCCTGTCACCTCACCTCAGTCTCTCTCTCCTTTTCTTCCCTCAGAGCAGCAGAAAGTCCTTGGAGCTCTCCCGATGACACAGTCTCATCAGGAGACACCATCTCAGATTTCCCCTCTTTAAGGCACTGAATTAAAACTTCTTGGCTCTTCAAAGACAGCTTCAACTCCTCAATCAGTCTGAAAGAGAACAAAATTTAAATATTAATCTAGGCTGTTCTCTTAGCTCGGTGGAGCAAGAGGAGCTAGGAAACAGGGCCAGACATCTTTAAAGCAGACATGTCCAATGACTGAACACGAACAAAACTGCATTTTGCAAGTCAGGGACTAAGGGCCAGAATTCATGTGACATTAACTGTCCCCTCACCTCCGGCCTGGCTCACGTCCATCCAACCTCCCTGTTGCCAGACTGCGGTCTAATTGAGTCGCACCCCTGCCCAGACGTCCAACAGCCCGACCACCGACAGCAGTGGGTTACTAATTTTTTGGCCAGGAAATCTTCTCTCTAAAAGAAATCTGGCACTGAAGGCTAAACAAATATGACAAATAAAGCAGAAGTATTCTGGTAAATGCGAGAAAAAAAGGGGGTGGGGGAGAACGTCTCTCCAAGGCTTCTCGGGTCAAAGGTTAAAATATACTGTCTTCCAAGATAAAGGCCAAACTCCTTGGCAAGGCAACCACGCCCGAGCACTCGGGGCCTGGATCGGAAAGGCCCACCGCCACCCAGGAGCCGCAGCTCCAGTCCTGCCCCAGACCTCCGCTCTCGCGGCTCCCTGCACCCTGAATGCCCTCCACGACCCTATTCCCACCTCCACCCAATAAACGCCCATAACCCTGCCAGTCTTAGTTAGGCGTTACTCTCCTGAGGGGATCTTTGCCAGTCGACACCCCCAGGGCCCCCCTCAGGTAGAGCTGAACACATCCTTCTCGAGGCCACCAAATTACCTCTATCAACGGTTCCCTGACAACAGCCAAATTATTTAAGCTCTCTAAGCCTGCATTTCCTCAGCTATAAAATGGGGATAACTTGCTTATGTGGAATGGAGATAAGCTATTTAAAAGCCCTACACAGCTCTAGGCATATGGCAGAACTCAACAAATGACAGTTGCTATAATTATTACTTTTCTTTTTAGCACTCGGTGATTAGCATTTTGTCAAAGGACCCTAAGAAGAGTGTTTCTAGCTAAGCCTAAAAAGCAACTTATTATGGTAGAAGACAGGCTCCCCAGGTGAAGGTGAGGAGAGGGTTAAAAGCAGTTACAGTCCCTGACTACGCACTGGTGCATTATCTGAACATTGTGTCTCCCCAAAAGTGATGGCATTAGGAGGAGGGGCTTTTGGAAGATGATGATGTCATGAGGGTGGAACTCCCATGAATGGGGGTGGTGTCTTACCAGTGCAGCGCCAGAGAGGTCCCTTGCCCTTTCTGCCAGATGGGGATACAATGAGAAAGAGGATGTGAAATGGGCCCTCATCTGACCACACTGGCATCCTGATCTTGAACTACCCGCATCCCAGAAGTGTAAGAAGTAAATTTCCATCATTTATAAATGCCCCAGTGTGTGGTATTCTGCTATGGCACCAAATGGACTAAGACAACTGGATACAGAGGGAACTGGCAGCACCAACCAGTACAACGCCCCCAAGACTAGGAAAGAGGAGTGAGAGTGCCCTCTAGGGGCTCAACTCTGAAATCATCACCTCATCAACTGGAGAGGTGGAAAGTCACCAAACTATACACAAAAATGGACGTTTTGCTGTATGCAACTCACACCCCAATAGAACCAATTTTTTAGTTACCTTAAAGCAAGTGCTACTAGGGACGGAAGTGAGTGGGGCAGGCCTGTGGGGCTGTGGGCACGCAGGAGCTCCGGGCCCCACCTAAGCGGGCAGCAGCACTCCAGCGAGGCCATGGCCCAGGCCTCCTACATCTCCCAGGTTTTCCAGAGCATCTGGAAATCCAGGCTCTTACATAAAATTAGATTTTTAAAAATATTAGCAACTAGTTAAAATTCAAAAAAAAAAAATCAGATAAAACCTATCCGTTGGCCAAACTTGAGCTGCAGAGCTCCACACTGTCAGCTGCCTTAAAGGTACAGACTGGCTTTAGGGCCCGATCGAAGGAAAACAAGTAGCTGACACATGTACCCTCGAAAAGGGTGGTGGGGGCCCAGACACATCCTTGTGAGGGCCCTGCCCAAAGCCCGGTCAAGCCGTGTGGCAGATCTGAATCTGTCTCACCAGGGCATGACTGAGGACCCTTATTCCAGTTCGGGGCTTGGCACTCACCTTCTGATGCCAATTTGGCTTCCTAGCCAGGCCTGCCTTCAGGGAGGAAACGCAGCTCTAATCCTCCAGGGAGAGTCCCAATGGGGAAGGCCACGCCCTGAGCGAGCAGGGGCCCAGAGTGGGCATCTGGCTGCTGCTTTGGTCCCTGGGGTATGGCCGGGGCACACCTACCCCTGGGTCAGACACATTCGCAGTTCTGACAAATCTGACTTCCGTGCCCATCCAGCCAGGCCTATGAGAAACCCCAGGAAGACGAAGCCTTTTGCAAGGCCCTGACCAGACTACCCACGTCCATGGAGACCTCCCCACCGCTTGGCCAGTAAGTACTCAGTAAGCATGAACCCTTCCCAAATTACCTTTCCCAAAAAGACAAGAACTCAAGTTTCTGCACTCCCTCTACACCCTTGAAATGAGCCAGGCTCCGCACCTTTGCATGTGCCGCTCCCTCAGTGGGACTCCCAGCGCTCCTCCTCTGACAAGCCTTCCCTGCCCCACGCCCAAGCAGGGCAGGTCACTCCCTTACTTCTGTCCCAGCACAGGACCCTGAACTTACTCCAGCCCCAGTCTCTTTTTACATCTGTGCCCCCCACACTTGGGAACTCCATATAAGGAAGACGGTGCTCATCTCCGCATTCCCCGCAGCCAGCGCGGCCGTGCTCAGGAGTTGGTTCATGAATGAGTCCTTAGCTCCTCTAATTCAGGCCTTAATCCATATACCCAAGCGCCTTCTGGACCCTCCTCTTGGATGCCCACGATCCCTCAGCCCAGTGTGGCCCAACTGAAAGCTCATCTTCCCACAGCCGCTATCCCAAACATCTTTCTCCCTTTCTCCCCCAAACTCAGCAAACTGCACTACCATGCCACCATGGCTCACCTGGGTGACAGGTATCTCTGCAGCCTTTCCCTCAGTCACAAATCTATTCAGCCGCCAAACCCTTCGAGCCAACACATAGCCCTTCTACAATACATATCTCTCTTATCACCTAGTTCTGTCGCCCCAATCCTGTCACCCATGAGATTAAGGGAAATCATGATTGTTTTTCCTTTTTTCCTTTGGCTACCAGGAAGCTTACAGCCAAAACTGAATGCTAAATTTAGTATCTGAATGGAAAATTATAGCGTGAATTGCTACCTACTACCTCTATCTCTCTGTCCTCATACTGCTAGTTTTCTTACTGTGGGAACAGGGAGGAAAGGGAGGGGAAAGGGAAGGAAAGTGCAATTCTCTCCCCATGCAACCAGGCAAATGACCATCAGGTGTCACCGGGACAGAGCCAGACCTGTCTTTCTCTTCCAGGACCACAGCCACGTCCATGTTCCCCTCGTGCATCTTCTTCATCTCCGAAAGCTTGTTTTCCAAGCTTAACCGCAGAGCCTTCTCTGTTTCTGTCCCTGCAAAGGCCTTTTTCAGTTCTGCTTGGGCAGCTTTCACATCCTGGAGTTAAATTAAATGCATGTGATGCAATTTTTCAATACAATTGGGAACACTTTGAAAGGAAATTGGATTAAAATATAAATATTTATGACTTTTTCTCTGGCACATTTCCCCTCCCTGAATTGTACTATACATGGGGAGAATCGGTAATAAATACATTTGCCAGCCATCTTTCCGTCTTGTATCCTGAAGAGTAATAGGCATTTCCAATGGAAAAGACTCAACTCTATAAGAACTGTTTTGATTTTGAAAAATCAGATCAATATTTACAGCTCAATGAGAACAAGGAGAAATGCATCTCTCAATACCTAAACATACATAAATTTCAAAGAGTTGCTATAATCTCCACACAAATTCATCCCACACCCCACCGCCCCACACCAGTTTTTTTTTAAGGTAGTGACTACACAATTCTAAAGTACATTTTGTGTATCCCCAAAGTGATTTAGGTGGTAGAAAACCACGTTCTTCCAGAGCGCTCAGAGAAACCAACACGGAAATTATCTACGCCCTGCAGGCAGGGTCTGCGTTAGGGGAAAAGGCCCTGGTGCTCATCAAAATGACCTGGGAGCAGCCAGGCATCTCCAACTACTAATGCCAACTGCCTCTGATTACATCACAACCATAAAAAAATCACACTGGGTTCAAAACCCAGCTCCCACTTATCTGCTATGTGACCTTGGGTAGTCACTTAGCCTCTCTGAGCCCCAGCTTCCCAATCTATACAACAGGGACGACAACCATCTTGTCAGAGGATTGTGAGACCTGTCGATGCTGCATCACAGGAAACTCAAACAAATGTGGCTTCCTCCCCATTCTTTCCCTCCAGTGCCTCCCCCAACACTGTCTCCCCAAGAGGCTTGCCTGTCACCTTAGTGATGGCTGGGAAAAATCATTTCCCAATATTTTGAGACCAAACAACAAAACCTCTTATGTACTGAGATCCTACTCAATGCCAGGCACTATTTATAAATATTACCTTTGATCTCACTCCACCCTAAAAAATGACAGACTACCACAGTTTAGAATGCAGGTTCTGCAGCCAGACCACCGGGCACTTACTGCCTATGTCACCTTAAGCAAGTGACTCAGCCACTCTGTGCTGCAGTCATGATGTTTTTCTTTTTGCTTTAAAGGATGATAAAAGCATTTACCTCCTAGGTTGGTTGAGGGGGTTACCTAAGTCGGTGCATGCAAAACGCTGAGAAGGGTGCCTCACGCACGGTAAGCCGCTGACAAATTCGGTAGCACTGTTATTACAATTACTTCAGCACAGCCGGTAGCATTAGCCTCAGTTTACAGAGAAGGAGGAAGAGGCTCAGGGAAGGCAAATGCTTTATCCAAGGTAACAAAGCTAGTAAGTGACAGAGCAGATATTCGACCTAGTACTGTCAGTTGTGCGGGCACCTTAAAACATTGGGAAGCACTTACTGGGAAAAATTAAGATGAATGAACAAGATTAGGTTAAGTGTCTTAAAAGTCTTATAGTCATCTTAACTAAAATTCAGAACTCGGACTCACACACCCCTCTTGGGGCCAGAGTGGTCCCAGCGCTACCGCTTAGGACCATGGCTAGTCTCTCGCCCTCTCTGAGCCCACTTCCTCATCCATCTGACCGCCCTAACATCTGCACGTGCCTATGAAGAGGACACAAGGGCTAAAGTCAACATCGTGACTGGAAAAGACCGTTGTACGCAGCACAGGACAGTGCAAATGTATCCACTCTTTGTATTCTGAAGTGCTTTTTGCCACTATTTCTCCTCATACCTGCTTAGAAGAATCAGGGTGGCAGATGGAGCGAGTGAGATGAAACACCAGACTCCGAAGACCAAGTATTAAGTAACTAGTTTACTCAACACTAGCTTTAGGTGGAGGAAACTTTTTTAACAGCTAGGAGCCAGGATTTTCTAACCAAGAAACATCCTGACTCGCATCAGTCAGAGGAAGCACCTAACCGCGAATCAGGAGGAGAAGGAGCTACGCACAGCACCTCCCCGAGAAGGGGCACTCAGTCAACACTGGTGGGATGGTGGCATGGCGGCTGGACGCTGGGGATGGTGGGATGGTGGTGGCATGGAGGCTGGATGCTGGGGATGGCCTGCATGGACACACACAATGGCCCACGAGTCAGAAAGTTTGGTTCCAGGCTTAGCTAATGATGGGTGAGTCACTTTCCCTTTCTGGGCCTCAGTTTCCTCTTCAGTGAGAGAATGACACTAAGCGAGATAACGAAGAGTGGTGTAGCAAGAACATAGGGTTTAAAGTCAGCAGTCACACATTTAAATGCAGGAAAAAACTGGGACTGGTTAGTATTTCTCTCCATACCTCAGTGTCCCCACCTATCGGAACTGGGCCAGCCTGCAGGGTGTAAGGGTATAAATGCTATACATCAAGAACCCACAATGGGGCTGGAACCACAGAGATGCTCAATGAGGATGGCTGTCGTGTCTGCAGAAACTCTGACAGTTTATGACGAAAAAACCACAATTCTGCCCACTCCATTATTAACCCACTGTGAGAAACACATTCTCCTCAGGGTTTCCAGACTTGCCTCTTCTAACACGAATATTCTGTTGCTTAGGAGGTCCTCGACCTGCTTCACCTTCTTCTGAGCATCCTCTTTCACCCGCCGAACTTCAGAGCCGCCCCCTTGGGCGAGGCTCTCAACTGCTTTGCTGCAAGAAGGGGCAAAAAAGGGTGACAAGTGATTTCAATCACTTCGAGGAACTAGGAATACTCCCACAGACCTGTTATTTTAATTAATATTTGTAACTCAGAAAGCACTGATAACATAATATATAAATGTATCAAATTAACAGGCTGCATGCCTTAAATTTCCACAATGTTAAATGCCAATGATGTGTCAATAAAAACAAACATCATTTAGCCCTGGCCCAGTAGATCAGTTAGTTAGAGCATCATCCCCATACACCAAGGTTGTGGGTTCAATCCCTGTTCAGGGCATATACAAGAAGCAACCAGTGAGCCCTGGCTGGTGTGACTCAGTAGACTGGAGCATTGTCCGGTGGTCGAAAGGCTGCAGGTTTGATTCCTGGTCAGAACACACACCTAGGTTGCAGGTTTGATGGCCAGCTGGGGTACATATGGGAGGCAACTGATGGATGTTTTCCTCACATCGATGTCTCTCTCCAACCCCCTTCCTCTCTCTCAAAAATCAGTTAATATATCCTCAGGTGAGGATTAAGGAAAAATATGTTTAAAAAAATACACACTATTTAAAAATAAATTAAGAGTTGTTTGTAATATCACCGCTCAGGAGAGCTAAGTTAACATTTTAGTATAAAGCCTTTGAAGCATTCTCTACAAAAACAGAATCATACAGTACACATCTGTGATCTGATCTTATTGCTTAACACACTATAAATATCCTTTGTGTCAATAAATATAAACTTATTTACTTATTTATTTATTTTATTTTTAGACAGAGGGGAATGGAGGGAGAGAAACATCAGTGTGTGGTTGCCCCTCACGTGCCCCGTAGTGTGGACCTGGCCCACAACCCAGGGCTGTGCCCTGACTGGGGAATCGATCCGGCGACCCTTTGGCTCGCAGGCCGACACTCAATCCACTGAGCCACACCAGCCAGGTCAAATATGTAAAGGCTGCATATAAATTTGCTGTACAAAAGGTACTATATTAAATCAACCCCTATTTTCAAAGCATTCTGACTGCTTCCAATTTTACACATTTGTGCGACAATGCTTAGGAAGCTCTGGGAACAGTGGCCAGTACAAAGTATGCGACAAAGGGCAGTGTCACTGTTTATCATTATCGGCAACGTTATGATGAAAGCATCCTAGCATGTGTACTACCCAGTGATTTCCTCAGGGTCAATTCCTAGAAAGAGAATTACTGGGTCAAAGTGTTAATATTCTTTTAAGACTTTTTTGACAGTCATTGCCAAACTTCCCACCAGGAAACTTCCAAGAAAGCACAGTTCCGCCAGTGGTAGGAAAGGTAGAGAGCTGGTCCGACAAACCAACGTACAAGGAAACAGTATGAAGCAAAAATGAACCTGAGGAATTACGGGTTGGTAAGCCTCATAGTCTGCCAGCTGGAGGGGAAGCATTGTAACTACAGCCCAACCACGTGAGCACTGGCTACCACTTACGGCATCAGGAGAGGAGACCAGGCAAGCGGCCCACGCTCCGCGCTGCTCAAACATAAAATGCAGAGCTCCCATCACTGTGGCACCATGGAATGCTCTCTCCGCCTGACAGGCAGTGGCGGGGATGGCACACCAAAATCGGACACAGGACGCATTTCGCTTTGGTTCTCCCCAGAAGAAAAAGAGAGTCGGATAGGAACCTGTGAGACGCACTCAGAGCAGTTCTCATCAGATTTCTGAAATGAGTTGAGTGCGGGTTTCCTGAAGGCAGAATAATATAAAGGAAATGGCTCCACCTAAAGCTGATTTCTCAGAAAAACTGCAACAGAACAAACCTATTCACCACCAGCCTCCCAAGCCCGACTTGGGGGGTATGTAGGACTCTCCCAACCAGGGCCACGGGATCAGGCACGCACATGTACAGGCCATGTGAATCTGTGGCTGACAACAATGGAAAGTCAAGAGAGCCATACTTGCTGCCCAAGTCTCAAACACGAACTGCCTGCAAATAAAGACTTTATTCATGTCTTGTTTCCTTTCGCCGAGGAGCCTTCAGAAGGCCCTAGTGTCATGATATCATTTTAATGGAATTCAATGTGAACAACTGGAAGGAAAGAACATGGGCTCTGAAGCTGAACAGATCTGCTTCCCAGTTTTTACTCTATTATGTCCTCAGTGTGACTCTGGGGGAATTTACCTCTTATACCTCAGTTTCCTCATTAGAAAAATGAGGTGATGGCCTCTTAGAATGAATGTGCTAACACATGTGGTGGCCACAGCGCAGTGCTCCTTCCTCTCTGATCTAAGTGGTACATGACAGCCTGTTGTCCCCGAGGGCACCGCAGTGCTCGCCTCCAGCAGAGATGCTCTGAGTGGCCTCACTTTACCCCCCGCTGGTGCCTGAGCTGAGAAAGGACCATCCACTGGCCAGAACTAAGGCCATCACTGCCGCTTCGGCATTAATGCCGTGAAATGCCCGCAGCCCACTCCCTCCGCTAATTTCTTGACCAATACGGCCTGGAGCTCACAGCGCTTCACAGTCACTTCTGTCACGTCTGCAGAGGGCATGCTACATGGCTGCAAGGATTCCGGACTGGAAGCTTTTCCTGCCTGAGCTTTACATACAGAATTTTCCAGGCCTGAATTTCCTCAAACCACCTCCAACGTTTTAGCCCTTGGGTCTCCCAGGGCCTCCTCTAGAAAATGGCTCCCTCGGTTACCACCCCCACACCCCACCCTCCACTCCACCCAGTGAGTGCAAATACACGGTGGCTCCCTCCTACGGCCCAGGTCAAACCTTTGTGTTTTACAGTCAGCCTCACAAGCATTGTCAAGAGGCCGACTACAATTTTTAACAAGTACTGGCATTATTCAGTTTGTTTGCATTTTAGTTATACCAATAAAATATACTCCCAATAATAAATGTTCCAACTTTTCATTTATCATCTTTGTATTTTACAGTTACTGTAGCAATAAAATTTACACTCAGCAGTATGGTGCAATTTTCCTCTACTAATGGAATTATTATTTTTGTTTGTGTTTTAAAGCTACAGAAATAAAATTTACTCCCAGCAATAAGTCTGCTTTTGCTTTTAAGGTCCCCTTACGGTAACTGATAAACAGAACAATGGGAAGCCAGCAAACACACAGGCGTACTCCGCAGCGAGGCAGGGTGGGCTCCAGGGCCAGACCAGCCTCAGCTCTGTTACCAGCTTGGACAGGTTCCCCCCTCCTCTCAGCCTCAGGTAACTCCGCTCAAAGGGGAGCAGGGGCTGCCGCACTTAACTGCTGCAAAATCAAACGCGATAAAGCGCGTCAAGAGCCAGGCACAGGGTTAGAGGCTACGAAGGTTCTCAATAAATGCTAGTTCCCTCCCTTTCTTTCCCTGCTGAATCTGGGCCGACAGATGAGACAGACCTCTCTAAGGAGAGGAAAGGCTGAGAGAAACTGGTCTAGCCCAGCTTTCCACTCAATGCGAAAACGAACCTACTATTAACACCACCCTCGCTACTCTTCTTAACCATCGACACTTCCTCTTGATTCTTTCCATTCTAATTACAGTTCTTTAGGGAAAAACAGGGGCTTTTCCCATATCTCCTGCCTGCCCAAAAAAGAAACAACCATAAAGCTCAAAAAGGAAATGGAGGGCATTAATAAAAAGATATTTTTCCATCAACAGGTACGAACCACACACACACGGCCAGGTGCCGGGCGGTTAGAGATAAAGGGAAAGGCACATCGAACAGGTCTGTGGCAGACGGTGCGCATACCCCTTATGGCAGGTAATCCACACACAGGCCCTGTGAAGCCAGGGCTCGGAGGCCACAGTCCTACCTATTGGTAGAGCCCGCCCAGAGGCCCTGCCTTTCCACCGGCCCTGTGCTCCGCTAAAGAAGAGGCTCTTGGCTAAGAAGATGTATAGTCGTGCTGAAGAAATGAGAAACACACACGAAAATAAAAAAAGAATGTGAAACCCCATGCTGGACCAGAAGTTACAAACTTGAGTTCGAATCCCAGCTCTGATCTTTCTGGTGAGTGGTTTTAGTCATGGTCCTTCCCTTCCCCAAACCCAAATTCCCTCCTCTCTCAAATGAGGTTTTCCTCCAGATCTGAAGAAGTCAGGATAATGATGGATTGCAAGTAGATATAAAAGTGTTTTATAAACTGAAAAGTGCTGCACACGAATGGAATTGACATTATATGCCAGAGTGAGAAAGACAGATGTGGGCTAAGGCAGCCACGTGCAATTCCACAGGGGGCTTTATGCGGGGCAGACAACAGGAAAGGCGTTTGTGCTGAGAAGGGTTGACAAGGGGAAGAGGGCCACCAGGGCAAAGTACAAAGTCGGAGCAGCAGAACAGGGACGTCTCTAGCATCTGTGAGCCACGGTGGAGATAAAACGTTGGTGGGGGGAAGGCTGAAGCAGCTAAGGCCCTGTGCCCGTTCTTAAGCAGAGCTCAGAATCTTGACCCCTAACCTATCCTTGACAGCTCCCTTCGCATCCATTACGCAGTCCTGTTGATTCTGCTTCCTAAGTGTCTTTCCAATCCACCCATCCATCTCTGTCACTGATCTGTCACCTATACTACTGGACTAGGCTCCTAACAGGTCCCCCTGCTTCCACTCCTGCTCCCTCTACAAAACACTTCCCACTTGCCATCCAGAGTGACCTTTTAGCAAACAAAACTCTGATTGTGTCAGCTGCTGAAAACCCATGACTACTTTCTCTTTGATCTCAGGATAAAGACCAAAATCTCTAATGAAGCCTCTAGACCCTGCAAGACCAGGCCGCGCCCCTTTTCCTCAGTCCTGCACATTCCTTTCCCCTTCAACACTTTTCACTACCCTTTCACCTGGTTCATTCCCACCTACCCTCCAGATCTCGTCTCAAATGCTACCTCTCCGGGTCCCTTCCTTGCCATACAGACCTCTATTATGTATCTATTCCCACTGCTATAAACTCTCCCAGCTCCCTTTATTTTTCTCACAGCTCTTCTCCCAATTTGTATTGATGTGCATTTATATAATCGAAGTATTTTATCCTGGTCACCCCCACTAGAATGTAAGCCCCATGTGTCTGTCTGGATCACCACTGCATCCCCAAGAGCTGAGCCCCGTGCAGCACAGAGCAGCTGTTTAATAAATATTTTCTCAATAAACGGACAAGTAAGATCAGACCAAAAGGGTCTTGGGCACTAGTCTGGGCAGTTCAGAGAATTAATGCAAACAACACGTGCATGAGCCCCCGGAGCACTCAGCTCTGTGTGCTGGTACTGAGGAGAGCACAGAGCCTTGGGGAGTCTGGGTTTGCATGTGTACATGCTTGACTAGAAGTAAGTCCTACTCAAGATCTGCAGCAGGGAGGAAACAGGCTGAATTCTACCACTGACTTCCAGGCTTGGTAAAGTAGATTTGACTCTCTGCCTAGAGAATGACGAATGACGTGCTTCTGAAAAAGAAAACAAATAAAGGAAACTACAACAACAAAAACAAAAACTTGTTATTCCAGTTCATTCATTCATTCATTCACTCACTCACTCAGAAAATACCATGCGGGCAAGGTCGAGCGGGGCCCGGGAACCGGTAGTCTGTTCAAAGCTAACAGCCGTCTAACTTCCCGCTGCTGGCCCTGTGGCAATGACAGGAATTACATGGCCTGGCCCAAAACAGGGCAGCTGCACCCTCAGCTCAAGGCTCCATGCTCCTGGCCCCATGTCCAGCAGGAACTCTACTGCCATGACAAATGAAACAGTTCCATATAAGCTTTCAGCTAGACCTTCGGTTAGTCAGACCTGGGAAGTCTTATTCCATTCTCACCAGCTGAAACTCAGCACACTTTGGTATCCCCACTGTACCCACAAACTATCGCTGCACCTCCATTACACTTGGTTTACAGGATGAGTTACCAGTCTCCGATGAGCTCTTGAAGTAAGGGAATATTTTCAAAAATTCTCCCTGAGTAGCACAATTACATAATAAATGTTTATGAATGAATGAATAACCAATTGAGTGACCGGTTATATTCTCTGAATTGTGCCTGTTGTTCAATAAATAATTAATTAAAATAATAGTTTTCGAATGTTCTTTAAGCAAAACAGACAGAAAACTGAGCTACTCTGGTGGAAGCCCAGTCCTCTGCCCCCACCCCCCTCACCTGCCACAGGAGCCCCCCAGGGCCCGTTTGCATCCCCAGGGCCTTTACAGCAATGAGCGGGCTAACGGCGCACTTAAAAAATCTGGATGGAGCTCACAAGTGCATCACTGAGGAAAGGGGCTGGACACAAAAGGATGCGTGCACAGTATACGATTCCATTTCTGTCAAGTTCACAAATGGGCAGAACTATGCAATGGTGATACTACTGCTCAGCGAAGTAAGCGGCCGTCTTTGTGGGAGAAGGGTAAGTTCTGGGAGCATAATGGGGACTTCGTGGGGGCTGGTGACGTGGTTTCTCAGCAGGATGGTGGCCCCACGGGTGTCGCTGCTTAGCGAAAACTCATCCTGCTGTACGTGTAAGATCTGTTCATTTCCCTACAAACTTAAAAAGTTTGTTGAAAATAATTAAATAAAAACGAAGCCTCCCTGGGGTCCTCCGAATCCAGCTGGAGAACCAGAGGCTTAGAAAGCATGAGGTTCTACTTTACGGGCCCACTTAGCCGCCACCATTAGAGCCCTGGGCGGCCCACAAGCTTGCGACAGGACAACGGGTACTCACGAGGCTTTGATGAGCAGCTGCTCTCTCTCCTGGAGTTCACGCTTCAGACTTTCTACTTCCACCTTCAGCTCGATATTCTTTCAGACAAGATTAGGGAAGAAAAGAAACAGTGTAAAACTACAGGCATACTATGTCTGCCATGGGGAAACCACTTTCAGCGTGGACTGACTACGCCATGCTTGGAATAGGCAGCCATTAGATTCAAAACCTCATTAGCCCCAGGGCACAGGGAAAAGGGAATTATTAAACACTGGTGGTCTCAAAAGAAAGCCCCAGATTTCTCAAGACTTGGAACAATTATGTAAATTTTCCAAGCTTCTAACAGCCAGCGCATTCAAATATCGAGGCATAAATGTCATACAAGAGAGGCCGATTTAAAAACTGTCTGCCCTCCATCAGGCAAATTTACAAGCAATTCTGTAGTTTGCTTTTACCATTCCAAGGCAATTACTTCTGGTTGTTTACCATCATACATGTGTTGGTCGCAGCAGTGGAAACACTGTACAGCTTAAAAATTAAAACATGTGGATGGACAAATGGGAGGCCTCGTCACTGCCTGTCTCATTTCAATGCAAGGTTTCACAGTACTCACGGAGGAGCCACAGTTGCACAGGGTAAGCTGTCTATTAGGGACACCACAATGTCCTCCAACCAAAGGTCTTCCTCTTCACTGACTAGAAGGAAGGGAGTCGCACATGGCCTTGGGCTCATAATTCATATGCGAATCCAAAGACAGAGTCTGTAGCACACAGATTGCAACGTTAGACAGTGGGACAGTGGCTGGTTTCTCAAACCAGTCTGTAAATGTATCCAGATAGAATATTAGATGAATTCATGCAGTAGAAATGGGTCTGGGTGAAAAGTTTTCAGAGAACTGCTGTAATTCCAGGTTCTCTTTGAAATCTTGCTCCTGTTTTAATAATTCATACCAATTTTACATTCTACTCCATAACACGACTATCATTTTAAATAAAAATAACATTTCCAGTAAAATTTACAGTCTTGGAGGACAGGCCTCCCTCCTTTCAGCCAAGCAGCTCTGGGGGATCCCCAGGTTGAGGAGTCAGCCAGAAAGGAAAGGTCACGGGCTTGGGACCAGAAGGATATGGGTTCAAATTCTGCCTCCACTCTTCACCAAACGGAAACCACAGTAAGTCGGCAGATGCTCATTTATTCATTCCCTCTCTTCACAGACATTTGCCGTCCCTGTGACGGGCCAAGCACTGAGGACACTGGTCAGCAAGGCAGACACAGGCCCTGCCTTCATGCTAACATCGAACAGAAAATTGGACGTGTAAGCCTGTAACTGTCCTCAGGAGTGCAGGTCCAGGCGGTGAGAGGGCAAGCTCTCTCCTTTCAGATCCCCCAACTTGCAAATGAAAATCATAAAGCACTCCTGACGTGGGGGATTTCAGGACTAAGTGAGCTAATGAATTAGAAGAGCCTAAAGACCAGGCTCAGGATATGTTATTTTCTTCAACATCAAACAACAGGAAGTAAAGAAGTCATTTATGCGGCAGAACTTTTTCTAGAAGAAAGAGATCTTTGCACAAAGGACATTGAGTGACAGTGCACAATGTCTTCAATAGCAGTTTTGTGAAAACCACAGAAACACCCTTTGAACTGAGGGTTCCTTTCCATCTCTCAGAAGAGCAAAGAGTTGATTTCAGAGATTCTGGTGCTTTGTTTTCCAATGAACCAACCGGCGCTCCAGCCTGGCAAATTTATTAGAGCACAGAGCTAACATGTCCACTGGACTATTTTTCGCAAGCCCAGTACCTCAAATTATAAACTTAAGTACACAGCAATCATAATTTCTAAACCAAAAATTAAGACACCTTAATAGCATAAAACAGAGTACCAGTATAAAAAATAAAGAAGCTTTAACCCACTACTAAGGAAAGATAGCCAAGATATTATTAAAGAAAATTGCAAGTTACAGAACAGAACATGCTTGCATTTATATAAAAAGGGGGCTTATACACATCTACATTCACACACGCTAGCTTGTGCACACATAAAACTTCTCTGCCTGAAGAACTAGTAATTTGGTTAGACCTAGGGGACTAGGAGACAGGGTGGAAGAAAGTCTTTTCAGTGTATACCTTTTATGCTTTTTGAATTTTCAATCATGTGCAACTACAGAAAAGCTTAAATGGCTATAAAAGTGCAGTAAGATCAGGTCATCTAATCGGACAGTGGAAAATAGCTGAAGCAGCGTGGTACAAGGAGGCAGGCAAACCTGGGTTCAAAACACACCTCGCACAGTGGCTATGACATCAAGCAAGTTACTGATCACCCCTGAGCTTCAGTTTCCTCTCCTGTAAGTGAGGATAATCTCCACTGCAAAGGGCTGTCGTGAGAATTAAAATAAGGTGATGACGTACAAAGGCCCAAGACAGTGCCTGACACGGAGAAGGCAATTAACGTGCTTTGGCTTCCTATCACCCTAGAAGTTCTGAGATAGATGGTAACCATACTTAACATATAAAATGTTTTAGGCTATTATCTTTTCTTTGAAAATTTTATTTTATCGCCACTTTCTTCCAAAAAAGGGGACGTCCTCTTTGCCTGTCCACCCCCACAATGAAGAAAAAAAATTTGTGTCTTGAGGGACAAGGGAGCTTTTCCATTCTTGCAAAGGCTCAGAAGCACAGTACAATGCAATCCCTCTTCAAGACAAGTCCATTTAAGTTCACCCACTGAAACTCAAGCGGAGTTCTTTTTCCTCCTTCAAAAGTTTCCACTGGTGCAAACTTCAGAAGAGAAAAAAATGGAATAATTCCCAGGCCAAGGGCTAATCTACTGGAGAAAGCCAAAACATAGGCACTGAAATATTGTTTGTACTCATGTCTTTTCAAGGAAGCCAAGGTCTTTTTTCAACTTTTAGAACCGAGGTTTGTTTTCAGGCAGAGGCCTCTAGGCCAAGACTTCAGATGGAAACAGACTTTCTTCCTGACAGTTAGAAGGCAGCGCATAAAGCGTATGGATAATCACACCACAGAAACACTGACAATCCTAACTCTGGGCTGCCAATGGAAGCCTCAATCACACAATGGTAACTGTCCGGCACTGACTGCATGCTGGGGCTTTTCATCTGTCATCTCATTTTAATCCACACTAATAACCCTATGAAACCCTATGACAGAGGGATTATCACTTACCTCTGGAGCAAGCCCAGAGAGCTGAAGTGACTTGCCTACAGTTACACAAATTAGTTGGTAACAATAAGATTAAATTCCAAAGACATTCTACCATTTCACTGTCTTTGTCTAAATTATAAATAATTTTTAAAAGGCAACTGAGATATATTAAATCAGAAGTCCAGTTTAAGAAGAAAAAAAGACTCACTTAAAATTAATCTTGTATCTCTTCGCTTAATATTAAGGTCATCCTATTATCTTTACACTCACCATAATCAATTCAAATTAAATGAAAGCAGCTCTATCTATTCATGCTTACTCTGAAAGGAAATATTAATCAAATTTCTGCTTGGAGGACGATGAGAAAAGACACCAGGGATGGCAGCCAGAAGTGGGACAACTTACAGTTTTATAGATGTGCTCAGTGGGGCCGTCAAACTCCTGTTGCATTCTTTCCTCAAGGAAATAGATGCGAAGCTTTAGGTTAAAGTTTTCTTTCTTCAATTCAGTGATTTGCTGAAAAATAAGCACAAATGGATTATCAAAAATAAAGGTCTAAGGCATATTACCTACATTAATTTTCACAGCTTCCAAGGCTATAAATGGATTCAAATGTTAAATACTAGAGAAAGCTTACCTTTGCTACAACTGTACCAACCCAGAATTAAAGGGTTCCCTCTAACCAAATTTAGGACAATCTGACCAAGTGAAGAAAGAATTCAAGACTCCACAATGACAATAAGTAAAGGAAGAAAAGAAAAAAAGAGAGGAATCTCTTCTTTACAAAAGAAATCCAGTTAATAAACGAAGAAGAATAACAGGAACAGAAAACCATCATTACACAACCACCACAGTAATGATCGACTCAGGTAAGAACCGTCAGTGCTAAAGGAATTAGATGAAAGATCGCTGGACAACATGATATTCACGCAGTCTCAAGATATCACCCCCACAGATGGCTTATTAATTACAAAAGGAAAAGGTATATTTAAAATTTAGAAACCTAGCAGGCACCAAATCAAAAGCATATACAGTTGTCCCTTGGTACTCACAGGGGATGGGTTCCAGGAACCCCCAAGGAAATCAAATTCAGTAGATGCTCTGGCCCCTTATATAAAATGGTATAGCATTTGAATATAACCTATATTTTTAAAAATATTTTCAAAAATATTTTCTGTGGAAACATATCCATGGTTGGTCAAACTAGATGCAAAAGACACAAATACAGAGGGTTGGCCATATTTAACATCACCCTGGTGGGACAGACTAACTTCTCATGCCTCCTGAAGTCAATCACTGAAAGTAAACAATTTCACCTAAAATACTTCTGCCCACAACCTTCTACCTGAACCTAATCAAAAGCTGTCAATCACACACATCCAAACTGAAGGACCTTCTGCAAAACAACAGACCTGGACTCTTCAAAAATCTTACTGACAAATTAAAAATGATTGGGGAATTCTTCTAAATAAACGGAAGTACTTAGAGGCATGACAACTGAGTGCAATGAAATCCTACAGTGAATCTTGAATTTTAAAAAAATAAGCTATGTGGGGATAACTAGTGAAATTTGAATAACAACTTTATATTAGATAATAGTATTATGATTCTGTAGAATATCCTAAGTAAGAGCTACAACATGGTGAAGTACTTCAGGGTGTTATCAAAATGCCTGCAACTAACGCTCTAATGAGTGGGAGGAAGGATTCCACCAAAAAACCTATTAGGACTAATAAAGAAATTCAGTAAATCTGCAGGATATAAAACTAATATTTGGAAACATGTTGTGTTTCTATACACAAATCATGAACTATCAGAAAGAGACATGAAGAAAACAACCCCATTTACAACTGCATCAAAGAGAATTAAATACCTAGGAAAAAATTTGACCCAGGAGGCAAAAGAATTATATTCTGAAAACTGAGGAAAACACAAATAAATGGAAAGCTATACCATGCTCATGGAGTCGAAGATTTCATAACGTAAAAAGGTCCACACTACCCAAAGCGATCTACAGATTTAATGCAATCCCTATTAAAATACCCATGGCATTCTTCAGAGAAGTAGAACAAAGAATACTAAAATTTATATTGAACCAGAAAAGACCCTGAATAGCCAAAACAATCTTGAGAAAGAAAAACAAAGTTGGAGGTATCATCCTCCTGGATTTCAAACTATACTATAAAGCTATTGTAATCAAAACAGAATGGTATCAGCACAAAAACAAACACATAGATCAATGGAACAAAATAGAGAGCCCAGAAATAAACCCACACTTAGATGGTCAATTAATCTACAATGACGGAGGCAAGGTAAAATTATATAACTTTTAGAAGAATACATAGGGAGAAATCTTTGGAACCTAGAGCTCGGCTGAGCTCTTAGCTATAACACTAGAGGCATCATCCATTAAAAAAATTAATAAATTGAGCTTCATCAAAATTTAAAACTTTTGTTCTCAAAAACTGTGTTAAAGAGAATAAAAAGGCAAGCTACACACTAGGAGGAATCTGTGCAAATCACATATCCAATATAGAAACTATAGCTAGAATGCATAAATAATTCTCAAAACGTAACTGTAAGAAAACCCAGTTTTAAAAAAACAAAAAAGATGCAACATTTTAAAAGAAACTTCACAGTAGAAGATACACAGGTGAAAAACAAGCACAAGAAAGGATCTTCAACAACTTTAGCCATTAGGAAAATGTAAATTAAAACTACGATGCACCTACTAGAATAGCTTAAAAAAATGTAATTGGTAATATCAAATGCTGATGAGGCTGTGGGGCAAATGGAATTCTCATACTCTGCCGATGAGAATGCAAACGGCACAGCCACTCTGGACAACAGTTTGGCAGTTTCTTACCCAAAAAACTACACTTATATGACTCAGTAACTCCACTCCTAGGTATTTACCCTAAAGAAATGAAAACCTATGTTCACACAAAAACCTGTATGTGAATGCTTACTGCAGCTTCATTAACGATTACCAAAATATAAAAAGAACCCAAACGTCCTTCAAAGCGTGAAACAACAAACAGTGTACATCTATGTGATGGAAGAATACTCAGCTACCGTGATACACACGACGACAGGAATTTATTTCAAAGACATTACACTGAGGAAAAGAAGCTAGTCTCAAAAGACTATATACTGTATGATTCCATTTACGTGACATCTGGAAAAGGCAAAATTATAGGGATGAAGGACAGAGCATAGCTACCAGGAGTTTGGGGTCAAGAGAGAGTCTGACCACAGAGACAATGCATGGGGATACTCTGGCATTATGGAACTGTCCTATAATCTATCTGACTGTGATGATGGTCACATGAACCTAGAGCAGTATGCACACATTTTAAAAATTACAAGTATATGTATATGTGTGTGTATGTATGTGTGTATATATGTATATGTGTGTGTGTGTATATATATATATACACACACATATATATACACACATATATATATCTTGATTATGACAGAGGTTACAAGAGGATACATTTGCAGAAACTTACCCAACACTTAAAATTAGTAAATTTTATTTTATGTAAATTTTATCTAAAAAAGTTGAATTTAAAATAACTAAAATGAAATATAGAAAAATATTAATAGCTGTATTTGAATACTAATACATCCCCACAGATATATACTCACTGGTTTTTTTCAGCATTTTAAAAAATAATTGGTAGTAGCATGTAATACTCTATTTATTAAACATATTTTTATGTCTGGATAAAAAAACGATAAGCATACTCCACATTATGTTTTCAAACTGTCTGCCCTTGGCCCTCTTGTTAACAATTTTTTGGCTAACAAGAACAGCACAAGAAACAACTGGGAGGTTCATTAAATCCTCCTTTTGAATGTTTTAAGGAAACAGCACACAAAACATTCATTCAAACAAAAACGTCTGCCCTGCCAGCTGCATCCTATAAAGAGAAACCTTATTCTGCTACTCAGCTACCAATAAAATATTTATGGAGCTTGCTTAGAATGCCCACATTGTACACACTGCTAAAATTCTTCACAACACTTGAAAGAATATGTGTCCCATTTGTAGGTAAAGACATTTTCTTTAAAAATAAGAGAAAGGTAAATAAGACTTGAGAAGGTCACTGAGAATGCCAGACAAGCTCAAATGAAACACAGGCACTATCTTCACAACAATGCCAGTCTGGTTCTCTGCTTAATACCACTTCCCTCATCAAGTTTTCTGTGACAACCCCACCAGGCTGGACTGGGAACCCTTCTAAATTTTTCCAACACCCTCCACATTCTCACTCATAGCAGTTATCACACTGCCTTGTACCAGTCATCTAAGTAATTATCGCCTTTCTACCCAGCCATCTCTAAGACACTGAGAACCATATCTTCTTGTGTATTCTAGTCTAAAGCATAAGAGACAGTTACTAAATACTCAATGGCTATATGGGTGAAAAAACCCATGTAAGAACTTCCTGAAGGCCACGCGATGCAAGGAAGCATCAGTCAGACAGGTCTGTTTCTTATCATTCCATTGTTTTTTTTCTCCACGACTCTTAGACCAAAACTCCCCGCCCGTGGCCACAAAGCGCTATGCATCTGGCTCCCGCCCACCTCTTAGTCTCATCAGGCACATCCTCTTTCTTGCTCACAATGTCCCAGTCTCACTGGCTTCCTTTCTGGTCCTCAAATAAGCCCAGCCCCTGTCCGTCCGCGTAGCTCTTCCTGCGGCACTTGCCAGTGCGGCTCAGTCTCGCCCTCTCTATCTCCGCTCAGATGTCATCGACTCGGAGAGATGCTCCCTCACTATCCAATCTTTAGTGGTCCCCATCTCTACCACCTCCACCAAGTCACACTCTAGCACATAATTCTTACTTTCTTGCCAGAGCTTTTCACAATCTGTATTCACCTCATTAACTAACACATTTATTATTTATTATATTTATTATATTAATGTAATCCACTTCTTGAGGGCATGAACCTTACCAATTCATGGCCCTGAGGTTTTAGCACAGTCCCTAGAACACAGCAGATGATCAGCATTTGTTAAACGAATGAATTAATAAATAAACACCACCCAGACTACCTTACTAGCTGTACGACGTCAGTCAAGTTCATTTTCCTGGATGCCTCAGTTCCTTTATCTATAAAAATGGGATTATAATAATGCTATTTCAGAGAGCTATTATAAGGATTAGAAGAATTTGAATGTTTAGTATTGTGCCTAGCACAGCATAAGAACTTAAAACATATTAATATTCTTCTCATTTGTAGAAAAATATTACAAGTTCAAAAATTTTTAAAAACTTGAGCTGGAAAAACTGAAAACAGCTTACCATACAGTAGGAATAAAGACCTCAAAATAGAAAACCCACCAAATCGGACTCAGAAACCTAATGCTCAAAACTAAGCTGATGCAAGGGCTGTACTTGCCACGTCCCAGCCTTGAGGGCCCAAGCATTACCGTGGAGCTGCAGCCATCTGCAAAGGGAATGATCCCGGCATGATTATGGGGCGGGGTCTTCTGAAGCTGGACAGGCCCCACTTTGAAGAAGCCGCTACTCAGTCATTCCGGCTTCCTCCCACACTCGCGCCCTGTCAAAAGCCTTGCCTAGCCTAGAGCTCCACCAAAAAGGGAAGAAAAACAAAAATCAACAACGTGAAAAAGAATCAAGGCAACTCCAACCAGGCCCGCCTTAACTGAAGTCTAAGCAAGGCACCTCACTCTGGCGATCAGTTTCAATGGCTTGCAAGCGCTGGGGCCTCCAAAGATGAAGCTCACCCAGCAGATCACCCTCGGCTTCCAGGCAGCAAGGGCGAGGAGCAGGGCCTTGGGCTCAGCAGAACAGACTGAGCTCCCAATGTTGCCATTTGTGACCTTGGGAAAATTATTTAACGCCTTGGTTGGCTCCCCTATAAAATGAGAGTAAAAATTAATTACCTCACAGGGGTGTTGTGACAACCAACCAAGCTAAAGCACTGGCAGAGCCTGGCATTAGCAAGTAGAAAACAAAGGCTGGCTTGCAAAAGGAATTCATTTCCACTCAAGCCCTCTTGAAGCAGATCTTTGGGCCACCATCAATTTTTTATCCTCTTCGAAAATCCAAAAACCGTTAGACCACTCACCTGAACATCACAAAAACCATGAACCCTTGCTGTGCAGAGTTCATCTCTGGCAAACAACACCGCATATTTGATGGTTCTGCCAGCAGCAAAGGTTAGTAAAATGAGGAGGACACTTTGGAATTAGTTTCTGATTCCAGTGCTCTCCCTGGTGTCTCCAAATCATCAAGAAAACTGTTCTAGGTAAACATCTATTTATTAACAATCAGTACTGTAGCAATAAGAGAATTTTAAACCTGAACCCCAAACAATATTCGAAACACAATGAAATCAACTTATAAAATCAACTCCTGTTGTATTCTTTGCAGCTTTCACTCATGAATATATTTTTTATAAAATTATAAAATATGCAAATGTGGACATTCCAATGCTTTCTCCTAATATCTTAAAATTATTGTTGCAGAATTACACATAATTATCACTTAAAACGACTGCACTCAACTGTACTGAACTGACTCACTGTCAATTACCTCACATTTCTCTACTGAGCATCTACGCATCCAACAGGATCTAGCAGAAAGCATTCAGGTTTTGTAATCAAAGAGACCAGGTTTGAATCTTGCCTGTTTTGAGTTTCTCAATCACACCAAGCTCATGGGAAGGTCATTTAATCTCTTCAGTCTCAGCTTCTTCATCTGTGAAATACCTTCATCACAAGCTTATTGCAAGACACCAAAGAGGCCTGGCCAGGTGGTTCAGGTGGTTGGTGCATCGTCCTATAGACCAAAAGGCTGCAGGTTCCCAGTCAGGGCACAGTGGGTTCGACCCCTGTTAGGGGCACATATGGGAGGCAACCAATTGATGTCTGTCTGTCTGTCTGTCTGTCTGTCTCTCTCTCTCTCTCCCCGCCCTCCCCAACCCCTGCATCTCTATGAAAAAAAACAAATCAATACACATATCCTCGGGTGAGGATTTTTTTAAAAAGCCAAAGAAACAAATGTAAAATATAATTCCTTTATTCCCAATTTTTCACAATCATAACAATGTGGCAACAAACAACTTTGTTTCCTGAGGACAAATTTTCCTGAAATGGATTAGGGGACTCATGAGTAATATATTTTTTTAATGACAAACAGGGTAGGGTGCGGGTGAAGGGAGCTATTTATTCCCTGGTAATAATAAGTAACTTGCAACATAGAGGTTACAGAGCAAATTTGAAGATGTGGACCTCCCAGCCATTCCTCCTATAAAATACTAAATTTGACCAACTGCCTCAGCTAAGACCAACAATTTTCAACAAAAAGGAACGAGGTCCTAGATATAAGAGCACGAGCACCACATGGCAGGTAGGTATGGGACACTAGCAGCAGAATTTACCCTAAGAAAATAATCACATAACTGTGAAAGATATGTGCACAAGGATATTCATTGCTGCTTTGTTTGCAACAGAGAAAAATTAGAAACAATCTGGAATGCCCCATAATAAAAGATTATGTAAATTATGGTTCAACCCATCCCTTTTAATGTTTTTACGAGTTTTAGACAGTCATTAAATAATAGTATCCATCAGTAGTATTAACAGAAGGGGAAAGCTACTCCTGTCATTCTCTGCCAGTAAGATCACTGAAAAAGCCAGAATTAAAGTCTTCTACATACGGATAAAGATTGCTACTGGACTGACTGGGTATGCTGAACCACATTCTGGGTCCAGTAGGACAGGTCCCCCACTGCAGAGGAAACCAATTTGCCAACTTCCTACCATAAGGCCTGCCAACAAAGGTGATTATTCCTTCAGCTAATGAAGGTGCTAGGCAATGGATTACCAGTTTAAAGGCCCAAGAAGGCACGGGGGTTCCTGTGTCAGAGTGAGGCCTTGCACAGAACAACAGAGCGGAATGAAAGGCATCCTGGGCCAGGAGACCCGAGTTCAAAGTCCAAAGAAATCCCGCCCACTCTCTGGGCTCCAGAGCCCCCACGTGTCAAACGAAGGGACTCCTAGCAGTCCTCTGGCTCTGAAATTCTGATTTTCTTCTAAATACCTCGTGACCCCATCCCGTAGCTCTAGAATCATCCCCTTCCCCACAAGGCCACACACAGCAGCCTTTCAACTGATCACACCGTCACCAGCTTTGCTCACACCTTGCAGTCACCAGTCTCAGCGATCTGAAAGTGTAATTCGGTCATTTCCCTCCCAGACTAAAATCCGCCATTGATTCCCCTTCATCTTCGGGGCAAAATCCAACACAGCAGTGTGACATACAGGAGCTGACCCCTGCCCACGTCGATGGCCTCACTTTTCTCAGGCGACCTCATACAGCCTCCCCCTTCCAACCAAAAGGAACTCACAGTTATCTAAACCCTACCATGCCTCTCTCTACATTCGCATGTGTGAGTCCTTGTGTCTGGGATGCTCTCCCAGTCCTCTTGCCTTGGCAAATCTGTTCTCATCCCTGATGACCCAACTCAAGGAACACCTCCTCCAGGGAGGCTTCCCTGAATCCCCCAGGCCAGGTTCAGGGCCCCTCCTCTGTGCCCCACAGCGCCCTGTACTCACCTCTATCACTGCACTATTCTCCTCTCCACCTCCTCAACTAGACTGTAAGCCTCTTGACAGGGAGACATGCCTCCTGCTATTAACCTACTGCAAACTCCCCAGCCCCTGGCACTGGCCACAGCCCGACACAGAATATATACCTGAAAATATTTACTGATGTACAGATGAACTCTGAGCAAAACCAAAAGGAGGCCTATGTCTTGCTAGATGCTAGCTAAGAGACCCTGATGCTCAGATACCTGTTATCTGAGACTAGAAGAGGGGCCGTAAATTTCCCCTTTAAATCAAAGGTATTCCAGCCTCCTCTTTAATACGCCTGCTGACTTTAAAATTAGCATGAGATGCCAAGAGGATTTCCTATAAGCATCCCACAGAAAGTTCAGACCACCTCAACACAGAGGTCATGCATTTCGTAGCTCAGGCCAAATGAAAATTTCCAGTTCGATGTGAAGTGAGGAATTTGCTCTTGAAAATGCTACAGTAAAAGATAGTAATGCCATAAAAATCTAACAGCAGCCAGAGGACCACAGTCATTTAAAAAAACAGAAACCCATAAATCCTAAAACATATCGGCACAGAAGGCTCTCCTTCGCCTTTAATGAAAAATAGTATTTAGGTCATCAAGGGCATGTCTGGCCAAGGGAAACTGAAATCACATGCAGAACAGGAAAAAAATTCACAATAATAAACATACCGATAACAATAAGAAGGAGCAACAACCAACACACAGGATGAACTCAGGCATATGTGCTTCATACAGATTCATTTCTTTAATCCTCCAAAGAGCACTATGAAATAGATGCTACTGTCACACCCATTTCCAAGGGAAGGAAAGTACAGAAAGGTTAGGTGACAGGTCAAGGTCACCCAGCAGAAGCGGATGAGCAGGCAGTCTGGCTCCAGAGGCTATGGTCCTTGGGTAGCACAGACCACCTTGGAGAACAGCTCTGCCACGTCACCCCCGTGGGCCTCGGCTTCTCCTACACATAATACAAAGCAGTGGATGCAGCTCTAAGATTCCGCCCAGGTCAAAAAGCAGACAGTAAAATGTGAAACAAAAATTCTAGGATTCTAGAAAATTTTCCATCTAGAAATAAAATTCAAAACTGTGCCCTTTATAAATTAAATAACTCTGTATCTCACAGGGCTGCCTTAATATTAATGTACTGTATTGATACAGGAAGAGCCTAACACGTAAGCGTCCAGCCCAGAGCAGGAGTTCGGTTAGCAGTAGCTACTGTTACTCTTAGGATAAAACAGGAACAACCATTTAATAGTAGAGCACATTTTAATTATACACAATGTGAAATAATCAAATCTCATTCGTTTGAGGCCCCAGACCCCACAACATAGATCAAGTTGTACAGTTGAAATTACAACGACTCAAAGCTCAGAAATTACTTGTTTCCATTAGAGATCTGACAAGTCATTTCTTCAATTGGTCACTGGTGGTTTGCAGATAACTATTAGCAGTAATGAGTATCCTAAATTAAATCCAGAGACAGCACCGCTCTGTTCGGTAAAGACAACTGGGGGGAGACAAACATAATTGGGGAACGTCCTTCTCCCTGTGTCCTCCATCTTCTCTCTGATAAATAGCTCCCGTATCTCGCACAGTGTGGATTTCATTTGGTTACAAATGAAGAAGGGTCTAATTCTTCCCATGATAAATGAGAGTGTTGAACAGGTAACTTGTTAAAAAGATTTAGAATTGGGAAAATAAGCTTATTTTCCTGTTATTTGACAACAAGCCCCCTCCACTAACAAATGAAAGACAAAGCGCTGAAAGACATTGGGCACAGAAGCCAAATTTTTCACGAAGTAATCCATCCTCAGACAATTACCACACAGCACTGGGTCCAGGCTGCTCGGGTTTCACTCAACAGCAACAAAGATGAAGCCCACAAATGCAAGGAGTGGCCCCAATGTGGTGTAAAAAATAAGGGCTTTGGGGTCATTAAAAACCTGGATTCAACTCCCAGCTCTGCCACTAAAGTATCATGTGATTCCTTATCTGTAAAATGGTGGTAACACAAAATACCTCACAGACTTGTAGCGAGATTAAATGGGGACTATAAATAAGGGGCCTGGCATTATAAGAAAGCCCTTGACAAATATGAGCCCCTCTCAACTGTGCAATATGGTAATATCCGCACATTCAGGACACCAGAAATACACCACCCTCCCCCACGCTGGAAATTGCTGATCCTGTTAGAACCCGCAACTGGCACACGTATTAAAGAGCTGGCTGCGCAGGTATGTAAGAGTCACACAGAGAATGCCCATGAGACGTGGCATTCCTCCAAATCCTGGCACTACCCAGCTTAGACACTTGTCGAGAAATACAGCTCCCTCCTGGGTCCGCTTAGACAGTGGCTGCAGGCATCATTTTTCAGGGACAGAAACTTGGTATCTCCACTTACATTTTCAAAGTCCTTCATGTTCCGTGCTCTGGTGGGAGACACTGTTTCTTCTGACACCTTTGGGAGCACTATAAAAAGGTAAAACAGACAAAACATCATGGTATGCAAATCGCCCTGCATCCCCATTAGGGAACGGCTTCCACAGCGTGCTCTGCTGGCACTTTCTGTCTATTGTGATTTACTGATTTGAGTCCAGGGAAAGCTCCAAACCATTAGATTTCAGTATTTACAAATTACTTAAACTAGCCCCAATGTACTAATGTATGTGTCAGAGGACGAACCCAGAAAATACACTAGGCATGTGGCAAAGCAGAACTGTCCTGATATGTACTTCCTTACTATTTGTCATAAAACAATTTTACTGACCAGGATATCATCTCACATGTCAGCAACTAAAACAAAGTTTGTCTAGCTGACCTGACAACACGGGTCGGCAAAATTGTTAGGACACCAGGCAACAAATATTTTAGGTTCTGCAGGCCGCATATAAAGCCTAAAATCTGTTACAATATAGTAATACTAACTCTTCTGTTGAAGCACAAAAACAGCCACAGACAATTCATAAACAAATAAAGAAGCTGTGTTCCAATAAAAGCTTATTTTCCAAAGCAGGCAGTTGGTCGGAAGCTGCCAATCGCTGCTATGGAATGATTTAAGGCTTTGCCAAAACCCACATTTTCCCACAGCTTCTTTAATTCAGCAAATATTCAATACTCCCCTACTGTGTGCCAAGCCCCACGCTAGGTGCTGGGGGGACAACAGTGAAAGGGACACGGATCCTGGGCCCAAGAGGTCCCCAATCTAGTGGGCAAGACAGAGATGGACACAAACACCCTGCTGCACCAAGGGCGTGGTAGTTTTCTGCTGCTGAGTAAACGCGAGCCGAGTAAACGAAAGCCTTCTTGCAATAAACATGCAAGGAGGGCCCCTTCTCTGCCAGGCGTCATGCTAGATGTGGCTATTATCAGGAAACAAAACAAACGTATGGAGCTGATATTCTAGAAAGAGGAGATAGACAATAAACAAAATAATAAGGCAATTTCATAGTACGTTAAAATGTGATAAAGGCTGTGGAGAAAAATAAAGTGGATAAGGAGAAGAAATACCAAGGCTGGGGTAAGGAATACACTTTTACATAAGGTGGTTAAACTAGGCAGGGTCTCACTGGGAAGGTGACATCTGGGCAGAAGCCTGAGGTGGGAGCATGTCTAGTGGATCTAAGGCCAGCTATGGCGCCAGTGGCCCAAAAGGGACGGGAGAGGGAGTAAGCGAGGCACTGCGGGGCAGGCTGTGGGGGGCCTCGCAGACTCCTCCGGACTCCGAGGAGCCAACAGAGGGTTCCGAGCTCGAGAGTACTGTGATCAGACTCAGTTTCTGCAGAGTCCCTCTGGCTGCCTGCTGAGGACACACTGAAAGGCACTTAGGAACAAAGAGGCCAGTCAGGAGAATGCTGGGATGATCTAGACCAGTGCTCAGAGCGGCTTAGGCCAGGGTGGCACAAGTGTGAGTCAGAATTAGACCAGAAGTGGGCGAATTCTGGGTATCTTTAAAATAGCCAACAGAAATCAGCTAAATAAAATGAAATGAAATATACAAATTTCAGAGAGGAAAACAGACTGAAGTCAAGTGGAGGAGGGCCAAGGAAGGCAGCAAGTTTCAAGCTAAGTCTGAAAGAGGCAGCAGGCAGGTGAGGGGCAAAAGGAGAAGAAACCTCTGTGCAAAGGCCTGGCGGTGGGATGGGCACGGTGCTCCGAACCACTCAGCAGAAAGGGGCTCGGGAGTCGCGCAGGGCGGACTGCAGAGGGCCCTGTACGCCAGACTCAGGGCCCATGATCTGTGTTCCTATTCCTCACACAGGCCACGCTCAGTCACTTGTGTCTGTGTCCCTATCTAGGTCCTGTTCGTTCTTCAAGTCTTGGTTCCAGTATCAGTTTCTTGGGAAACTCCTGCCTGGCCCACCTCCTCCATTCACCAAGATAAATCTCCCTCTGACTCCCTGTCACAGCACCTGATACTTCTTCACTCATTACTTTCACCATCTGATTTATCACAATAATTCTTTTTTTTTAATTTTATTTATTTAGTTTTAGAGAAAGAGAGGGAAAGAAACAGCAGTGTGTGGTTGCCTCTCGCGCTCCCCAAGCTGGGGACCTGGTCTGCAACCCAGGCATGTGCCCTGACTGGGAATCAAACCAGTGACCCTTTGGTTCACAGGCCGGCACTCAATCCACTGAGCCACACCAGCCAGGGCACATTTATCATAATAATTCTTTAATTGTCTGTCTTCTCGGCTTGACTGTAACCTATTACGAGGTGGAATCCCAGTGCTTAGCCCAGAGCCCGGCATGAAACGGACATACACATGGGCCTACCGATTTTCTGCTTCTCCCCGTCTGTGGGCAGGAAGAGCAGAAACAAGAATTGTTGAATTTCATGTTAAGAGTAAAAGTTAACATATTCTGAAGGAGAACCTAAGGGTGGCCTATAAGCTAAAGTACACTCCAGAAATAAACCTTGTGACATTTGTATCATCTGCTCTAAAAACTTCTTCCTTTTGCACATATTGCATCGCTTTGGAGAAGAGAATAAAACACAAGTCAAAATATCTCTAAGATATTTCAACAAGTCAGATTATTAGCACTTCCCACAGATACTTTCAACAGCCTGCACTTTTCTCAGAAACAGAAGTTATGAAGAATGCAAAGCAGAAAGTCTCCTCATAATCCAGCTTAACCACAACAGGCTGATTATTTACTCAGCACCGTCTCCTGTGGTCTAGCCAGCTCCTTGTCCCCACGGGGCAGGCCCGTGCAGGAATGCCGGCCTCCGCCGGCCAGTGGAAGCCAGCAGCCTGCCAGGAAGGCCTCGGCACACGAAAGTTCAGACAGCAGCTCTCCTCGCCTCCAGCCACTCAGCAGTGGGGGCCAACGGGTCTCCCGTCCCTGACCTCATCACCATCCCATGTCCAGCCTCCACGCAGTCATTTAGTTTAACAAGTACAGGCTGAATCCCTACAAGTTTGGTAGCAAAAATAAATAAATAACCCTCATGAAATATGACCTAAAGGACATCAATTCCTCTAGTCCAGTGTTTATGCAGGAGGCGAGTTACAAATCAAGACATATGTAAAATCCTGAGCACCCACTGTGAGCACCTCGCAGGCCGGGGTATGCTCTGGGCCCCAGGGACATCAGAGCCCTCTCCCGGGCTCCAGGCCTCAAGGCCCCTGTGGGCTGGTATCTACTTCCCTTGTTCTTAACTTTAAAAAATGCCCAGCTCGGGTTACTTACCACCATTTCCCAAACCAGCAATGGGGCTCATGCCTTCCAGGTCATCCGGTAGCTTGGGAACAAGGCCACTAAGAGAGAATGTATGCATAAGAGATGAGTTAGTGCTTGAACAGCAGAGGCTGTTAAGACTGCCTAGACCACACATGACAATCAACAGGCCACGGCCAACGAAGGGCACACGGTTGAGCTACCTGGAAGGCGCACAATGCAGAGGTTAAGGACTCGGGTTTTGGGGTGGAGTTCTGGCCCTAACACTTAATAGCTGAGTGACCTTCAGTAAGGTCGGCCATTCATTCACTCACTCACTCATACATCAAGTGTTCCGTATGCCTTACATGTGGTAGATGCTGAGGCACTGAGCCAGGTTAAGTTTCTGCGTCTCACTTTCTTAATGTGTTACATGGGAATACCACCCTCTAGCTGTGAAGATTAAATGAGCTAACATACATAAACACAAAGCATGTCAGTAAGTGGCACCTATTGTTTTTGTCATTACTGTTATTAATATACCTATCACAACCAAAAATCAAGAATCAGGTACCAATTCAGATGCTTTAACACTGTCAAAACAAAAATGCAAAACTTACTGATCCAAGAAGTGTTACTACGTGAAATATTAATATAAGAACAGATTCACTGAAGACCTGGAAACACTGTCAGAAAAATAAACCATAATAGAAGGAGTGGTTTGACACAAAAGACACTACCCTGGATTCTATTCTAAGCTCTACCACACACCCTCTGGGCTTTGCTTCCTTCATCTATGAAAGGAGTAACTGACAATTAAACAGGACACAACTAGTTGCCCAGCAAGGCACCTGCATATTGTGAGCACCCCAGAAATGGAAGTAAAATATTACTGTCAACTAGAAACATACAGTGTTTTATAATTTATGAAGGATTTACCATCACGAGAACTACCAGTTCCTCTCTGGAAGGAATGGGCTGAGGGTCCATGCATTTTTCAAAGGAAGGCACTAAGACCCAGGCAATTTCAGTGGCCTATCCAGAGTTACATGGTAGCTGGGCAGAGAACCGAGTCCAGAGTCCAAGTCTTCTGCATCTAATCCCCAGTAATGCGTCTCTGTCCCAAGCTGTAAACTAGCTGATGGAAGCCCAGCTTGACTTGGCGTTTGCTCTTTCCATACTTCTAAATCTAAATCCATTCTGCTCCAAAGGCAACTTTGCCCGATCACCAAACTTAAAGTTGGCATGCACCTCCAAGATGGGTGCCAAGCAAAAAAAAAAAAAAAGAAGAAGAAGAAAAAGAAAAAGGATATCATAAAATTCCAACATCAAGAGCATGAGTATATAAAAATGTGTCTGCTATAAACAAGAAAAAACTTACGTAGAATATGCCCTCAGTTATAAAAAGTATATATATACACACTAAAGTCACCTCTAATCCTTCTTGGAAATTAGGTGGGCTCTAAGTGAAGACAAAGGAAATATTTAAAATCATCATTTGTGGAAATGAGATTTTTCTTTTAATTTTCTATAGTTCCCAATTTCCTCTAATAAGAATTACTAGAAAGACAAACTCCAGTTTCTGAACTGAATTTTCTTTAAAACTAAAATCAAGTTCAATCACAACCTTTTGTAGATGGTGGTCCAAAGGTCGAAGGCACACACCAGGTTACTGGTCAAGCTCAGCCTACAGTCTAGTCTCTACATTCCCAATCTGGGTTTCTCCCCACCACAGCCAATGAATGACTCCCACTGGCTGAAATGGCCCATCAATCACTCAAGCCGCAACTAATCAGAGCTGAAAACTACCTGGTAGGAAGAGCCAAAGAAACTGGTCTTAGACAATTTTCCAACAGGCAAACACTGAAGTATGAAAAATGACATTTGACTTTCCAACTCTTAGAAGAAACCACTATGTAATGCAAAAATTCCCATCTGATTCCTGCCAAGTTTCCACTTGGGCATTACCTACCCACTTTTTGTTTTTTTACAAATTTTTTTAAAATTGAATCTTTATTGTATTTTTTTCCATTACAATTTAGTCCCCTTACACCTCCCTCCCCCTCAGCAATCACAACAGTGTTGTCCATGTTCATGAGTCCTTTTTCCTTTTTGCTCAATCCCTCCACCCCCTAGCCTCCCCCTCCACTAGGTGTCATCTGCTCTCTATCTGGGAGTCTGTCTGTTTTGCTTGGTAGTTCAGTTTGTTCATTAGATTCCACATATGAGTGAAATCATATGCTATCTGTCTTTCTCTGACTGGTTTATTTCACTTAGCATAATGTTCACCAGGTCCATCCAATACTGTCGCAAAAGGTAAAATCTTCCTTTTTACGGCCGAGTAGTATTCCATTGTGTAAGTGTCCCATAGTTGTTTCTTCCACTCATCCATTGATGGACACTTTACCTACCCACTTTTAAAATGCTAAGAATTTGTCATCTGCACACTCCAGTCAGTTCCAGCTACCCCTCCAGCTCTGAGTAGCTCTCTCTTCCCATTCTGATCACTCATTTTTAGCCTAAGAACTAAGGTTGGGGATTCATGGAGCCTCATGAGATATCAAAGCTATGCAAGCAAAAAAAGAGGGCTTAGAAATGGCTTTTATCAATGGTACAGATGAGGGAGGCTAAGGCCCAGAAAGGAAAAGAAATTTCTTTGCTCAAAATCACAAACCATGAGTGGCAACGCTGAGACCAAATCCAGCAAAACACACCATAATCATAAGAAGCCTCGCCTGTAGGACGCCCACGTTGAGCAGGCACTGCCCTGGGGGCAGGACGGGACAGGGCAGGGCAGGCCAGGGCGGGCAGCCCTCCCATTTGAGCCCCACCACAGCCCTTCTGTGGTGGGTGGTAGTTTTTAAATGTTGCCATTTTTTTAAATGAGGAAACAGAGGCCAAGAAAAGCTAATAAGCTGCAAAAGCCAAGCTGGCTGGATTTCAAACCCCATGGTCTTAACCTCTACCCCACCCAGGCACCCCCAGCACCTTCCTCAAGGGGGCTGTGGAGAGGTCCAAATGAACGGAGGCAGGCTTCCAGGGCTCGCTGGCCACAGCACCGAGCCCCCGCAACGGCTGTTTGTCAACTATTTGTTGAGTGAGTAGATGGACACTCACCAGAGCATCACCGTTTCATCCTCTGTCTTGCTCTACAGCCACCCAACAGGCGCGATCTCCTTCTGTCCGTACGCACGGCAGCAGCTGTTCGTTCACAGCACAGACCAACAAGGCCTAAGTGTTTCATTGGTAAGGGGTTATAGTGGCCGTGGACATGCCTGGACATCACTTTCAGGAAACAATTACACCAACAAGTACACTTTCGTTTGCCTCTCAACACTCCCCATTCTATGCTATTTATCCTCAGAGAAGAAATACATCAATACCAAAACACAAGTCAAGCCTCAAGTCAAGTCCCCTCTGACTGCTTCTCGCTCCCATCTCAGCCCGTCCGCAGAGGTAACCACCGTTGTGAGCAAGACACGGACCCTTCCAGACCTTCATCTACGTATTCACGTAGACAGGGACACAGTTTTACTTTGAGGTTTAAAAATAAATAAATGCAATCAAACTTTAGAAATTATTCTGCAGCATGTTTTCTTCACTGAATGCATCCTACAGATATTTTCATAACGGTACAAATATATCTTCCTCAGTGTTTTTAACTCCCACAAAGCATTCTAAAGCACTTTTCCAAAACTTACTGCCCACGGCCCACAGAAGAAAACATATTACCCTTAATTCTTGAAATGTTTTCTATTCTGTTCTATTCCATTTTATAAAATTCCAATTGCAACCTACGAAATTGAATTTCATGAGCTGCTATGGGTCACAGTCTGAAAGCCACTTTTGAAAGGATCTGTATTTACACAATACCCTGATGTTAATTCGATTTGTTTCCAAGTTTTCCTTTTATGAACAATGCTGTACAGATATCCTTATATAGCTTTCCTTGTGCACATGCTGAGGACTTCTTGTGGCTAGATAACAAGAAGTGGAACTGCCAGACCAAAACGTATTCAAAATTTTTTAATAGGCAAAGGATTTGAAAACATACAAATGGCTAACAAGCACGTGAAAAGATGCTTGACATCATTAGTCATTAGGGAAATGCAAACCAACACCGCAATGAGACACCATGCCACGCCTCCACAGACGACTACAACAAAAAAGATGGACAACAGCAAGTGCTGGCGAGAGTACGGGGAAATAACAACCCTCATACGCTGCTGATCAGAGTGAAAAATGGTGCAGCCACTTCGGAAAAGAGTTAGTTCCTCAAAGTGTTCCCGCATGACCCAGCAATTCTACTCCCAGGTTTATATCTAGAAAGATATGAAAACATATGTCCGTACAAAAACTTGTATACAAAGAAATGTTCATAGCCATGTTATTCATAATAGCCAAAAAAGCAGAAACAACACAAATGTCACAAACCAATGAATGGATAAACAAAAATGGCACATGTATACAATGGAGTATTACTCAGCCATAAAAAGGAATGAGGTACTAATACTGCTACAACGTGGATCCATCTCACAAAGACTGAGGCCCCATTTATATAAACATCCAGAATAGGAAATTCTATAGACAAAAAGTAGATTGTGTGGTTGCCTATGACTGAGGTGGGAAAGGAGGAGGAACAGGGAGTGTTATGGACTGAACGTTGTATCCCCCTGAAATTCACGTTGAAACTCTCCCCATGTGATAGTATTAGGATGTGGGGCTTTGGGGAGGTGCAGTGTTCTGTCGTGTATAATGTGCTCCCGCATATAATGTGTACCCATGTTTTTGGCCCAAACTTTCAGGGGAAAAAATATCTTTCATTTTAATTTTTTAATTCAATTTTTTATTTATTTATATTTAGATACTTGTTTTTTATATTATAATGGAATTTTAGGATTTATTTTTGAACATATTATGGTACAAGAAATTTTATGTAACAAACAATTACAAAACACAAGAAGAGAAACAAGTTATTTCAGGTGCTACCCATGTGTAATGCGCATCCTTACTTTTCCCTCAAAAATTTGGGCAAAAAAGTGCGCATTACACAGAGAAAATGCGGTAACCAGGATCAGATGAGGCCACGAAGGTGCCGCCCTCATGAATGGGAGGAGAGCCCTTACGAGAGATGAGAGGGGGCTTGCTTCCTCTCTCTGTTCTCTTCTACAGGAGGACACAATAAGAAGTCAGAAGCCCCCAGCCCAGATAAGGGTCGCACCAAAACCCAACCACGCTGGCACCCTGATCTTGGACTTTCATCCTGTAGAACAAGGAGAAATAAATTTCTGTTGTCTGTAAGTCACACAGTCTATGGTTTTTTTGTTTGTTTGTTTGTTTGTTTTTTACAGTAGCCCACACTGACTAAGACAGGGAGCAACTGCTAATGAGCATATTTTTGAGGTGATGAAAATATTCTAAAATTAAATTACAGTGATGTAAAAATACTGAAAAATCATTAAACAGTATATTTTAAGTGGGTGAACTTTATGGTATATTAATTATATTTCAATAAAGATATCAAAAAAACACACAGGCACGTTTTTAATGTTAATAGATGCCAGACTGTGTCCCAGAAAGACTGTACCAGTTGACACTCTATCTGCACTTTTTCAGTGACTACAAAGCAGCATTTCACTGCTAAATACAGGACCTATGTGTACATAGTATTTATCTTTTCAGGCAGAGACTGAACAAAATTGATTCATTTAACAAATATTTGTCGAGCCTCTCTTATGTGCCAGCCATGGTCCTGGGTCTAAAGATACAGTGGGAAACAAACCAGACGTGCCCGCTGCCCCCAGAGTTTACACAGGTGACAAAGAGCGCTCTCCTCAAACCTCCGAGCACAGCGGCACCCCTGATGCAAGGTCAGTCTCGGAGCAGGCTTCTGGACCTCCACCGAAAATTTCATTCCACCATTCACTTTCTCAACCTCCTTCTACAAAATTCCATGAAGGTACTCTGCCTGACAGAGAACAAACTGGACAAACTTTTAGGAAAGTACAAACATCAGAAAACATTTCTTTTTCGGTCTGCCCCTAAGCAGACAGCAAGCACTCAGTGGTCACATAACGGAGAGACGCAGAGAAGAACAAGCTGGGTCCAGGTCTTCGGAAGCTCGGTTTGGCAGAATCCTGGGCGAGAAATTAAAGCAATGGACCCAGGGCCATGGGCACAGAGGGTTGTGTCCAGGAAACTGTGCAACATGGTAACAATAAAAGAAAAACAGCTAACATTTGATGCACTCCCAGTAGATGCCAAGCTATAAACAATTTCGATTCATCTACACAGACACCCAGATACAACAGATATTACCAGCTAATACCTAAAATCACGGAAGAGAAACTGAGGCTCAGAAGGGTCAAGTAAATTACTCTAGCAATACAGCTAGCAACTGGCTGAAGCAGGTCCAGTCATCGGAGTACAAAGCCCAGGTTCTTTCAACACCCCGAGGCAGGACTTAGTACAGGGCCTTAGTCTGGGTGAGCTTCCTGGGGCAGGGATCTGGGCCTAAGTCTCACCAGCATGGAGTGCTTTGGGGAATCCACAGTTGATCAGGTTTACTGAGAATGACGCACTCTAACCTAATTCAACAAAAGTCTGAGGAGAAACTGAACTCCAGTTTAGTCTCCAAAACTGAGGTTAGGAAATTACCAAGCAGAAGAGTGCGCATATTAGCAGCAGATTAGTTGACTGTATTCTAGGGATTTTTCTCTTTCACTGTGACCACCTACTGGAGAATCTCTCTCTCAGGATACTTCTGCCAGTCTTTACGGGCCTATTCAAGTACCAGCAGTTCTGTAAAATCCGCCCAGAACCCTCTCAGAACAGGTACAGAAAACTAGTCAAAAGCAGGACAGGGAACTGAGAGCCAGACTTTGGAGTCAGTAGGCCTGAATTAAATCCTGGTCAAACGTACTTTTTGTGGATCCCAGACCTGTTCACCTCCCATCTCTGAGCCTCAGTGTCCTCACCTGTACAAAGGGGGTAATATTGTCAAAAGATGGTTGTTCATTCAGTGATTTAACAAATAGTTACTGAGCGCCATGTATGAGCCAGATACCAGGTTAGGAACTAGGGTTACGATGATAATCAAAATGCAGCCCCTGCTCTCAAATAGGTCACAGTCCAATCTGGGAGATGCACAAGTGAACAGCACACCTGCACTGTCCAGTACAGGAGTCATCGGCCACACGGAGCTACGGAGCACCCGACCTGGTCAATCCATGCTGAGAAGCGCTCCAAGTGTAAAATGCATACTGGACTTCAAAGACTCAGCAAGATGAAAAAGGATGCTAAATAATTTTAATTATTAATAATTTTTGTTGTTTACATGTTAGAATGATAATACATAGAAACGCTGAATTAAATACAATATATTGTTAAAGTTAATTTCACCTCTTTCTTTTGTCTTTTTTAATTTGGCTACTAGAAAATTTTAAATTACACATGAGGCTCCAGTTCTATTTCTGCTGGACAGCGCTCGTCAATAAAACCCTGCAAGGTTAGTAAGGACTGAGACAGGGTCAGTGAGGAACGGGGCAGCCAGAAGAGTACAGAGGGCCCGGGGAGGCGGGGAATGTCAGTGAAGGCTTCCTGGTGATGACTTCTAAACTGAGATCTGAAAAATAACAGGCATTAATAAGGCAAAGGGGTGCAGTGAGGGCAAGCCAGGCAGCAAGGCCAGAAAGGGCACAGACCAAGCAGTAAGAAAAAACAAGGCAAAGAGTTTGGCGGCCGGGCAGAGGGACGAGGCCGTGGAGGAGACAGGGCAGGGAGAGGGAGGGCAAAGGAGGTCATGAAGTAGATGGGGCCTGATGAGGACAGACCTTGAAAGCCACATTAAAGCATTTCATCCTGAGTGTGGAAAAGAGCCAGGAGGGTCTGAAGCAGGTGAATAAGGGTCACTGCCAGGAACACATGAGCCCGTGGGTCCTGTAAAGTCAGGGAGAGGAGGGAAGGGAGAATACTTGATAACCTGTCGAGTTGCTCCCCTGGGTCAGACATGGGGCTTAACTTTTGTAGGCTCATCCACTTTACAGATGATGAAAACTGAGGATCAGAGGGTAAGGGACTTATCCAAGGTCACAGGATTGTTGAGTGGCAGAACTGGGACTGAAATCCAGCTACGTCTGGTCAACTGGCACTAAGATAAGAAAAGCGATCTGAGAGAATAATAATGGAGTTTATCTTAATGGCAATGAGAAGCATTAAACATATAAAGCAGCAAACTGTGATGATCAGATTTACAGTCAAAAAGAACTTAAAATTAGAATGACAACATATGGAAATAGTGAATTACTTTAGAGACATGACAGAAAATAGGACAATCTGGGTGAGTCGTCTTAGCACAATATATGGGGGCAGTGGTAGTAAGATAAAGAGACGTGATGAACTACCACAGGATCCAATTAGCAAGCACTGCAAAGGGCCTTGCCCTGCCTTATACACAGCAGATTCACAATAAACAAAGTAACTATTTGTCCAGGTTTGCTCTATATAGGACTTGTTTATGTCTGCTGTCCAGGCATAAATATTAATCGTGCCCATTTCACTTTTTGAAGTGTCCAGGTTTGCACCACAAGTAATATGGTTACCCTTTCAATTAGGGCCTGTTGACTAAGGGGCAGCAGCCTGCCCCTAGCAGACCGGGGTAAACACCGCATGGTCTCAGCCAGGCTCTCCTCCGCAGCCATCTACCCACTCTCCAGCCAAGAGTCCCAGACACCCAAAGGGTCCAGCCCTAGAGCAGTGCAAGGCTCTGCCAGGTCTTCCCATCAGAAGAGACCCTGGCCCCACCAGCAACGTGGACTCCAACTGCCTCTTGGAACAGGTCCATTGGGAGTCCACTCTTGGTCATTATTCCCTAATTTATATTGATGATGACGATGATGATGATGATGATGATGGTGATTGTGCTGGTGGTGGTGGTGACAGCAGCACAACCATTTTTAGGCACTGATTATGTGCCAGGCACTACTCGTGCCATACAAATGGCTGGGCAAGCATCTTCTCCTTTAATCCTCACCCCAAATCTGTTGAGTGGCTATAACTACCAACCCCATTTTACAGGTGGGAAAGTAGGTTAAGCCACTCTACAAAGGTCACGCAACTAGTTAGTTTAAAGGGTTGGATCTGAAGCTAATTCTGTTCAACTCCTGCGAGGATTCTTAATCACTGTAGTCCATTGCCTCAGTCTCGGTAGCCACTATGTGACCCCATATGCGAAGACTGGACAGACCAACTACACTGCCCATAATGAAAGCGAACCCCGAAACCAGAATCAACCACCCAGTACCCTCATGGTCCTGCCCCTCAACCAGCTCCCACTAATGGCCACATTCCAAGAGGTCCCCCTCCTCTCGCTCCTTTAGAAAAGCCCTTACCTGTCCCTCACATCCTCTTCAAAGACTGTCCCGTAATAGAAACGGCGAGTGTGGTGCCGGTCGGGACGCCCAGGCCTCCACACTCAGTTATCAGCTGGTGGGTCCCCAAAGAGACCCCCGCACAAGAAACCCAACCCGCACACCTGCCTCTGTCCGGAAATCCTCAAACACCCTCAACAGCAAACCCCAATTCTCCGTTGGGGCGAACTCCAGCGGGAACCCCATGCTGGTTACCGCGGACTCCCAAATCCCGGGCCGCACCTGCAGCCGCTGAGCGTCCCGGGGAGGGTGACGTCCTCTTCCAACACCGAGTCCATCACGGACACAGAGGAGATGGTGGCATTGGTGTGTGTGATGGAGGCACCACTGGAAGCCCCTGCGGTTGCGACGCGCGGGGCTCTCCAGGTCCCCGCCCCCTCCAATGCAGCTCTTGTTCGGACTCTAGCGGCGCCGCTGGAATTCAAACCGCAGCCGCCGCCATCTTTCCCGGCGCTTCTTCCTACGTAAACGAGGCGGGGTCAACGAGATGAGTGCTGTGAAGCCGACCGGGCGGGACCCGACGCCAGGCCGGGAAGAGCAGGTGGGCGCCATCTTAACTAGGGGCAGAACACCCGCCCTTGGGCTCCCGAGACTGAAGAAAGACAGGCTCGGGGCCATATTTGGTGAGGGCAGTCAAGCCGAGGCCAGGGGAGGCGCCATCTTTGTTGAGGGCTGCAGCTGGCCTTGGTCCGTTAATTTAAGCGGGACTTGAGAATCCAGCTACTCGCGGACCCTCAGAATTCATAACCTGCTATGTGCTTTCTGGGATAGGGACCACGAAACTTGGACTTGAAACTCGTCAGATAATTCGGTGACGCTCCCCTTTAGAAAACTCCTACCTGTAGAATCCCAGCTCAAGTAGTATTTTGCACACTTAATTTGAAAGAAATTCATTCGTATGAGCCAAATGGTCAGCACCACTTACTCCCCGATCTCTCCTAGTGAGCCTTTATTACCTTTAGGGCTCAAACGCATTTAAGATCAGTAAACTGAGGCCAGGAGAGACAAAGTGACTCTCCCAAAGTCATGCACAGTAAACCTATGAACTGGAGCCAGGTCCAGGCGCCAGCCAGCCGGGTCAGGACTGCGTAACCCTGCTGCCTTTCCTAAAGCACAGAGCCATCACCAAACATCTGGGTAATTGGGGCAGAGCTTGGCAAGAGAACCCAACCTTCATCTCCCCATCCCAAGGTTGCTCTGCCTTCCTCTCCAGGCTATCAGAAGAGTCCTGGATGAATATAACTTGAAAAGATGGGTAAATGGGTTGACAGTGACTTTTCCTCTGATTGTGTATAAGTCCGCCCTCAGTCTCAGTTTTTTCATTCATCCTTCAATTTAAGTGATACTTTCCAAAAGAGGCCTTCTCTAGTCCTCTAACTTAAATCAAGCCCTTTCTTGTTTTTCCTCTGTGGCATTTACCACATTTTGCAAGTATAGACTTCTGTGTGTGTTTTTTGTTTGTTTGTTTTTTAATGTCATCCTTTCTCGCTAGACCGGAAGCTCCATGAGGGCAGAGATTATATCTTGAATTGTTTACTGTTATATCCCCAACACCTATCACAGTGCCTGCCACCCAACAGGTATATACTTTGAATGATTCCATCAAACTGGAAAATGGGGTTTAAACCTATTCAGCAAGGATGTGAGGATGACCTGAAATACCTATAATTGCCTCAGTCAAATGGTTATCTCATATTCACACTTTCCCCACGCCACTCTGTGTGTGTGTCCCTGTGTTCATGAAGCTTATAAAACTTGTCCCTGTGTCTGTCCCTCTTCCTTTCCAAGATCTTCAACCACCCCCAGAATCAGCAGTAAAATAACACCCTGAAAGACGGAGTGGGCAGGAACCAGTTGGCTCCAGGGAAGGGACAGTGCTCAGCGACCTGAACTAACAGTTCTTGACAGAGCTAACTTCAACCAGTGAGGTGAGTGTGTCCAAAAGTTGGGAAGCTGGTTCTGCTGACTCTCTGTGCTCTTTGGCCAACCACTCCTCTTCTCTGGGCCTCAGTTTCTACATCTGTAAAATAAGAGGGTTGAACTGGTTGGATGTCTCAGGACCTCACAGCTCTAGAGGCTATTTCTTTGTGTTTTTTTCAAAGCTACTAATGCACAACCAACTCTATTCTGGTGAGGGGACTGAGTTACACATCATCACTTCTCAAATGAAGGAACCAAGTTTCCATCCAGCAGATGGAAGCCCATGAGAAAGGAAACAAGGAAGAGGATTTACAATGACCTTCTGGAGTAGGTCTACTATTATCCCAATTTCACTTACAGATGAGAATACTGAGGCTGAAAGAGGTAAAAATAACTTTCTCAAGGCCTCACAGCTGGTAAGTCACAGATTTGAGCTCAGGTTTCTCTAAACTCCAAGGCACTAATTGTTTCAGGCAGCCCGCTTACCCTATTTGTTTCTTTTTCTCCACTTTAGAATTCAGGATTAAGAGGTGAGATCTACATCCAGACAACAGTACTTCAGGGATGGGTTCAGCAGACTCCTTGGGCAACTGCTTCAAGGTGGCCAGGAGGTAAATCTTAGCGTGGACAGTCTGACTGCAGGACTGGAAGTCTGGGCACCTGAATTCTGACTCTGGAGAGTCCTCTCACATCCTCTGACCTGAAGTCTCTTCCCCTTGCTCCTCCTCGGGTTTCCCATGTGTGAAGCAGGGCAAATAACGCTGAGCTCACACCGTTGCATTATCTAATTAGATCCTTTGGAAGCTATAAAGAAATAAGAGCCTGTGAGACATTCTCCTTCTGATTAATCCATTGCTCCTTTCAAAAAACTGGATTGTGTGCTAAACCCTTTAGTGACTCTGAAACTGAAAATAGAATCAATCCTACAAAGGATAGGCTATTTGGGAAGTTGTTTTTCCTGTTTTCATGGTCAGGGACAAAGCCCTTTGCCCCATCTCCGTCTCACCATGGCCTTTTTTTCTGCCAAGCCTAGAGGTGATGTCACTACCACCAACTGTCTGGGCTATCTGGCGCCATCTCCTTGACGACAGCCACCCAGCCACAAAGCTGGCATTATTATTTCCTTGGGCAAGGTCATATCAAATGGCTGGGAGGAAGTAGCTTGCAGCCAGATGTTTCTCATTAGGGTACAACCCTCCTGAAGTTTTAGCAGCTCAAGCATCTCAAGACACATGAGCTGCTGTTACTAACAGCAAGAATAACTTTTTATAGGATAAATACATACATGTTGCTACTTTGCATTATTTCATATTGTCCTCATGACTCTGTGAAGTAGATTGGAATTATTGCTCTGCTCTACAGATGAGGAAACTAAGGCTCAGAGAAAGGAGAGATTTGCCAAAGGCCACCTTTTCCTTTTCTTTATTTTTTTAGCTTTTCATTTAGAAATAACTGCAGGCAGAAAAAAAGTTGCGAAAAATTCCCTGTATTGCCTTCACCCAGTGTCCTAAAATACTTTCACCTTACATAACCATAGCAGAGTTGTCAAAAATAAGAAATTGCCTTGATACAATATGATTTACTACAGACCTTATTTAAATTTAATCAGCTTTCCCATAGTGCCCCTTTTCTGGCCCACTGCATTTAGTTGTCATGTCTCCTTACTGTCCACTAATCTGTGACAGTTCCTTTGTCTGTCTCTTTCATGACATTGACACTTTATAAAAGTTCTTGCCAGTTATTTGATAGAATGATTCTTAATTTGTGTTCATGTGGTGTTTTTTCATGATTAATTGAGATTATGCACTTTCAGCAAGGATAACACAAAAGCGATGCTGTGCCTTTCTCGCGTTATCAGGAGGCATGTGATGTTAAGGTGTCTCATTAATTGATGATATTAACTCTAATCTCTTGACTAAGTTGGTATCCGCCAAGATTCTTCCTGGTAAAATTACTATTTTCCTATGATTAATAAGGATCTTGGGGGTGATATTTGAGACTATATAAATATCTTGCCTTTAATCAAACTTTCACCCACCGATTTTATCATCTATTGATAATTCTTACCCAAAACAATGACTACAGTGGTATTTCCTAGTTGGTGATTTCCTATCTTCGTCATGCCTTCTATATTTATTCATTGGAATTCTAATGTAAGGAAGAGCTTTCTCTTCTCCCCCATTTATTCAGTCGTTTATTTAAATCTATATAAAGTTGTGGATATTTGCTTTATTTTATGGGTTATAATCTATTACTATCATTATCTCTTGTGTTATACATTTGTCCTAGATTTGGCCAAGTCGCCCTTCAAATACACAGATGTGCCAGGATCCAAACCCAGGCCTGTCTGGTCCCAAGGTCAGCACTTTTTCTAGCATACAACCTGTCCCCGTGCTCTGAAGAATTCTTCCCAGCAGGCCTCAACCAATTCCCAGGAAGTGCCCACAGTCTTCTCCACAGCATGCTGGGTTACTAAGCCAGTGCTGCCTTCTAAGCTCAATGTGTATCCCCAGGCTACATACGTAATAGGTGCTCAAGGCCAGTTTGTCTAATTAACTCAAAATTCTGACTTTTCTCAAGATGGGAAGAGGAATGAGAAATGCCCCCTATCAAAGGGAACAACATGTATATTATAGGGCTAGACAGGGTAGCTCACATCAACATGATATCATTTTAGACTTGCCAGTTTAATTTTCTGGGCTCACTGTCTTACCTGTAAACTCATTGAACTAAACCATTGATGCCCTCTTCATCACTGACATTCCATGAATAATTGATATGATCTCTTTCTATGTGCCAGGCACTATGTTAGGACTTGACATTCAGTCCTCACAGTAACCACATAAAACAGGGACCAATTTTGCTCCAATTTTACAGTTGACAAAACAGAGGCTCAGAGAGGAGAGGGATTTGCGTGGCCTCACAGCAGCTAAGTGGTGGAGCTGGAAGTTGAACTCAGATTTCCATCTAGTGCCCATCCTCTTAATCACTATGCCATAGTGCCTTTCACTGAGTTACTGCTATCCTGCCTTCAATAAGCTGGTTAAAATGCACATAAGTAGTTATAAATCAAAGTAAAACATCTTAAAATGCTTTCTTGTTATAAGAAAAATTACACTAAGACTCTAGGGGCCCAAAGAGAAGAAATCGAGTCATTCTGGTTGAGGGTTCAGGGAAAGGTGTTTTACGGGCAAGATCTATGCGCTGCAAAAGCAGGATACAAACCTATACACACCGGGTGGGCAACAGCGCCTCACTTTTTAAGGCTGGCAGAAGTAAAGTAAGATTACTGTTTAATGTAACACCATTTACAAAGCCCATGTCACATTCTCCATCCCTCGAATCTCTCTTACAATTCAGAGACAAGTTGTTATCCTTCATGGATAAGGAAATTGAAACTCAAGAGGAACGAACCGATTTTCCCAAAGTCCTACAGCAATCTAGTGACAGAGGAAAAAAATGTGGACCTCAATTTCCTAATTCCCCCAAATCTGGCAATTCTGAACTTTTTAAAACTTACAGAAGGCCTGGATACATCCCAAATCAAGATCTCACTGCCTGGCCCTGGTTGTAGAGCTTAATTGGATAGAGTATTGTCTTGATACTCCAAGGTTACGGGCTCAATCTCTGGTCAGGGCACATACAAAAATCAGCCAATGAATGCATAAATGATTGGAACAACAAATCTCTCTCTCTCTTTCTCTCTCTCTCTCTTTCTCTCTCTCTCTCTCTTTCTCTCTCTCTCTCTCTCTCTCATCAACAAAAAATAAACAGATCTCATTACCTAAATTGATTATCCACAGTAACATGGCCCGGTCCCCACGCATCTAAACCCAGAGGCTGGATATGAGAGAGTCAAAGGCTATTGGGGAAACTCTCCAAGGCATCAGGAAGAGCTTTTGAGCACCCTTCCCAGCTGCACATTTGAATATGTAAACTAACAGTAGCTGTAGGCAAAGAAGGGTAATTGAATTAATTAACTCTCTGGACCTTATGCCCATTAAAAAAAAGCATTGATGTCTTGATTATGACTTGCAGGAGAGGGTGGTAAACTTGCCTTTCATCAGTTCCTAGGGAATGACCACAAGAAGTGGCCACAGTATCTACTTCCTCAAAGGGATGGATATAAGGCTCTTTGCCTTTGCATATGCCATCCCCTCTGTCTGGCAGGCCACCAAAGAGAGAGGAAGAGAGGATATTCACATCTTATATTGCAGTATTTCCAGGGAGTTGGCAAAAGTAGGTTCACAGTTGTGAGTACGTGAGTTTATTCTTGTATTATTATTTATTAATTATTGTATTATTTGTATTACAACTGTAAACCTACTTTTGCCCACCCCAGTAATTGTTCCGTTTTATTAGTATTGTTATTAATCTCTTACTGTGCTTAATGTACATTAGGTATGTATGTATGTATGTATGTATGTATGTATAGAAAAAAAAGTCCTGGCTGGTGTAGCTCAGTGGATGGAGCGCCGGCCTGCGAACCAAAGGGTCACAGTTCAATTCCCCAGTCAGGGCACATGTCTGGCCTCTTTGCCTTTGCATATGCCATCCCCTCTGTCTGGCAGGCCACTGCACTGCACAGGTTGGAGGGCACCAAGCCAAAGGATGGGCAGGGGCTGAAACCCAGTCCATGATCTGCTTCCCAAGCTGAGTCTGTTCCAAAGAAGGGGAATATTTTTCTAACTCACCCAAAGGAACTCTGTGCTTGTGGTTCTTACAGACTATAAGAATACCTTTCCTTCCCCCTTTCGGCCTAATTCCCAGAGTTCCCCCAGAGTTCTGGGGCCCTATCTGGATAGCTGCCCAACCTGTGGACTTCCAGAACACCCTGGGCTTATCTCTTTTATTGCACTCACCCAGCTCTATAATTGTTAACTTGACTGTCTCCTCTAGTAGACTATGAGCTTCTTAAGAGCAGGACTTTTAAATCAATTTTATTGAGACCTAATTTATATACAGTACAATGTACTCATTTTAAGTATATATTCTGATGAGTTTGGGTAAACTTATATATCTATGTAACTACCACCACAGTCAAAATGCAGAATAGTACTCTCCAAAGGAACCTTCCAGGATGATGGAAATATTCTAAATCTGCACTGGCCAGTAAAGCAGCCAGTAGCCACGTGTGGCTATTGAACCCTGGAGAAGTGATTGAGGAACTGAACTTTTAAAAATTTTATCTGAATTAAATTTAAATAGCTGTATGAGGCTAGTGTCTACTGTATCAGCACAGATATAAAACGTGTCCGTCACCTGAAAAGTCCCCTTGTGATCCAGTCCCGGTCAATCTCCCTTCCACCTCAGAAAACCACTGATCTACTTTTTGTCATTAAAGACTGATATTTTTTTAGAGTTTCACATAACTGGAATCATGTAGTAGGTGCTCTTTGGCGTCTGGCTTCTTTTGAAAGCAGGGACTTTTCATTCTGTGTCGTAGGGTCCATTATAGCACATGGCAGATAATAGATATTTAATAAATGTTGGTGAAAGAATGAACTAATACATCTGAATCAGAATTAATGATCTTATCCCAAACACTCTTTTCTCCCCACCTCATAGAATACAAGAGGGGAAAAAGGTTCTCACAGAGAACATTGAACTCAATCTCTTAAATGTACCCATAGGAAAACTGAGACCTAGATGGGTTCAGTGGCCTGTCCCAGTTTACTCTGTAAATTTTTAATAGCACAGATTACAACCTAAATGTTCAGGCTATGCTCGCCTCATTTCACAATACAGTGGTCCCCCCTTGTCCTCAGGCAATTCGTTCCAAGACCCCCAGTGGATGCCTGAAACCACAGATAGTACCAAACTCTATATATACTATGTTTTTTAAAAGTTTGTTTGTTTGTTTGTTTATTTATTTTTAGAAAGAAGGGAAGGGAAAGAGAAACATCAATGTGTGGTTGCCTCTCGAGCACCCCCTAGTGGGGACACGACCAGCAACCCAGACATGTGCCTTGACTGGGGAATCGAACTGTGACCCTTTGGTTTGCAGGCTGGCGCTCCATCCACTGAGCTACACCAGCCTGGATTTTTTTTTTCTATACATACATACATACATACCTAATGTACATTAAGCACAGTAAGAGATTAATAACAATACTAATAAAACGGAACAATTACTGGGGTGGGCAAAAGTAGGTTTACAACTGTAATACAAATAATACAATAATTAATAAATAATAATACAAGAATAAACTCACGTACTCACAACTGTGAACCTACTTTTGCCAACTCCCTGGAAATACTGCAATGTAAGATGTGAATATCCTCTCTTCCTCTCTCTTTCTCACAACTGAGATGGATACTAAGTGACTAACAACAGAAACATTTACTGTGTGAATACGCTGGACAAAGAGATGATTCACGTCTGGGATGGGACAGAGCAGCATGGCATGAGAGTTCATCTTACTCAGAACAGCACACCATTTAAAAATGACAAATTGTTTATTTCTGGAATATTTCATTTAATATTTTCATACTACAGTTGACCGCAGGTAACTGAAACCACAGCAAGTGAAACCACAGATGAGGGGGCACTGCTATGCCCATTCCCCATCATTTCCCTCAGGCAAACATGGCAACTCTCGTGACTCCCTGTGGGATCACAGGGGTGCCTACAAGACACCACACTGCCCGCCTCAGCCTCCTGTGGATGCCATACAGCCTCAGACCACCCCTGAAAACACAGAAACGGCAGCCATTCAACTTAGAAATGTATCCGATTTCATTCCAAATATACCTAAAACTTAGGAGTGGCCTTATTCCAACACTCGTCAGAAAACAAGCCACCTGGTACCTGATCCGATTCTCTACTCACTGCAATTTTTAAAGCTTTTATTGAAGATCTCTTAAATAAAAGGCAGAGTGGAAGAGAATTATCATTCATTGTAGACATGGCATGTGCTGGGGTGCTTTGCGCATAAGATCTCATTTAATCTCAGTGCAACCCTAAGAGATCAGCACCATTCCTTTTACAAGGAAAGGACTGTAGCACTGAGTCATCTATTAACTTTCACAAGGCCTTGTGGTTGTCAGCCTGCACTGGAATCCATATCTCTGTTTCCAAAGCTGATGCTCTCTGTACTGAAAGCTTTTGTTTTTTAAAACTCAGTTAAAAAGGTTTTCTTTCTGTTATTCCAGTATGCATCCTGTAATTAGATAGTAAAAGCTAAGTAATCTATGTTGTTGGTTGCTGGGAAACTTAGCTAAATTAGGTGCCAATTGCTAATGTAACCTTTAGCCCAAGGTTCCTGGTATACTTCTCCTCCTGTTTGGTATACTTAACTGATAATTTAACCCTTAATTAAATGGTAATGATCTATTTTAATATAACATGGTGAGGTACAGATTATAAGTAAATGAAGTCAATTCTTTACACAGGACCAATACCTGTTAACATTGCTACCTTTTCATTTTTACTATAGGAAATTCAAAATGTCACTGTTGTTAAACTCTGAACCTTGCTACAGAATTAGAAGTCCTCTCCATTTCACAAGATTCCTTTGGGGATTAATGGCCCATTGGAGTCTATACAATTTGCTTAATTACCTCAAAATAATTATCTCAACTAAACAGAATCCTAATAGACAACCATTAATGTCTTTATCCTTGTCTAGAAGAATCTCATCTCCTGGTAAAAAATAGCTTCTTAAAATGAAGCTGGATAATCCCCTAGCTATGGTGATAAAAGATAACGATGGCTCATTTAGAAAATGTTTGGGGGAAATTATAAAGCTGAACTATAGCCTATTGGTTTTGAAGCCACTGAAAATAAAGGCAGGAAGGGGAGAACACCACAAGCATCCATATGGCAGACTAAGTCGGCTTCCTACCCAGTCAGCACCTGCCGCAGTGTTCGAGGCTATGCAGTCCAGTCTGGGCGAGATCCCTCCGCAGTGATCCCCCGTCAGGGTGCATATGGGAGGCAACCAGTCAATGTTTCTGACATGGATGTTTCTCTCACACTTTACTTAAGAAAGAATAGTACCAATACCTTTGAAGTCATCTGTGCATCACCCTTTTCCTTCCAAAAAATTGTTTTCTTTTGTATGAATCATTCCCTTATTTTTCTTTACTTTCCCCACATATGTATGTATTTTTAAATAACATATTCCATTTCCCATTTTTGGCCATTATGTAAAAGAAATTATATTGTATATATTCTTTATGACTTGTTTTGCTCAACATTATGTTTTAGAGATTCATCCATATTGATGTATACAGTTGTAATTCATTCATTTTTCAACTACTGAATAAAATTATGTTCAAAGGATATGGATAGACTATAACTTACACATTTTCCTACCGACAGACGATAGGGATGTTTCCAGTTATTATTTTGCCGTAACAAATGATGCTTCAATAAAGAATTTGAAACGTGGGTCCTGGTGCACATACATAAGCTTTTCTAAACTACTGATATATACCAGCAGTGGGACTACATGCACATGTTTAAAATGTACTGTTTTTTTTTCACTTTGATTGTTTTTAATCATTCTTTCTTATTTTTTTAAGAGAGTGGGGCAAGGAAGGGAGAAAGAAATGGAAAGAAACATCAAGGTGAAAGAGAAACATCTATCAGTTGCCTCTCGTTTGCACCCCAACGGGAGACCAAACCCGCAGCCCAGGCATGTGCCCTGACCAGTATCAAACCCATGACCCTTTTTTGTGGAACGACGCCGAACCAACTGAGCCACACCGGTCAAGGCCTTCCTTATTCTTTTTAATGACTGTATGTTATCTCGACAAGAGTATGTATTAAGTTATATCTCTGTTGTTGAATACTATAGTTTTTCCCCTTTTTTGAACTTTATATACAATATTTTTGGGGGGAAACACCATTTTTTGCACAGAAATCTTTGCTTTTTAGGTCATTTCATTATGAGGGATTCCCAGAAGTGGATTTTTTGAGTCAAGGCTGAACCAATTTTTATTCAGTGGAAGGGTTTTTATTGCTGAAATACACAAAGTAATCCCCATCCTGTTAGTTGTTAATCCTTTGGGATCATAGATCCTTTGGAGACTATGATTAAGGTTATGGACCTTTCTCCAGAAACACACAAACACTCACACAGAAATTGTATTCACAAACCAAACAACATACAATTTTAGCAGTTTCTCAGACCCTCTGACACTCATATGCTGACATCTATATTAAATTAAAAATATTATCCACTGAATATGATTTTTTATAATACTTCACCAAATAAGTTCACATACCAACTCCTGATTCTGTCAAGTACCTTTTGTTTTAAACCACCATTTACTGAGCACCCGCATGTGCCAGCACTGTGCTAAATACTAGAGGTAGGGGAATAAATGCCCCTGGCTTCAAGGAATACAGAATCTACTGGAGAAGACATAAAATAACAAGTATTTACAATAAAATATGTACAGTAAGAAAGGTTTTCATTGGACAAAATGGAGATACAAATTACAGATTGATGAGGGTTTTTTTTCCTTTTTAATCAAGGGGTTGCAAAGAATGAAGAAACATTTTCCAGAATGTTATAGATAGAAGAAACAGCAGCAGCAAAGGGAGAGAGACATCAGATAGACTGGCATACATAGGAAATTACACATGAGGTTAACATGATTGGGTTAGAAGGGTAGTGAACATGAGGGGATAAGGCTCTTCCTTATTTGGACCAGAGACTAGAAAAAACAACACTGACATATAAGACTTCAGCAGTTGGTCTGATAACACAAAGGAAACCACAAAAGAAGATTTCCTTCCAAATACTTCCTTTATTACCCAAACCTACTCTTACTACATACAAAGAAAACATTTTGACTGTTTTTTTCTGCAGCTATCTGAAGTTCGCTGTTCAACATACAAAGTTTAAAACCTACCTATTAATACAAACTGGTAACACATTTTAAATTTAACATTGTCTGATGGCTTTCATTTTGTAAGCAGAAGTATTAGGAAGCCTGTACAATAGTTACAGCAACAATTTCTTCATAAATTTATTTGCCTGGAAAAACTAACATAGGTAAATTATGATTTAATATTCACTGAGAATGTTGCTTTTCGGTCCATCAGTTAACACTCCTACTAATATCAGCTCATAAAAAACATTTTGTTATTTTGAATTTAACTTAACTTTTTAAGTGTAACTAAGCATACTTGTTACTTTGAAGTAACTGATTTAATTATAGTGAAGCATGTGTAATATTTAAAATCATTCATACTCCTGTGGAAAATGAATACAACCAATTTTGATAATGTAATCTAGTAAAGTCTTTACTTGATAGACTTTCATCAAAAGTATGACTACAATACTATAGAAGTAATATTTTTTCCTCTTGCTATGGTAAATTTGTAGAATATTTTACTTTCTCTTGAAATTTTAATTTGCTTAGCTTTCTGCCATGCTTATTTTTCTGTTTTCTTAAAATAATACCCAATTCACATACATCATAGATTTTACATGTATAGAGTCCTATGTATAAATTATAAGGTGGGATTATAAATTAATAAAACTTGTTTACTTGCATAACTAGAAAAGAAAAACAGAGTTTTAAAGTTTAAACATCAACAACTAACATTGAATAAACCAGTTGAAGTTTATAAAGCACGAAGAAAGGCCTTAGTTTTTCTTCTTTTCCAAAGTAACTTTTGGGTCTCCAAATGGCATCCCATTAAATACCACTGAACCTTGTTGAAATAGACATCTTCGAAGTCACCTTAAAATAATAAAAAGATGTACTCTCATTACCAGTTATCTCATAAACACATAGAACATGGTTGTGGCCCTTCAAATTTATACTAACAAAAGGAAATGTTTTACATGAATGAAAAAGGAATCCAAAAGGGGCAAAGTTTTTCTTATAACATTTCCATGGAAACCCCAATGGATCTGAGGGACAAGAAAATCACAGACAAGAATATATGTGTTTTTCCTCAGGGCGTGTTGTTTTGTTTTGTTCTAAGAGGGGGAATCCTCTTCATGTGGCATTTTATTCCCAAGTGGAAAACATTCTTTAAAGGAAAGTCTTAAAACAAAAAGCATTAGTCAACAAATGAAGGGTTCAAGATTTTCACAATGTGGTTGGAAAATAAATGATCTGTGACATATATCAAAAGACTTCCAACCACTCTGACCACGTAAAAAAGTAAAACAACAAATCTATAATAGGTACAAATTATATACATTTATTTTTAATAATTTTAAATAACACTCTTGTATAAATTCTTTTATATATTCAAATCATACACAAATTTAGAAATGCATCATGAAGCCTAGTACAGCATATGTATGAGAACATATTTTTTAAATTTGTGTTAGAATTTTAGTGACATAAATACAAGTTTAATGTTTCAGAAACATTCCCTAATTGCTTGGGTTGAAATTTAATGTATTACAGAGTGCTTGTGCCTAGCATTAAAATTTAACTTTAAATCATTTAGCTTTTGCATTAACGTAAATCTGGAAGCCCTGGGCTCACATTCTAGGGCTGCTATTGCAGTTACTGCACGTAAGACTGATTCCCAACTGCCTTTGGAAAAGCATCGTTCAGCCACTGACATTTTAATGATCCATAACCTTTAGTCCATTTGATATTATTTGACTTCTTCAGATGAATCAGTGCTTTTCCCTTAGGCATAGTCACTGGCTTGAGGTTAAAGAGAAAACTGGCATTAACCTTCCATTATTACTCCCCTGCACACACCAAACTCACTCTAGCTTCCAAACTCCTTACTATCAAGATCATAACAGACCAAAGGCTCTTCGTGGATGAGGCCAGAAATGCTTTCCTTACTCTAACAGGTTACACTGGGCTGCTTTTTACTTCTCTGAACTTTTGTTAGCTTTCCTTAAGATGTGTAAATTCAACTCCTATCTACATACTTCAAAATGTATGGACCAGGGAATGTTCATTACCAGTGATCTTATGTTTACCACATGTCCAACAACAACAACAAAAAATATATGGGACTAAGGTAAATAATCTAATAACCCAGTCCCAACTGAGGCTGTCAGGAGGAAGTACTGTTGTTTAGCTTTCTGCTTCCAAACTGGCCAACTCAGCTGACCAAAATGAACTCGAGGGTCCGTGAGTGTTGTTTTACTCATCAATTTTCCTGGGAATATTGGGCTAAGAAGTAGCCATATAATTTGATGCTTCTACAGATTCTGTCCCCCCAAAATTCTCTCCTTCCATCCCATATCCGCTCTGTTCTCTTAAAATTCAGGTATCCCTAAGAGTAACACCTTAAGTCCATAGGACCTTAGTGTAAACAAGGTTTAGTTTTTATTATCATTTTTCTCTATAATTGGAGAAATTCCATTAGTAGAGGGAAGGAGGGAGATAAAAATAAGAGAGGACAGACGTATTTAATAACACTACCTAGGGCATCTAACTGTCAGAAATGCTTAAGTGCTTGCTAAACTGAATTAAGATAAAAGTACCACTTAATAGCAGTATCTGTCATTTATCAGTAAGATTCACACTGGTCTTATTTGAAAGTAAACACATTTCTAATCTTTAGACAAAAATTCTTCTGATACTAGTCTTTCTAAGGGACTGATGGGATCCTTGTGCTGAATGCCCTAGTCCATGGGATTATGCTTTAGAAAAGTGAATATTGTGTAATGCATTCCATACTAGTTTTCTAGTCTGACTTTGGTGGTAGATCACTTCATGATTAACTTAAATTTTAGAGTAATATTATTTCCACTAGAAAAAAGTAGGGGGCATGAAATAAAATTTTATATGTTTAGGTCCTTCCTTGTTTTCCATTGGGAAAAATTAAAAACACGATCTAGGACTATTCATAAGTATTTAAAGGTAACCATTCTTTGTGATTCAATTTTTGCAATACCTTCTAAGGTCTGTTTCAAGGAATCTCTACATGGCCAGAATCTAAACTATTTGGCTTTGGCTCTTCGACCCCAATAAACACTTCTTTCTCTATTGGGTTAACTTTTTTTAATCAGCTGTTTATTTCTCACCATCCTTAATCCCCGGTTTTGAGGGGGTGGTAACCTGAAGAAAGGCAGGTATGCCACGTTGCATGGTTCCTTAAAATTATGCAGTGCACAGCTCATGCACACATATGTGGCAGCTACTGGGGAAAGCAGGTTTTCTCTCCGTGCTTGGAAGGATTATTAGTTCACTTTAATGAAGAACAAACTGATATATTTATTTTCTTATCACCAATACTGGCTTCAGATAGTAATCTTCCTGTGTTCTTCCACGAAGTCCTTCATAGCCATATGGCCCTGAATGGCACCTTGTATTTAAAAAATTGGAAACATTCACAGATGAGACTCCTCTTCTTAGCCTTCGTGTGTCTGTGATTAAGCAATTTCTGCATTAGCATACAGTTGAAAGAATATGTGCTTCAGAGTTAGGAGTCCTAATTCCAAGCCTAATAATGATATACTGTGTAGCCTCAAATAAGACATTTAACCTCATGTATAAAATGGGGACAGCAATTACTTCCTCGGGGGCTATGGTAAGGAACAAAGAGGAAGATGCTTTGCAACCTGCAAAGGGCTATAGGAATATTAACTTATTTTAATTTAATATAACATAATGTAATCTCTATTCTCATGAGCAATGGCCAAATATCCGAAGCACCCCAGGTTACCAGAAGTAGACTATCTGCCTGTACATCCTCCAGAGCCTCACCTCCAAACCCTGAGAATGACTTGGTGGTCTCCTACAGAGGGGCGGCCAAATTCCAGGTTCTCCTCTGGGTAAACTGGCAAAGTTGTCAACTTAGATTTCCTGGGTCTAATAAGTCTTATATTCTTTTTCTAACCACTTAACAGTTTGCTGTGCTAATAAATATCTATAGTTGCCTTCTGGCTGCTTTTCCTGACTTGTTTAATCTGTCAATATCATAACAGATGAGAGCAATAGTGGATGGCCTCTAGGGAAAAAACTGCACCTAAAAACAAAGACTAACCATATCCACTCAACTACAGTGCTACCCTTAACTGGACAAGAAGAAGATAGGAGAATTGCAGCACTGCAGAGACATGGTACACACCTCATGGCATATGAGTGACAGGCTGTGTTCAAGTGTAGGAGATTTATTTTTTTGGTGGGGGGAAATATAAATATTTCACAGGCATGAAAACCAGATGCCAAGTGATAGGATGGCTTTTCTTTTGGAACTAAAATATTTCTAATTCCTTTGGAAGACCATCTTTTACATTAAAAAGCATTTTTAATGAGGATACATTCTACATTAATCTATATAAAATATAGAGAGTGGCTAGTGTCTAATTAGGTGAGTAGCTTGGAGAGTACAGCCCGTGTCCCAGCTTAACAATCACCAACTTCAAAATCTATTGCTTCAAAATCTATAATAAGTCAAAGAACAAACTCCACATTTAGAATGAGAAAGGGAAAGAAAGATTAGAAATATCCAACCTCTTATAAATTTCAACAATGTCCAAAGAGGGACCAAAAATGACTGCTGCTCACCAGAGTCCCAGCTCTAGCAATATTGCCAACTATTTTACATTATTTTAACCAATCCCCGTATTTTCTTTTTATGCCATTAACTTCTGTACAAATATCATCTAGATGATAAAATATGACATGATTTTTTTTACAAATAGATACAAATACAATGCCGACCAGGTATGCTACATTAACTATATACACCTTATTTCTCTAGAGGCAGGAATATTTTTTTATTTTTAGACAATTTATCATTTACACGAGACCCTAAGGATGACTATATCAGCTTCCTGCTCCGGATGTTGCCTTCCCCTCTGTACCATTAGCTTATCCTGTGCTTTAATCCTATCACTGAGCAAGAATTTTAGAAGGGAAAATCAAAACCTTCTAAACACCTTCTTGGGACTTTTCTGCTCCTATTCTAGAAACAATCAAGACTGTTTATTGTGATACAGACCAGATATCAGCTTTTCCTCAATGATGTCTTTTAGTACAGAAAAATGAATACCATCCCTGACCCTCCTTTTTAAAAAACTGGAGATGAAGTCTTCCGGCAGTCCTCTCCCCCTCCACATCCGTCATCCTGTTTCCGCTGGTTGACTGAACACTCCCAAGGAGTCTATTTGAAGGTCAAAGTGGATTAGGGCTGCACTATGGGGTTCAGCCTTTCTATCCTTCCATGTGGTTTTGTACAAAAATATACTTTACATCAAGTCCTTATTGACAGTGACTGCTTCAGATCTTCATGGGAAAACTAAAAGTAATAGGCTAAGTGCATTATGAATTTGTACCTGAAAACTTCAATGCACTATACGGCCTTTGCTTTCTCAGCAAATTCTACCCAGGCTTTGTCTGGCCCAGGGGCTGATGCTGTCTTAGTAAGCACTGTGGTCTAACAATCCAGGAGAACAGTTCTATCTCCTTAGGCTTTGTAGTTATGCATGGGTGTCGTCAGGGTCAGTTGCCCATTGGGAGCCACTTCGTTGCCATCATCTTCCAACAGTCCTGACACGTCTGCATTGGGAATGCTGTCATGGTAGCTGCTGAAACTGATATTGTCTTCTTTTAGCTCGATGGTCCAAAAAGGGGCATTGAGTTTCCGGTTTTGGTACTCCCGGTACATATATACAGCCCCCACAAATCCCATCAGCAGCACCACCACAATGATGATGACAGTCAAAATGATGATGTTAAATTGGGTCCATGAGACATCAGCTAAAGCTGAGGTGCTGTTTTCAGCAGAGCTTACTGAAAAGATTGTTTGCAGGGTTGTGGGGGTAAGTGTACTATTTATAACAGGGGTGGGCACTGATGTGGTCAAAGAGGCATTGGTAACCAAAATGGTAGAACCTTCAGGTGTTGGAACAATAACTTCTGAAAATAAAAACAGAGAATGAAATGTAAAAGACAAAATTATCTAGTTTTAAGAAACAATAAAAGAAATATATGGGAGTGGAAGTTGATATGGCATGTTGACATGATATTCTGCTTCAAGGTCATGCAAGTTAAAAATAATTTTAAGAGAAATATAGTGAAAAGAATCAGGGCCTAAAAAGCTTGATTCTTATATCCATGGCTGTTGTTCAAAATGTATAATATCTATATTAAAATCTTTGGAAAAATTCTAATGTTGGAATTTTCCATCCTTCTTTACTCTTAGATAGATTCGTACAAATTCCTGCAAAGGCAGTAAATATGTCACTACTGAGTTCTAAATCACTTGGTTAAAAGTGACAAGGATAGATGACAATTGAACTAAAGTTCAGAATGTCTGATGGCATTTCATAAGGGCAAACTTCTATTCAAAGGAGGCAAAAATAAATTAGAAAAAATTGTATTTCTAGTTACCTCTAGATAACACAATTTAGATGTCCAAAGTTGATGTCAGTAAAGAGAGAAAAGAGACTCCCTTTGATTTCATGTATAGTAATTCTTTCTTTGTATATATTATAGCTATAATTAACATACTATACTTTGTACTTCCAATGCAGCATAGCTCAGTGGAAATACCAAAGGTTCTAGAATTAAGTAGAACTGTGCGGTTATAGATAAGTCAGTTAATCTTTTTAAAACTGAGGTTCCTCGTCTATAAATGGGAATAACAATATATGTTTTGCAAAGTCCTTGGGAAGGATTAAATGAGGTAACATACTATATAACATTGTTATATTTAATGTTTACAGTGCTTAGCACATAGTAGTCATTCAATAAAATGATTACTTTTATCATAATTAATCACCACAGTCAGCCACATCGATTTATCCTAAAAAGAGGAATGTTTTACATTATTTAATAACTAATAAGAAAAATCATCACAGTCCTGACAGCTAAGTATATACAAGATGTGCCTCCGAATGGGAAAGAGAACTGAGTGACAGGATGTCCAGGCTAATGATAAGGTTCAATGAGACTCCTTTAGCCTTGATCACAACAGAATAAGGACATCAAGAAAATGGCAGAAGGACAACCCTTGCCACGGGCCAAGTGTCCACCAGCCCAGTATTCAGCATTTGTCAGAATATCAAAGGGTGGTTTATAGAAAAATGTGGTCTAATCTCTCTGTGACCTAATAAAGCCTGAATATTCTTAACTCATCCTGAATTTCTAATCATTAATTTATACCTAAATCCTACTGAACCTCCCTGTAAGAAACATTTTATCATATGAATAACCTTTTCTTTTAAAAATCAAAAGGAATATTATAACTATTTCCCCCATCATACATGGGAAAAATTAGGCTGAAAGTTAGGACAGATGCTAGAATGAACTCTTGTTTCTCAGCTGAAATTTCTAACCAGGTTATAGTCCCTATTTAAAAAGACATTTGGTGATCACTGGAGGTGATGAGAATACAGGAAGCAAAGGATTAAAAAAAAATGATAGGACTTTTAAATTATTAACATAAATATAAAAGTAGATGAAGAGAAAATGTGAAAACACTGCAGTGACTTGGTATTGGTCCTCAAATTTCTGAAGTTGACTTTGGAGTATCAGGAGAGCAGCAGGAATGGAAGGAAATCTCTTTAGGCAAATATCTATCAAAATCTATTTCCAGAAAATTCCTCTTGCGGGATTGGAAGGTTTTATAAAGCAAAAGGTAGCTGTCCTGAAATTTTCAATGCTAGGCTTAGATATTAAATGTACAACCTTAGGTGAAGTTTACCTTTCTTGATGCAATTTTCTTCGAGGTCTCGAACATAACCTTCTAGGCAGTTCTCACACCGAAACCCAGTGGTGTTATGGAGGCAGTTGATGCACTCACCACTCTCGGGCTTGCAAATCTTTGGAGTTTTAATTGGGTCCACGTGGCCATGACATTGGCACTTCATACAGATGCTGTCATAATTGTAATAGCCATTTTCACATTTATTGCAGTTCTGGCCTGTGTAACCATCTTTACACTGGACACATGTAGGTTCCAATTCACCCAATTCTAAAACAGAGAGAACATCAAAATAATTTAGCCCAGTCTCAAATTACAATTGAAAGTGCAAAACAACTACTAGTTCTCAAAAGGGTTATAAGCTTTCCCTACTATCTCCTCTCAAACTTAAGAGACACGTGGAATCAATCTAAAAATCTATACCTTATTGATTAATTGTCCAATTTATTGTGAGAATGATGGAGCCATCAGAGAGGCTATTCAGGTAGAAAACAAAAGAAATATGCTTGCATAAGAAATATGAATAATTAGAATGGATAAGCACTGAATTTTTTTTCCCTTACTCTTTAGTCATAACAGATGAAATAAAACATGGCTTTACCAAAAATTTCCTCATCCCTCCCTCAAGTCTCATTTCACATATGTATGTGGATTTGACTGTATACTCCTAGGAAGGGAAGCCTTTGCTGTCTTTATAACTCCCTTTGACCTACAGCACCCAGAACTTTATTTATCAATACATTTTATACCTATGGATAACTGATTCACTCATTTTTCCTTTAAAAATAAAGATTTAGAGAAAGGCCTTACTTATGATACAACTGCCTGTAGATGTCACTGCTGAGCAAGGGCACCGAAGACATTCATTAGTGGCATCAGGACTCGGATAAAATCCTTCTTTGCATTCTTCACAGTGATCCCCTTTGCTATTTCCCTGGCAATTTAAACAAACACCTAAAAGAAGCAAATTATTTTAAGAAGTTAAATATTTACTCCAAAAACACAGTATAAATCATACCTGCAACCAAAAGACCTTAAGAATCAACCAGAAGAAGTTATCCAACAGGGACTGGACAGAGTTCAGTTTCTGCCCCATCTTTCTTCTACACTGTAAGTTTGGTGTCCCCTACTAGACTGTAAATTCTTTAGGAAAGCTGACTAGAGTCTCAATAAGCCCTTACTGATTGACTACATACTGAAAGTAGGCCAACAATTTACAAAGAAAAAATAAAAATAACCTAAACTAATTAAAGAAAATAGATAAACTGTGCTATTTTAATCATTGGCATACTGCATTAAATAAGTGAACTAGACCTATTGGTTATGAACATGGATAAATCTTAAAACAATGTTGGTTGAAAAAGCAAATTTCAAAATGATATATACAGAAGAAGAGCACTTACTTATTTTATAAAATTTTAAGAACCACACTAAACAATAGTAAGCAAGTAGACACACTAAGCGGCTGGATACATACATACATAGTAAAAAATTAAATGCAGATTGAGGGTACAGGCGAATTTTATGCTCTGCTTGTCTCTGTGGAGGAGAAAAATGAGACCAGGGAAGACAACAGAGAGGACTCCAACTTTATCTGAAATTCTCTATTTCAAATATATAACTATATACACATATGTACAAATATTAAGCAAAATATAAAAATGTTAATATTTATTATTCTAATTGTGGATACACGGGTATTTGTTATAATGTTCCCTATACATTTTCATATTTAAAAATTCAAAAAATAAAATGAAAACAATAAAAAATAAAAAAGAAAGAAAGCAAGCAAATTTATGTGTTTTGGAATAATACTCTTTTGGTACCCTGTTACTAAGTACATTCTACAGGCACTGAAGCAGCATAATGCCTGAAAATAAGAAATGAAAAATTACAATGTAATTTCATTCCTTCATTAAGGGCCCAAAGAGATTCAAAGGGACACTCAGAACTATGACAGAAATAAGTGAGCAAACTCTACACAGAAATCTAGGAATACAATGAAATTTTACATGATAAGCTAAATACTGTTGAATATAAAACTATTCATAAACAGTTTTTTCACTTTCCTTACTAGTGAAATATTTACAAAAAAGGGGAGAGAGAATGAGGTTGTGAAATAAAATGGCTCGACAACTGGAGCAAGATTTGAAGAACCAAAAAATGAAAATATTAACATACATGTCAAATCTCAATTCTTTTTTATTGACATAATTGACATAAAATATCCTATGAGTTTCAGATATACCTCATAGTTATTTGATATTTATGATCCCCATAATAAGTCTAGTGACCATCTATCACCATACAAAGTTATTACAACATTTTAAACTATATTCCCTATGCTGTACATTATGTTCCTGAAATTTATTTATAACTGGAAGCCTGTACCTATTAATCTCCTTCACCTATTTCACCTACTCCATAATCACCCCGTGTTTCTTTTCTTTTTAAAAATTTTATTTTATTTTTAGGCAGAGGGGAAGGGAGAGATGAAGAGAGGGAGAGAAACATCAGTGTGTGGTGGCCTGTGCGCACACCCTCTACTAGGGACCTGGCCAGCAACCCAGGCATGTGCCCTGACTGGGGAACTGAACCAATAACCCTTTGGTTTGCAGGCCGATGTTCAGTCCACTGAGCTACACCAGCCGGGGCCCCCCGTTTCTTCCCCCCTACCCCAGTTCTAGTAACCACCAGTTTGTTTCCTGTTCCTATGAATCTGTTTCTGTTTTGTTTGTTCATGTGGTTTGGTTGGGTTTTTTTTTTAGATTCCACATATAAATGAAATCATATGGTATTTATCTTTCTTATCTGACTTATTTCATTTAGCATAATATCCTCTAGGACCATCCATGTTGTTGCAAATGGCAAATTTCATTCTTTTTATGGCTGAGTAATATTCCATTGTGTGTGTGTGTGTGTGTGTGTGTGTGCGTGCGCGCGTGTGTTTGTGTGTATCACATCTCTCTATGCCATTTGTCTATCAATGGACATTTAGGTCGCTTCCATATGACTATTGTAAATAATGAAGTGAACGTAAGGGGGTGCACATCTCTCTTCAGATTAGTATTTTCATATTCTTTGGATAAGTACCCAGAAGTGAAATTGCTGGATTATATAATAGTTCTATTTTTAATTTTTTGAGGAACCTCCATTTTACAATTCCATTGACAGCATACAAGGATTTCCTTTTCTCCTCATCCTCAACATCACTTAATTTTTGTTGTTTTGATAATAGCCATTCTGACAGATATGGAGTAATCTCTCATTGTTGTTTTGATTTACATTTCTCTGATGATTAGTGATGTTGAGCATCATTTCATATGCCTGTTAGCGATCTGTAAGTCTTCTTTGGAAAAATGTCTATTCAAGTCTTCTGCCCATTTTTTAATTGGGTAGAGTTTTTTTATAATAAATTCTTTGTATATTTTTATAGTAAGTTCTTTGGATATTAACTCCTTATCAAATAAATGATTTGAAAATATTTTCTCCCATTTAGTAGGTTGTCTTGTTTTGTTAATGGTTTCTTTCACTGTGCAAAAGCTTTTTAGTTTGATGTAATCCTATTAGTTTATTTTTGTTTTTGTTGCCCTTGCTTGAAGAGACTGGTCCAAAAAAATATTATTAAGACTTATGTCAAAGAGCCTATTGCCTGTGTTTTCTTCTATGAGTTTTATAATTTCACATCTTACTTTCAAGTCTTTAATACATTTTGAATTTACTTTTATATATGGTATGATAGTGGTCCAATTTTTACATGATCCAGTTTTCACAAAACCATTTATTGAAGAGACTGTCTTTGTCCCCATTGCCTCATTTGTCATAGATTAAATGAACATTTGTGAACAGGTTTATTTATAGGCTGTCTATTATATTCCTTTGATCTATGTGTCTGTTTTCATGCCAGTACCATATTGTTTTGATTACCACAGATTTGTAGTATAGTTTGAAATCAGGGAGCATTATACCTCCAGCTTTGTTCTTCTTTCTGAAGATTGCTTTGGCAATTTGAGGGCATTTATGGCTCCATACAAATTTTAGGATTCTTTATTCTAGTTCGGTGAAAAAATGCCATTGGTATTTTGATAGGGGTTGCACTGAATCTGTAGATTGCTTTGGGTAGTATGGGCATTTTAATAATATTAATTCTTCCAATCCATGAACATGGTATATCTTTCCATTTATTTGTTTCTTGTTCACTTTCTTTCATCAATGTCTTAACAGTTGTCAGAGTACAGATCTTTCACCTCTTTGGTTAAATTTACTCCTAGGTATTTTATTCTTTTTGATGCAATTGTAAATGGGATTTTTGCTTAATTTCTCTTTCTGATAGCTCATATTAATAACCAATTTCTGTATATTAATTTTATATCCTGTGACTTTACTGAATTCATTTATTAGTTCTAATAGTGTTGTGTGTGTGTGTGCAGTCTTTAGGATTTTGTATATATAGTATTTTGTGATCTGCAAATACTGACAGTTTCACTTCTTCCTTTCCAATTTGGATGACTTTGTTTTCTTTTTCTTGCAAATGATGTGGTTAGGACTTACGATACTATGTTGAATTAAAGTGGCAAGAGTAGGCATTCTTGTCTTGTTTCTAATCTCAGAGGAAAAGCTTTCAGCTTTTTGCCCTTGAATAACATGTTAACTGTGGATTTGTCATATATGGCCTTTGTTAAATTTTGTCAAATGCGTTTTCTGCAGCTATTGAGATGACTATATATATTTTATTTTTCCTTTTGTTAATATGGCTTATCACATTGATTGATTTGCAAATGTTGGACCATCCTTGCATCTCTGGAATAAATCATACTTGATCATGGCATATGATCCTACTAATGTATTTTTTAATTGGGTTTGCTAATGTTTTGTTGAGAATTTTTTTATCTATGTTCATCAGGGATATCGACCTCTAATTTTGTGTGTGGGGGGCAGTGGGTGCGTGATATCTTCATCTGGTATCAGGGTAAAGCATTCCTTCCTCTTCAATTTTTGGGAATAATTTGTGATGGATAGGTATCAACTCTTCTTCAAATGTTTGGTAGAATTCACCGTTTAAGCTGTCTGGTCCTGGACTTCTGTTTTTTGGACTTCTGTTTAAATTACTAATTCAATTTTATTACTTGTAATCTGTCTATTCAGGTTTTCTATTTCTTTGTGATTCATTCTAGGAAGGTTGTGTGTTTCTAGGAATTATCCATTTCTTCTAGGTTTTGCAACAAATTTCAAATTTTATAATATTACAGCAGAAAGCCCCAAAACTTCATAAACTTATTGGGAAAGGCATCTTTGAAAGATTTTTATCTGAATATTTACATTTGAATTAAACCAAGCTTGCATGTAAATATCATCGCTTTTCATCATATAATTTTTAAGACTTCATAGTGATAATATTTTTACATATACGACAATGCAGTATAGCCTCATACAATGATAAATACTTAAAGTATTGATTTCTTTACAGATTTTCTTGTATTCTGATCTCTGTAGATATGTAGTTTTTTGACAAAAAAAATAGACAAAAGACATACTAGGACACTCCAGATTTTGGCTCTAAAAATAAAATAATCTTAAATGTCGAAGCATCCTGTAAGTTGGAAAAGTCAAAACCTGCATTACTTATAAAATTTGTCTATCTGCTGTCTATTAAAAATGCCCAATGGAAATAATTTTTAGGGGAAAAAAGTTCTGATTAAGTATTAAAGTTCAGTATATGAGGAGGGACACACAAAAATAATGGAATTATCTTCTGGAGGGTGGGTCCCTTGTAATACAGACTTCCCCTGCTAGATGAGCATTCTAGGAACCCATCTGTATCAGTGTACCAGCTGGTATTGTTGTGACAGGCTGCGTTCAGCTTCTACGAAATTTTTTTGAAGACTCTTTCAAAGAGTTTGCCCATTTCATGATGGGTAATTTATGAGCATGCCTGCCCACACCATGCTGAATGTTCAGCACTTTTTGACCCCAAGCAGCATGACCCCCGTGCCCCACCCTCCCTATTCACCCGATCTTCCCAGGAGCGACTTTTTTTTTGTTTCTGCAATGAAAAAATTCTTCAAAGGGAAATGTTTTGCTGATGTGAAAGAGGTAAAACAAGATATGACAGAAGCATTAAAAGGTATCAAATGGACAAGTTCAAAAACTGTTTCGAGCAATGGAAAAAAGGTCTCGATAGGTGTATTGCATCAGATTGAGGGTACTTTGAAGGAGAATGAAGTTTAAACATGTAAGAATAAACACACAAGTTTTAAAAATAAATTCCTGGTTTTTGGGGGTCCCCCCTCATAAATATACCTCAAAAAAGTTAACAGTTCTGTAACAGAATATGGACATTTGGGGAAAGATGCATTCAAATGACATACCATTTGCAATGTGGCAAGAACAGGTCATATTCCTACTCCTACTAAAAAATAGTAAATAAATATACTTTTGAAACTCCTGCAATATTATTGGGCCTATATGCTTAGTATTTGGGAGCTTCTTACTACTCTAGATGAGACACCCAAGGCTTTGTCTTTGTTCCTATAACAATATCATTTCATTCTTTTAAATCATTTATGTTAGAATATTTAATTTTTTTCCAGGAGCATCTCTTACTTCCATTTGTTTTAAGACCTACCCTGCAATGAGAAGTCAATAAGAAAAAAATAATCATAGTGGTAAACATGTTATCTCAAAAGTCAAGATGAAAACAAGTATAGTGATAAAACTCATCAGTTCTTTTTTTCATTATTTAGAGAACACTTTATCATTTTCTGTAATCAAACCCATGTAGATTAAGACCTTACATATTTAATACAGTGTGTAACCCCTATACAAATGGAAAAAATTATATTGAACATTTCTAGACTAATATGGTTTTCAATTTCTGTACTACACTTCTTTAAAAAGAACATGCACCTGGAACACAGCTATATAGAAAGAAAATTGATAAATTACAGACCAGACATAAGCACCAGAAAGCTAACAACTGTTGTGAGGAGCAACGTTCCCTTCACAATGCGTTCTTTTTTTCTGTCTAATTTTCAAATTTTCTCTGGTATATGTCTATCACTTTTATTTTTCTTATCTTGATTTTTTTCTGATTACAAAACTAATACATTGTAAAATATATGGCATGCCTGTTGTAAAATATTTCACGAACTCCAGCAATTTTCAAACATTTCATGTGGAAACTTAAAGATAGATTTTGGGTTAGGGGAAATGCAGGACGACATGAAACATAATAATATCCATATAATAGGAATACCAGAAGAAGAAGAAGAGGAGCGAGGGATAGAAAACCTGTTTGAAAAAGTAATGATGGGAAAATTTCCCTAATTTGAGGAGAGAAAAAGTTACACAAGTCCAGGAAGCACAGAGGGTCCCAATCAAGAGGAACCCAAAGAGACCCACTCCAAGACACATCATAATTAAAATGGCAGATATCAAGGACAAAGAGAGAATCTTAAAGGCAGCAAGGGAGAAACAGGAAGTAACATACAAGGGAGCCCTGATAAGGTTAGCAGCTCACGTCTCCACAAAAACACTACAAGCCAGAAGGGAATGGCAAGAAATATTCTGAATAATGAAAAACAAAGGCCTTCAACCAAGACTACTCTACCCAGCAGAGCTCTCAATTAAAATGGAAGGTGAAATAAGGAGCTTCCCAGACAAAAGAAGGCTAAAAGAATACACCTCTACCAAGCCAGCATTGCAAGATATGCTAAAGGGACTGCTTTAAGAAGATGAAGAAAAAGAGTGAGAGAGAGAGGAACACAAGTACAAAGGGAAAAATTGAATTAAGTACCCATCAATAATAACTTTAAATGTAAATGCATTAAATGTTCCAATTAAAAGACATAGAGTAGCTGAATAAGAAAACAGGACCCACACGTATGCTGCCTACAAGAGACCCAACTCAGAACAAAAGACCTACACAGACTGAAAGTAAAGGGTTGGAAAAAAATATTCCAAGCAAATGAACAGGAAAAAAAGGCCGGGGTAGCAATACTCATATGAGACAAAATACACTTCAAAACAAAGGCTATAAAAAGAGACACAGAAGGACACTTCACAATACGCAAAGGAAGAATCCATCAAGAAGACATAAACATTGTAAACCTATATGCACCCAACATAGGAGCACCCAAATATATAGGGAAAATCCTGGAAGACTACAAGAAAGATATAGACAGTGACACACTTATAGTAGGGGATTTTAATACCCCACTGACAACAGTGTATAGATCATCCAAACAAAATATCAACAAAGGTATTGTGGAACTGAACGATGCATTAGATCAAATGGACTTAACTGATACACATAGAAACTTTCATCCCAAAGGAGCAAACTACACGTTCTTTTCAAATGCACATGGAACATTTTCAAAGATAGACCACATGATAGGACACAAAACAAGCCTCAACAAATTTAAGAAAATTGAAATCACATCAAGCATTTTCTCAGACCACAAGAGCTTAAAATTAGAAACTAACCTTAAGGAAAAAACTCAAAAACATTCAAACTCATGGAGATTGAATAGTATGCTATTAAACAATGAATGGGTCAATAATGAGATCAAAGAAGAAATCAAAAAGTTTCTGGAAACAAATGAAAATGAACATACAACAGTCCAAAACCTATGGGACACAGCAAAGGCAGTCCTGAGAGGAAAGTTCATAGCAATACAGGCCTACCTAAAAAAGATAGAAACATTTCAAATAAACAACCTAATCCTACATCTACAAAAACTGGAGAAATAACAACAAACAAAGGCCAGAGCGGGCAAAAGGAAGGAAATAATCAAGATCAGAGAAGCAATGAATGACACTGAGACTAAAAGAATAGTTCAAAGGGTCAATAAATCCAGGAGCTGTTTCTTTGAAAAGATAAACAAAATTGACAAGCATTTAAGCAGACTCATCAAGAAAAAAGGGGAGAGGACTCAAATAAATAAAATCAGAAATGAAAGAGGAGAAATTACAACTGATCCCACAGAAATACAAGGATTGTAAGAAATTACTACGAATAACTACATGCCAAGAAATTTGAAAACCTGGGCGAAATGGACAAATTTCTAGAAAAATAAAATCTTCCAAAGTTGATGAAGAAGCAGAAAGCCTGGACAGACTGATAACAGCTGGTGAAATTGAAGCAGTAATCAAAAAACTTTTGGCACACAAAAGACCTGGACCAGATGGTTTCACAGGAGAATTTTACAAAACATTTAAAGAAGAGCTAACCCCCATCCTTCTAAGGCTATTCCAAAAAATCCAAGAAGAGGGAAGGCTCCCAAACTCTTTTTATGAGGCCGGCATCATCCTAATCCCAAAACCAGATAAAGACACAACAAAGAAAGAACACTATAGACCAATATCACTGATGAACATAGACATTAAAATCCTCAACAAAATATTGACAAATTGCATCTAGCAATACACTAAAAAGATCATATACCATGATCAAATGGGATTTATCCGAGGGATGCAAGGATGTTACAATATTCGCAAATCAATAAACCTAATACATCGCATAAACAAAAGGAGAGACAAAAATCACATGATTATATCAATAGATGTGGGAAAAGCATTTGATAAGGTACAGCACCCATTTACGATAAAAACACTCAGCAAAGTGGGAATAAAGAGGGCATACCTTAACATAATAAAGGCTATATACAACAAGCCTACATCCAACATTATACTGAACAGGTAAAAACTAAAAGCTTTCCCACTAAGATCAGGAACAAGACAAGGATGTCCACTTTCACCACTTCTATTCAACACAGTATTAGAACTCCTAGCCACAGCGATCAGACAAGAAAAAGGAATAAAAGGCATCCAAACTGGAAAGGAGGAAGTAAAACTGTCATTGTTTGCAGATGACCTGATAGTATATATAGAAAACCCTAAAGACTCCACCAAAAAAACTACTCAACCTATTAAATGAATTTGGCAAAACAGCAGGATACAAAGTCAATATTCAGAAATTGAAGGCATTTCTGTACACCAACAATGAAATATCAGAAGCAGAAATCAGGGGGGAAATCCCATTTACTACAGCAACAAGAAAAATAAAGTACCTAGGAATAAACTTAACCAAGGAGGTTAAAGACCTGTACTCAGAAAACTACACAATACTGAAGAAAGAAAATAAGGAAGACACAAATAAATGGAAGCATATACTATGTTCATGAATTGGAAGAATTAACATCATCAAAATGTCTATCCTACCCAAAGCAATTTATAGATTCAACACAATCCCTATTAAAATATCAATAACATATTTCATGGATCTAGACCAAACATCTCAAAAATTTATATGGAATCGTAAATGAACCCAAATAGCTGCAGCAATTTTGAGAAAGAAGAACAAAGTAGGAGGGATCACTATACCTGACATCAAACTACATTATAAGGCCACTGTAATCAAAACAGTCTGGTACTGGCATAAGAACAGACACACATATCAATGGAACAGAAGAGAGAGCCCAGAAATAAACCCATGTCTCTATAGTCAATTAATATTTGATAAAGGGGGAAGAAGCATAAAATGGAGTAAAAATAGGTTCTTCAACAAACGGTGTTGGGAGATCTGGACAGCTACATGCAAAAAAATGAAATTTGACCACCAACTTACACCACACACAAAAATAAACTAAAAATGGATAAAAGACTTATTTAAGTCACAACACCATAACAATCCTAGAGGAGAACATAGGCAGGAAAATCTCAGATATTTCACGCAGCAATATTTTCAATGATATGTCCCCTAGAGCAAGGAATATAAAGGAAAGAATAAACAAATGGGACTTCATCAAAATAAGAAACTTCTGCACAGCTAAATAAAACATCAGCAGAATGAAAAAGGAACCAACCGTATGCAAAAATATATTTGCCAATGATACCTCGGACAAGGGTTTGATCTCCAAAACATATAAAGAACTCACAGGACTCCACTCCAGGAAGACAAACAATCCAATTAAAAAAGGGGCAAAGGACCTGAACAGACACTTCTCCAAGGAAGACACACACAGGACTCGGAGACACACGAAAGGATGCTCAACATCACTAGCCATCAGAGAGATGCGAAGTAAAACCACATGAGATACCACTTCACACCAGTCAGAATGGCCATCATAAACAAATCAACAAATAACAAGTGCTGGCAAGGATGTGGAGAAAAGGGAACCCTAGTATACTGTTGGTGGGAATGCAGACTGATGCAGCCCCTGTGGAAAACAGTATGGAATTACCTCAGAAAACTAAAAATGGAACTGCCTTTTGACCCAGCAATTCCACTGCTGGGATTATACCCTAAGAATCCTGAAACACCAATTCGAAAGAACCTATGCACCCCAATGTTCATAGCAGCACAATTTACAATAGCCAAGAACTGGAATCAACCGAAGTGCCCAACAGTAAATGAGTGGATCAAAACACTATGGTACATTTACACAATGGAATACTATGCAGCAGAAAGAAAAAGAGCTACTACCCTTCTCGACAGCATGGATGGAATTAGAGAGCATTATGCTAAGTGAAAGACACTAAGTGAAAGACATACTATATGACCTCGTTATAAGTGGAACCTAATCAACAAAACAAACAAGCATGCAAAATATAACCAGCAACATTGAAATAAAAAACAAACTGACCGTAACCAGAGGGGAGGAGGGAGGGAGGGGGATAACAGAGGAAAAGGAGGGGAAGGGTAATCAAGGAACATGCATAGAGGACCCACTGACAAAGCCAGATGGGGGAAGGATTGAGGGTGGGGTTGAGGAAAGTGGTGGTGGAAGATGTTGACAAAAAAAAACCCCCAAAAAAACAGACAGGGGGAGGCTAAGAATAGTATAGGAAATTGAGAAGTCAAAGAACTGATATGTAAAACCCATAAATATGAACTAAGAGGTGTGGGGATTATGGGATGGGGTGCAGGGAGGAGGGGATACAGGGAAGAAAAAAATGAGACAACTGTAATCTCATAATCGATAAAATACACAAAATAAAAATTCACAACCTTTAAAATCCATATACAGTAGGCATTAATAATGTGAATTTGCTTTTGTAACAGTTTACAATTCCTCTCTGGGAGGCAACACAGCATAAGAAAACTGATACGGTATTTAATGTCAGATCTGACTTCCATTCCCAGCTGAACCTTTTACCAACTATGTGACCTTCAGAAAATAGCTTCTCTGAGTTTCACTTTTCTAAGCTATTAAATGGGATAATAATTCTTTAGCTAATGATTTAATGTAATGTAAATATTTCAAAGAGTGAAAGACTATTCCATAGGACATAATATTTTCTCTTTATGCTTCAGTTTCCTCATCTATAAATTAAGGGAGCAGAACTAGATGAGATCTAAGTTTCTTTTAAAATCAAAAATTTGAGGATATTTCTTTTGTGATAAATGATATATAAAAATGAGCTGAAGTTTAATTTTGTTCATTGTTCTCTGCCTTGAGCCTCCCATATATAAAAATACTGTCTGAAAATTCACATCCTATTTGCTAAAATATTGCCAAAGGAGTGGATTAAAAAAAAAAAAAAAAAAGGAAGGAATGAGTGTTTCCTGAAGATGATCTCATGCCCCTTGGCTAAGCACAAAAAAATCTGGTAGTGGTAACCAAGAAAATAACTGGTCAAAGAAAAGAATGTAGGGTTTCTTCTTTCCAACTGAATTTACTGAAAAAGCTTTGAAAACATAAATAGCCACCTGTAAAAAGACTTTTCCTTATTTCTGACATACAGCAAAGTACTGTGTTGTAGAAATACAGCAAAGTACTGTGTTGTAGAAAAAATGCCTGATCCAGTCTACAGGGCAGAAGGCAAACTTTAACCTGTCAAACAGAAAAAAGGCCAAGCCTAGATGAACAAGGGAGAGAGTAACAAGAGATAAGGTTAAAGAGAAAGGCAAGGGCCAAAAGATGTGAAGTCATGTAGGTCGTGAAAATAACTTTGAATTTTAGTCCAAGAAGGATGGAAAGCCGTTGGAGGGTTTAAGCATAGGAATGACATGATGTGTTTTTACATTTTACAATAAAAAGATCCTCACTCTGTTAACATGGAGACTGGACTATGCTGGGATGGGGTGGAGGAGTGAGAGGACAAAAGAGGAGACAGCTCAGATTAGAGTGGGAAGGTAGTTCAGAGATAGGACGATGGCTTAGACAAGGATGATGCCAATGAAGATCATGAACAGTGGTCAGATTCAGGGCGTTATGTTGAATATCAAGCTGGTAGAACTTGCTGATGGACTGGACATTTGCAGTAGGAAAAGAATCAGGTATGACTCAGGCTTCTGGACTAAGCAGCTGGGTGAATGGTGTCAGTCACCAAAATGAAGAACACTAAGAATAAAGCAGGCTTTACTTATAGGGTAAAATAAGGAGTTGTTTTGGATACTTTACTATAATGCTAATTAAAGCATTTAAGTAAAGATGTCAAACATACTGTTAGACCTTTGAGTGTGAAGATCAAAGAAGAAATGTAAATCTGGTAATCAACACAAGTGTGGAAGGCATTTAAGTTAAATCCAGGGGACTGAATGAGATCTTTCAGGGAGCATGTAAATGGAGAAGACAAGCATGTCAAGGACTGAGCTCTGAGGCACTCCAATGTTTGTAGTAGAACAGAGGAAGATATAGCAGATCCGACTGAGGAGGGGGACAAAGGTCAGGAAAGTGTGATATCCCAAAGTGAAAAAAGTCATTGAGGGGAAGAAGTGGTCAACTCAGTCAAGCAGCTAAGGTCAAGTTACTCTCCATGGAACACTATCAATACACAAAAGAGCTCGATTTTTAAAAAGAAGTATATTATATGAACACAAAGTTCTAGTTTAAAAAAATAACAGTTCCCCCACCTCCATTTTAAAGGAAATGTGTTTTCAATAAAGAAAATCTAGAAAAATACAGGAAGAGTAGAAAGAAAAAACAGTTGTCCTAAGAAATTTGCCATTAAGATTCCACGTACTTTTTCTTGAAATCTTTATATATATAAAGGTTTGGATTTTGCTTTTAAATAGTCTAAAAATGTCCCACATGTCACTTTATACCCTGCTTCTTTCACTCTCTCTCTCTCTCATGTTGTTATGCATCAATCATTAAAATATTTTAATGACAGCATAAAAACAGTTGCCATTTATTGATTGCTTATATTGAGCCAGGCACTGTATTAAGGGCTTTATAAATACAGGGTCTGGTAGAAGAAACACCTGCTTGAGTGTGGTTAGTAGAGTAATAATATGGGTGTAATAATTTATACTTTTAATTTGAATATTTCACCTAAAATGTCATATGGTGTGCTTGAGTGTGATATTGTTATGTTACAGAATTATGTGCTTATGATTTTGTAATAAAAAGGAGCATTAATTTGTGCCGGACCCTGTATATTGCATTGACTATTCACAACAATCTACTAAGCAATTACTGTTATTATCCCAAATTCCTAGATTTAAAAACAAAACAAAACAGGCTACCCTGGCCTGTATGGCTCAGTTGGTTGGAGTGTTGTCCAGTAAACCTCAAAGGCTGAGGGTTTGATGATCGGTCAGAGCACATGCCTAGGTTGTATGTTTGGTTCCTGGCTGTGGCACATACAAGAGGTAATCAATGTTTCTCTCTCTCTCTCTCTCTCTCTCTCTCTCTCTCTCTCCCCCTCCCTCCCCCGTTCTCTCTCTCCCTGCCTTCCCGTCTCTCTGAAGTCAATAAGCATATCTTCGGGTGAGGATAAAAAAAAACAGGCTAAGTAACTTACATAGGTAAAGTCAAGATTTCACTTTCTATGCTCTTAACTATGTATTGCCTAGATAACATAATTTGCTTTATTCCCTGTTATAAATAGGGTGGTCTAATTTTTTTTAGAATTATAACTACCACTCTGATGAGCACCTTGAACATAAAGCTTTTTATGAATTAAGAATTATTTCCTCAGAATAGATTCCTGGAAACAAAATTACTGAATCAAGGAAGTATTTTTAAGACTTTTGATACACATTGTCAAATTGCTTTCCAAAATGTTTTCGCAATATATCTTATCACAAAAAGGTTACTTTAAAAATCTATTTCAATCTAAAATAGAAACAAGGTATAGAAAAAGACTACAATAGGGGAAAAATAAGGACTATGAAAACATCGTAAGTGGCCGCCAGAGGGCAACCGTATCACAGCACTGTTGAAAAAAGTCTCATTTGAGACAAGACTGATTTTATATTAAGCTTACAGTTTTAAATCAAGTATTAGCAGTCCTTCATGTTGGATTCCACTTTTATTATATTTTGAAATAGAGAAACCATTTATTTCTCTTATTACTAGCTGCTTTTAGAAGTCATAATCATGACAAGGATTTCTTTCACCTTAAATTATCTCCAGAGCAAGGACAAGCTGGGATTTATTTAGCATTAAAGAAAGCTAGTTCATTGCTTCACGGAAAATGAGAAGTGACAACAAGCAATGTAGACTTCTTCTTCGTCCCGCAGAAGACCGAGGGAGCAATTTAAATCAACCAGTATGATGAAGCATTTCTGTCATTACCCTGGACTGGAACTCCTCTTTCCTCTGTATGTATTCCATTCGCTTGTTCGTTTATTCAACAAAAATTTAGTGAGTATTTACTATGTTCCAAGCTCCATTCTAAAGATTGTATACGATGGTGAACAAAACTGACGTGGGCTTATCATGTAGTGAATAAGCCATATGTGACTCATAATCACAAATAAATATACAATTACAAACTGGTAAGTGCTGTGAAAAAATAGAAGTGTGTATGAGAGTGTATAACTGGGAACTGCCATTAACCCTGGATCATCAGGAACTGCTTTCTCGATAGGTAGATAGGTAGGTAGGTAGATAGATCAAAATCGATCGATCAGTAGATAGATAGGCAGATTCCTTCCAGAGAGAGAGGAAGAGGAAGGGAAAGAGACAAACATTGATGGGCTGCCTCCCGTACAGCCCCTGACCGGGAATCAAATCCGTAACGTAGGCATGAGCCCCAACCGGGAATTAAACCCATGACCCTTTGGTCCATGGAATGATGCTCCAACCAATTGAGCCACACTGGCCAGGGCTGGGAACTGCTTTCTAATGAATTAATCTTTAACTGAATGCCTGAAGGAAGGATATGATTTATTAAGGTAAATAGTCCAGGATTGGCGATAGAGGTGTATTAGAAAGTCCATTCTAGGTAAAGAAAAGATCATGTATGAGAACCTCGGGACAAGGGAACACGGCTTGTTTCAGGAATAGAAGCCAGTATGATTGCATCATAGACAATAAAGAAAAAGAACAGCACAAGATAGAACTGGTAAGCAGGTAGGGACCAGATCACATAATAGGAAAAACCCCCACGATTTCTTCTAAATAAATTTGTTTCACCATAAGAGTAGAGGATTAAAATGAAGAATAAGCTTTCAACACAGATTTTTCCAGGGAGCTTTCACATTTTCAAATATCTTGCTACCTTGCTCTAATAAAAACATATATACTTGTCAGACTAGTCCTGGATTTTTTTGTTGGGAAAAAGAGATTTCTAAGGAAGTTTCTCTAATCCTTACATTTAGGAAAACTAAAGACCAAAACAGCCAATTGTCTTTAGTTCTTTCATAGTTTGAGTAAGTTTGCCTAAATGTGGTTTTCTTGTTTTTATACTGCCTAGGGTTTGCTGAGCTTTTTGAATCTGTGGGATGATATATTTTATTAATTTGGGAAATTCTTGGCCATTATCTCTTGTTATTTCTTCAGATATATTCAGATATTTCTTCTGTTCCAACCTCTCTCTCTTTCCTTTCTGAGCCTCTAATTACATTTATATTAGACTTTTGGCTCTACCCCACATGTTTTTCTTGCTCTGTTCTTTTCATTGTATTTTGTCTCTATGCTTTAGTGTGGATATTTTTAATAGAGTTATATTTGAATCTATTGTACTAACTTTGTCTCCATTGTGTACAATCTGCTGTTAAACCCATGTAATAAGTTATTAATTTCATGTTGTATTTTTTTGCCTTTGATTGTCCTTTTGATTTTTTTTTTTTTAGATTCCAACTCTCTTAAAATTTGCATCCTTTCATCTATTTTGTCTGGTTTCCCTCTATTTCCTTAAAATATTAATTTTAGTTATTTTAGTCATTGTATGCTAATGCTTACATGTAGATCGCCTATGGGTCTCCTTCCATTGTTTTTCTCTTTATAATTGTCACATTTTCCTGCCTCAGAATTGTCTACTCTTTTTAATTGTATGCCAGACAGTTTATAAAAGAACCACAGATGACTCCCCTTTCTTGTGTTAGGCAAATGCAATAAGAGGATCACCTCAATCCAATCAGAAATTGAAATGAGTAGAGGATGAACTGCAATTTCAGTATGAGTCAGTTCACCAGTGGTTCATCACAACTCCCGCTCATGGCCCTCAAAGGCTTTTAACTGAGAGCCTAACAGGCCTGAGTCTCCTCAGCCCTGAAAGAACTGCAACAGATTCAGTACTTCCCTTTGCTGATTGGAGCCTAGATCCCACTTCCTGCACCTTCAAAATCTGGCAACGTCTTGAGAGAGAGATGGCTGTATGTTGTAGGAGGCCCTGTCTAAAGTGAATTCTTTTTATCCTTATTGAAGAACATGCTTACTAATTTAGAGAGAGGGGAAGGAAGGGACAGAGAGAGAGGGAGAGAAACATCAATCTGAGAGAGAAACATCGATTGGTTGCCTCTCGTATGCGCTCTGACTGGGGGTCAAACCCACAACCAAGGCATGTGCCCTGACAGGGAAGTGAACCTGCAACCTTTCAGTCTACAGGATGACACTCTGAGCAGCTGAACCACACCAGCCAGGGCTCTAAAGAGACTTTTGTCCCCTAAGCACCACAAGACTGAGATTTCTTCTACCTTTTGGGCCAGCCTTCCATCTCCTACACAGTCAGCTAAGGTCCTAAGAGAAAACAGCCCTTGTGTTTAGGGCTCCTCTAGTTTCCAATCCATCCTACAAGCCCCAGATGATTGCCAAAAGCTCTTCTTGTATCTCTTTCCTCAAGGAGAACTTCTTGGCTTGGGCCTACCCTTCTCCTTAGCCTGTACCCAGAATCAGCAAATGTCCCCAGGAAAGGAAATGGCTGTGATCATCAACTTACGTAGGAAGAGTTCTACCCTTTTTGAAATTTTAGTTCATATCATCCTCCTTGTTTCCATTGCCCTCCAACCAATATAATTTTTGAAATGTATGTGGGGTTTTTTTCAAGTTGTTGTTGTAGGAGTTTGGCTTGCTATAACTTATTACATCCCACTTAGAAGAAAAAGACCCTTATAAACTATTTGGAAAGAATCAACCTATAGATGAAGGATCTCAAAATAAAAGGAAGTTTCTTTTTCAATGGACTAATTACATAAAGAGGTAATGAAAATGTGTACCTGTGAGGGCATCACAACTGGCAGACCGATTACTGCATTGGCAGGACAAGCAGCCACTCTTACTAAAGTCATAATATCCATCTTGGCATCGATCACATGTAGAACCGGTGACACCCACTTTACACTGGCATTTCCCAGAACTGCAAATAAAAGCAAAGGCAATAAACAAAAGTAAATCAGTTTGAAAATTTTGTCGCCTAACATCCCATCATATGATGACCTTAATGTAGAAATTATTTCAACTAGATTCTAGAAGTACTGAGTGATTTTTATTTTGATTATAATAAAAATAGAAGGGCTTCATGACCATATAAATTCAAATAACATAGTACTAACACTAATAATTTGTGACTATTTAATCCTCTGCACTCAGGTAGTTTAAAATAAATGATAAAGGAGCCATGGAGACTGTAAGTCCCAATGTTTAGAAATCTTTGTTTATTAAGCACCGGGGCATAGAACTGATACTATTGCTACATCTCATTCCTGAATCATTCCACAGTTCCATTGGCATCCACACTGCCTGATCTGGAGGTGAAAAGCCTTCACCCAAACTAGCTTCTAGATGAAGAGTATGAAGACCAAGATCTTAATGAATGTGTCAACCAATTTCCATTTAGATGCTGGAAACTTGATATAATTTTCTACTTTAGGTACAAGCTATATTAATATATATCTGGCAATCAAACCGGAATTCACGGTTGTGTAAAATGACTATAATGGTGACTCCTGTCACTTTCTGGTCTAAATCCATATAAAAATTCTAAATTGTCAACTCAAAAGGACTAAAAAATCTAAAGTAAGAAAAATAGTTTATTTAGTATTCCATCTCTTCCTATTAACCTATTTTCTTTTCTTAGATGTCCATTATATTAATATCACCTCTTTCCAATTAGTGAAACTTAAACCTCTGTTGTCATTTTTAATTCTCCTCTGACCCGTATGCTTTTGAAATCACTCACTCCAACCTATATACATCACCACCTTCTGTCAAATATCTCTTGGTATTGTTATTTTCTCTACAAACATCTCTCTTAGAATGCCTTTCTTCCTCCATGTCTCAAAAATTTTCCTGCTTTCAGGCTCATCTTTTTCTATGAAAGTTTTCTCTGAGTGGTCTAAAGCAGTCTTTGGGCTTCCTGACTTCACATTGTCTGCACCATAAATTTTAACATTAATTATGGTCTGTTCTATATTCTTTCATATATGTAACTCTCATTTCTTTAGTTAATTTGTTAAAGACCTGAGGCAAAGACTGTATCATACAGTTATTTTTTATTATCATCAAGACATAGATCAAGCCTATGGATAGTGTACTATAACTATCATTTCATTTCATACATCGCACTTGGTAAGCCTGCTGAGTCCAAGAACCATATCTTACCCATCTCAATATCCTGAGAGTCTAGTATAGTACCTGGTTTGCTGTAGGCATTTAATATATACTTGACAAATAAATGCTCAATAAATACACAAACTGAGTTTTAGAACAAAGTACTGGAAGGGAAAAAGAAAGATGAAGGGCTAAACTAATTACTGGGATTCTCAGAACAGCTAAAGTTCTTTCCCTTTTTTCCGACAGTATAACCCTTCTTAATATGCTCATTCTGTACCTCAAATTTTTAGGCTTTGTCTGAGTAGATTTTCATATCACTTATGTTGAATGGAAGACAATCTAAGGTAGAACTGCTTTTCAGTATATATATTTTTAGAGATCCAGCTCCTAATAATGAGCCTCTATGGTGGTGTTAATTTTACTTCAGGAGCCCAAGCTCAGATTGTTAAATACTTACACAGCTCTTACATTTATCATCAGTTAAAGTAATCCCCTACTACTTCCCATATTCTTATTTCTGTAGTAAACAGAAGTTCTAAATTTGAGAGTTATTGGAACATTGGATTGAACTTTGCAGAATGGAAGTAAAGCAACTTTCAACTCTGTGTATTTTACTTGTAGTATACAAACCTATGGATTATTTTTTAAAAACATGTGAGATATGCCTCTCTCTACATCAGCATTACCCGGGCAAAATAATAAGGCTTTTGCCTTCTATCACTATAAAAGTATTTTGAGCAGCTGGAGTTGAAGTTTATTTTCTCTTTCACTTATCATGGCTCTCTGCAATATCTCTGGGTATGCCAAAAACAAGTAGAAAAACAGTTCTACATGGAATATTTGTGGGGGTTTTCCTCAAACAAAACCAGTCCAGAAGGGAAAGAAAGCCAAGCTTATGTAAGAGTAAATACTTAACATATCTTAACGTCTTGTATCCTGAGAAATAACCTATCAAAATCTGTATTTCTATCTCAAGCTGCCTAGTGTATTGGGTTATACAATTTCTTGACTAACAAATAATTTTACAGAAAACGTAAAATGGAAGCATCTGAAAGCAGGTGTGATGACAATTATGTTCACGATAAAAACAATGAGCGGTCATTTATTGAGGGACTGTGCCAATAAGTATATACTCTCTAATGCTTCCCAAAATAAACCCCCATCTCTTTTCTTACTGCCAGTAAATATCAGGTCTTCCTTGACAAAAGCTAAGAGGCCTTACTGCTTGAAGAGAAACTACAGCATAGCAAAGTCCAACTTTCTCAGAAGATACAAGCCCAACTATTTTGATGCTTAAAGCTTAATTAAAATTTGTACTTAGTATAGAAGATAAGCATTGTTTTTTTAAATGCAACAGAAATTTATATTAGCAATCATATCTCTTAAGTAACTTTGCAAAAAATTAAAAAGGAAGAGAAAAAAATACACCCATATACATATATACAGTCTCACACAAGAATATCCCAAGGTACTTGAAGATCTAGTTAAGTAAATCTGTATTCACCAAATAAGGAGTTCAGGAATATCTTACGATTCAACAAAAAGGAACCAATCAATTTAAGTCTTGTAATCTTGCTATACTGTCAGAAAGTTATAAAGGATATAATATATCTTTCAGAGAATGACTAGCAGCAGCATTTCATTAGCCAATTTTTAAAGCTTTTAAAATATTAACTAAAATATGTTTGCTTCTTATTTCTCTACAGACATTAGATCACTCAGTATACAGAAGAAAAAACAGTTATTTTTAATGACAGTGTTTGCCCAACCCACCACCTATGAGAAAAAGGTATGATCTTGGAATACCTAATAATACTAATAATTAATGTTATTGTTAATTGTTAATATATTAATAATACAAGATAAAGTCAGTGTTCTCAAAGTAAATGCTATTCTTCTTTTATTTTAATCCTCACCTGAGGATATGTTTTTATTGATTTTTAGAGTGAGAAGAAAGAAGAGAGGGAGAGAGAAACATTGATTGGTTGCCTCCTGTACGCACCCCAACCAGGGATAGAACCCACAATCTAGGTATGTGTCCTGACCAGGGATCAAACCTGCAACCTTTTGGTGTACAGGATGACGCTCCAACCAACTGAGCCACACAGCCATTCCTAGAATAGATGCTATCCTTGTAAGTGGACTTTCCCTTCATAATTCTTAAATCAGAAGACTGATTTAAGCAGGCATTCTTCTCCCTGGAGTATATGCTCCTTAGTTGATGATTTAAAAAAATAATCCATTATGGCTTTATGAATCTTGATAAAGTAGATGACTAGTCTAGACATCATGCTTTGCTTTTCCTGGGTAGATTTTAAAACAACAGGAAAGGAGATGCTCTTTTCTCTCTTTGTAAAGAAATACACAGAATGGAGTGGGGAAGTTTAATTGTGAGGCTGCACTAAAAGGCTTTTCCACCATGTTACCATGGCCAAGCTCTGCATGTATAAGAATTAAATCACTCAGCAAATATAAAGCTTTCCCTGTGTGACTTCTTTTACAGAATAAAGGCTTTACAACACTCCCTTTCATAGTCTTCCTCTGTTAAAGACTGAATGCTTTTTGAAGCAAAGGTCAGTGATATAAATGCAGAGAAGAAAAAAAAATAGGCCTGTTAACAAAAGACTTATGCTTATGCATAGGTCTGAATGAAAGAACCAAAGACTCACATCTTTATATCTAGAGAATAAGAGCAAAGAACTGGATTTTGAATAGAAGTCAGAAATCTATACTATTGAGATAAACTAACAAAGAATTTAAGACAGAATTGCTCATCTGGTGTCACTCTGTATAGATATGAGTTAGCTGGTGGTGAAGTACTAACATCATATGGAGAATTATATGAGAAAAAAGAATACAGAATTAATTATAAAGGAAGTACAAGCCTTGTGGAACTAAGCTGCACTAAGTATAACTAAGCATATATTACACACATCTTGAAGTATCCTATGTGGAATTCTCAGATTTTCTTATGGTGTCAGTGCTTGCAGACTTTATCACACTCATAGGTTTGAGCAACTATTACAAGGTTTGAACACTTAAAAATTATTCCTTAAAATGTAAACAAGTAATATAATTCTGACATAAAGCTATTAATGTTTCAAAAGGAAATTCAATGGTGTGTTATCTCAAGATGGGGTACATATTTATGTCATAAAAGTACTAGCCAAATGTCCTTTCAAAGGTTCTGTTTTGTTTAAGATGAGTGGGTGGAGAATCTTCAGATTTTCCATTATTTTATAATCGCACTGACTAGGGTGGGAAGGGTGGAACACAGGAAGGGAGGTATCAGGGTCTATGGAAAATTCATAGCCTGAGGAGACAGAGAGAGAGCTTGGTTCAAATTCCAGCTCTGCTAGTAACTAGCTGGGATCAAGTATTTATTCTGTCTTGGACTCAAGTATTCTCATTTGTAAAATGAAGACAATTACACCAAACTCTGCAGGGTACTTAGCAGTGCCTAGCACACGTAATCAGTGCTCAAAAATGAAAGAAATATGAAGATAATGACACCTATCCTAGATCTTGAATTTTTCTCTGAGAATTGTAAGAAAAATGGATTAGAATCTCTAGTAGGCAAAGATAGACAAGATAAAATGGTTACTCACTTTTCAAATTCTATTAACAAACCTAGAAAAATGATAAGAATTTATGGGTATAATTACTGGATTGAAGCAAAAATGTGGCTAGGAAAAGAAAGCACATTGTGAACAAATGGTAGGAAAGATTTTTGAAAAGATATTTCAAAATCAAGAAACGAGCTCTGGCTGGGTGGCTCAGCTGGTTGAGTGTTGTCCTGTACACTGACAGGTTGCTGGTTCAGTCCCCTGGTCAGAGCACGTGCAAGAAACCACCGACTGATGTTTCTCTCTCACATTGATGTTTCTCTCTATATCTCTCTGTCGCTCCCTCCCTTCCTCTCTCTCCAAAATGCAATAAACATGTTCTTGGGTGAGGACAAAAAAAAAATTAAGAAAGGAAAGGATCAGCAAAATCCTACATTAGGTAGGACTAATGACGGCAAGACCTGATGTGCTTTTGTACCAACTAGCTAATTGATTTAACTTTTTTCTAAATTGTCAAATGTCTTGGCATATATTGTTATCAAAAACATTGTTTATTTCCTTCCTAAGATTTACAAGCTATAAATTGTGTGATTCGCAGAACTTTAGATATCATGTTATCAATTTTAACTCAGGTAGTCACAGAATAACCAAAGACAGTTATAATTAGGGGAAATTAATTTATACAGGAGCCTCGCTTTTGCTTTTTTCTCCTTCCTCAGATAGTTTACATGTTGGCCGTCTGACATGGAAAGAACAAGAAACAGAAGAAAAAAAAAGATAATTAAATGTGTCAATTGTTTTCATTTTTTTAATAACTAAAAACAATATAGTTTAGGAAGAGATTGAAAGTACTAGTTAAAATAGAGTCCGAAATTACCAGTAAACTGCAGATAATATACCCTCTCAATAATTTAAAAATAATATTAAAACACAGCTAGAGATCTCACTAGTGTGGTTCAGTTGGTTGGATGTCATCCCACAAAGTAAAAGGCTGCTGGTTTGATTCCCGGTCTGGGCACAAGCCTGGATTGTGGGTTCAGTCCTAATTGGGGAGCTACGAGAGACAACCGATGGACATTTCTCTCTCACATAGTTGTTTCTCTCCCTCTTTTCCTTCCTCCCTTACCCTCTCTCTAAAAATAAATAAATAAAACCTAAAAAAAAAAAAAGACAGCTAGAAAAAGTTTTTCTGACCAGAAAAAACTTTTACATGGGAAAATAAACAAAATGAAAGTTATCAATAATTCTTAATTTCATGTTTGTATCACGGTAGTATAAAGTTAATTAAAAATAGTTTCTCCTCTTTTGTTATGAAATATACTCAATAATTAAACATTATGGCAAAACACCACCTGCATTTAGTGTTCCTCTATCTCTCTACAATAATGGAAAAGGCCATTCTGCAATGAGCAAAGTTCCTTTTCTGGAGGGAAAAAAAGATAGTATTATTGTTGAAAACATTGGACCATTATGCTAAACGTTCCTTGTATTTTTTAGGGCAAATAGTCTAAAATATGTTTAGAGGAAATCCATATTCAGATGGAAATTCTTAATACTCAGAAAGGGTATTACCTAAGTACAAAAATATTTTTTGTTAGCTGATCTTACCAAAATCAAATTTAAACATTTATTTTAAAAGTCAGAAGTAAAACTTAATGGCAAAAAAAAAAAGTGTCACATTTCCCAAGCCACAACTTGGGAAGACTAAGTTAATTCAACTAGGAAAGTTATTTCTTACTTCTTTAACTTTGTTTTTTTAATGAAAGAAATACAGCTATAAGAATTCTCAAATCCACACAATTACTACATTATTTGATTAGAGATTTCTGCATTTCAAAAGTTCATTCTGAAAAGAGAAAAAGCATAAAATCCGAGTATCATCTTCTTAAAAAGAAGATGCTCCTCAAATATGTTAACATTTTTATTCTTTTGTAACCATTGTGAAAGGTTTACTTAGTGAAAGGGTAAATATTAATACTTGATTTGTGTACAGTGCTGTGTTACAAAAATTAACTTGTAGTGCCTAGAATTTAGAACTAATTTTCTCACAGAAATGATAGCATAAGTGGTGGTTCAGTTTCCAGATGAGCAAATCAAAATCTGTTTAATTCAAAATGTTGATATTGACAAGTCCTGAGGACCAAGTTCTTTAAATTCAAGTCCTAAGCCTTTAATTTCTGAACCTTTAGGGGGTGGAATGGTCAGAAGGCAATATCAACATTTGCAGAGTTCCTACTATGGAGTTATAAATAAAATACATAGCATAGTTTTTATATATGCATTATTTAATTTAGTCCTTATAATAATTCTATGACATTCATTAGTCTCAGCTTTGTAACTTTCTAGCTGTTGATTATTGTGCAAATTTTCACATCTGAAAAATAAGAATAATACTCCATTTCAAAATATTATGAAAAATAGCTAAAATTACATATTTAAATGTCTTCCAAATATTAGCAGCTCCATATGTAGTAAAATAATAATATTCTCAGTATCCCCATTTAGTAGAGCTTCAGCAATGTTAAATGGACTCAGTTTTTAAGGTCACAACCAGAGCATAGTCAGAATTAGATCTTCTGCCTATTCGTACAATGTTTTTTTTCTCTCTAATATGTTATAGATTACCTCTAAGTACTTAACGAAAGCAAACCAGAAGGATTTAATGTGCTCATCTTAACAGATCTGCAACATTCTTGAAGAAGCTTCTTATGTTAATATTCTCCTGGCTCAATACTCACTCATTTAAATATCTCCTCTGATGAACTGGATTTTACAATAATTGCCAAAGAAATGAGACATTGCTTCTGATCTGTCTCAGTACAATCCTAGGATCTGGGAACTCTAGTTTCCTATCAGTATCTAGCACTGCTTGCAAATGACCCACATTCCAGTCAGTTTTCCTTATGAAGCTTTCCCCCACCCCCCAACAGCTTTATTGATATAACCTTGCAAACCTTTTTAAATCTTCATTTTTAAATTGTGAAATACTCACTCAGAAGTAGACAAATTTAAAGACAATATAATTTAAAGAAAAATAAACTCAATACTTTGGTTTTTTATTTTTTTAATGATTATATTGTATTTTTTTCTATTACCATTTAGTCCCCTTATACTTTCCCCCGCCCCCCCACCCCTGTAATCACCACACTGTTGTCCATGAGTCCTTTTTCCTTTTTGCTCAATGATAGCTAAGGGGGGTGGGAGAGGGTAGGTGGTGGAGGAATTGAGCTCAACACTTTGATACCCACAATAAGGCATTTAAAGCCCCTTGAGTGGTCCTTCTCAAACTGCATCCCCTGGTCTTGCTCCCAAAACAAGTATTAATCATTCTTTAGCTTTTTAAGAGTTTTATCATCTCTGTATGTATTATTAAATAATATATCATATTGTTTCACCTGCTCTTAAACTTTATACTAATAAAAATCAGTTTTCTTTGATTTTGTTCATTTTTTACTGCTGTATTATATTTCATTGCATGAAAATAGCCCTATTTACTTAATCATTCTTCTAGACATATGGGCTGTTTTCATTTGGTATTATGGATAATGCTTCTATGAACGTTGTCCTGCACGTCTTCCGGTACATATGAGCATTCTTTTCTCTAGGGTATATACCAAGGAATGGAACTGCTAAACAGAGTTTGTGCATGATCAGCTTTACTAAGCAATGCCTAACTGTTTTCCAAAGTGACAGTAACAATTTACATTCCTATTACCAGTGGAATAATGGTATCATTGCTCCATAACCTCATCAACACTTGATATCATCAGCTTTTAAAATTTCTGCCAATCTGGCAGCTTGAAGTGGTATCGAATGGTGGTTTTAAATTCCATTCTCCTGGTAATTAATGAGATGGAACATGTTTTCATGTTTATTGGCTACCTGAACTTCCTCTTTTATGAAGAGTCTGCCCAAATATTTTTTAATTTAATCTTTATTGTATTTTTTCCATTACCATTTAGTCCTCTTATATCCCTCTTCCCCCAGCAATCACCACATTGTTGTCCATGTCCATGAGTCCTTTTTCCTTTTTGCTCAATCCCTCCACTCCCTAAGCTGACCTCCTTAGCTGTTATCCTGCTCTCTACCTATGAGTCTGTCCCCATTTTCCTTGTTAGTTCAGTTTGTTCATTAGATTCAACCATGATACCATGAAATCATATGGTATTTGTCTTTCTCTGACTGGCTTATTTCACTTAGCATAATGTTCACCAGCTCCATCCATACTGTCACAAAGGATTAAATTTTCTTCTTTTTTACAGCCTAGTAGTATTCCATTGTGTAAGTGTCCCATAGTTGTTTTATCCACTCATCCATTGATGGACACTTGGGCTGCTTCAGTATCTTGGCGATTGTAAATAATGCTGCAATGCACATAGGGGTACTTATGTTCCTTTGAATTAGTGTTTTGAGTTCTTTCAGATGTATTCCCAGAAATGGGATAGCTGAGTTAAAAGACAGATCCATTTTTAATTTTTTGAGGCATGTCCGTACTTTCCACAGTGGCTGCACCAGTTTGCATTCCCACCATCAGTACAAAAGGGTTCCCCTTTCTCCACATCCTCAGTCAGCACTTGTTATTTGTTGACTTATTGATGATAGCCATTCTGACAGGTATAAGATGATATCTCATTGTGGTTTTACATTTCTCAGATGATTAGTGACGTTGAGCATCTTTTCATATGACTATTGGCCATCTGTATGTCCTCTTTGGAGAAGTGTCTATTCACATCCTTTGCTTGTTTTTTGATTGGGTTTTGGGTTTTATTTTTGGTGTTGAGTTTTGTAAGTTCTTTATAAATTTTGGATATTAATCCCTTATCAGATGTATCAGCAAATATGTTCTCACATTCTGTGGGTTGTTTTTTTATTTTGGCGATGATTTCTGTTGCTAGGCAACCAAATATTTTTGACATTGATTTGTACACATTCTTTATATAATCCTGGAAAAGCAATCCTTTATCAGTTTAATGTGCTACAATTACCTTCTCTCAGTTTATGGTTTTTCTTTCCACTCTTTTTAAATGTTTTACAGATTAATAAAGTGTTAAGATATGAACTCTGGAGTTCCATTACCTGCGTTCACATCCTGACTTCATGACTTACAAGCCATATGACCCTAAGTAAATTATACAAACCCTTTATGCCTCAGTTTCCTCACTTGTAAAATGAAGAAAATAATAGTATCACTCTCAGAGGTTTGTTGTGAATATAGATAACCAAAGCTCTAGTATAATTCATTGAAAAGTTCATTTGTTTATCTCCAAGCTTTAGTATTTCCTCTGCCATATGTCAAATATCTTTATGCACATGGGGTTTTTTTCTGGGCTTTCTCTTCTCTTCTATATATCTATTGTCCCTGAACCAACACCATAAAATTCAGCATGCATCAGAATCATCTGATGGGCTTGTTATAACACTGATTGCTGAGCCCTATCCCAGAATTTCTGATTCAGTGGGTCTGGGGTTGGGTCCAGATGTCTACATTTCTAACTAAATCCCAGTTTATGCTGATATTAGTCTAAGCACCATACTTGGAGAACCACTGCACTAAATTAACTTTTTAAATATCATTGTGTTCATTTTGCTCTTATACTCCTAGACTTGATTGATAAAGCTGCTTAATTTCCACCCCTAGGCTTAGCACTGAACCCTTAATTTGGTATCAATTCTGACCTAAGAAGAGGGTATTTAATGCAATCAACCTCAGTAATCTGTCTGACATGAAGTCCCATTTGCTACTGATTCCTTTGGTCCTAGTCCCCTATATACTCAATGGCTGAACTGCAGCTATTGTCCTTAGTTTCTTGATGCCTAGCTCCTGGTCCCAGTTGCTCTGCCCTCCTACTTCCCAACCAATGGCTAGGTTCATGACACTTGCTTTCAAATCTCTTACATGTCAAATGCCTGCCACTTGAGCCCCAGCAAGTCAGGTAGACTCAGCTTTGATACTCATCCTAATTCCTGCTTTTCAAATGATTCTGTGTGGGTACTCTCATTACTTCATGTTGCCTTCTTTTACGCAATATTTGTTTTCCTTGTAGCCTAGATCTGACTTCCACATTTATGTCTCCATGGGCCAGTTCCTAGGTGGATAATCACCCATACCCAGACCTGTACTTACTTGAGACTCACACTGCCATATCTAAGCTTGATCATTCTGTTTCAGGATACAGTGGAGTAAGCCTTGGAGTCAGATAGACCAGGGCTCAAATCTAAGCTCTGACATTTTTTAGTTATGCTATATTACCAATCAGCCTCTAAGAGAAAGACAGCTAAGTTGTTCTGAGAAGTCAGAGGTTAAACATGTAAAACATCAAGCATAGAGGTTTCACAGTATTTGTTCATTTCCTTCTGTTCCTCCTGCTGCCTCTCCTGCAATGTGCAGCTTCCTTAGATAAACAGTTTGGTCAAAAAAGCTAATATATTTCTCTGCAAAAACTTTTTTTCAAAATACCTTTAATAGCTGTTTTTTAAAAAATAAATATATTACAATTTTTTTAAGGATTTTATTTATTTATTTTAGACAGAGGGGAAGGGAGGGATAAAGAGAAGGTGAGAAACATCAATGTGTGGTTGTCTCTAGCATACCCCCTACCGAGGACCTGATCTGGCCCACAGCCCAGGCATGTGCCCTGACTGGGAATCAAACTGGCAGCCCTTCAGTTCACAGGCAGGCGCTCAATCCACTGAGCCACACCTGCCAGGGCCTGCAATAGCTGTTTAACTGGACATTCTTCTCAATTGTGGAATTCTTTAAAAATCAGTTGAAAATCAGCAAAAATAAAACATAATTAAAGAGTCACAGTGTATGTGTTAGCAACTGGCAGAAGAGAGAAAAGGTATTCTATTATTGATACCATAAGCCAATATTCCTATTTTTGGCAGTCTATGCCTTTCCTCTACAGTATTTAAAATAAAACTTCTTAAACTTGATGGTATCTCAGATCTCCATGAGAACCTATTGAATGTTATTATGTTATATACTACCTCCACAAAAATATGTACATATTCACCATTACATTTCATGTGCTTCACTCCTGTTAGGTTAGACCTCAAGCACAAGAGTGTATAATAACCCAGAACTGAAAACCATGGGAGTTTAATGTAACAGAAGGAACATGGTATATGGTTTCAGAAGACCTAGAATTGACTATTCTCACTCTGATATTGAATAGATTACCAAGCGTTGGCTCATCATGTAACCTTCCAATTATTATTTCCCATCTGTAATCTTATGGCTAATCATCCTTATCTATCTCATGGGGTTGTTAGGATCAAATCAGAAAATGTACAGGAGAAAACAATACTGTTAATTATAAATGCCTTTGTAATTAGTTATTAACATTCCCTGGAAAACTACTGAATTTATAAACACAGGAACAAGTCTGAAAAACCCAAATTATTGATACACATGGGATAAATAATACCAGAGAATTCACTTAATATATAAAGAACCAAAATTTGAAATTAACAGTTTTTAACCTAGTCTTATATGCTTTGAACGTCAAAATAATCATGGCCGAAGCACTTCTGTACCTTTTTATAGGAAATCTAGAGAAAATCTCTCTAGGATTGAAAAATTTAGATATTTTGAGTGGAAATCAAATCCAAGGAGAAAAAAGATGTAGAGTCCCATATTCTCTCTCCACCCTGTAGGAAACATGCTATGAAAAAAAAATCTGAGATGGAAAAAGTTATGCTGATTTAATTTTCTCTCAAGGGACACAGGAGGAGACAAAGCCTTCTTTGTGGCAACAAGCATCGTTCTATTTCACTCTAAGTCTAACAAAAGTTTCAGAAGTTCTTATTTTAAAACTTTAGAGAAAAATATATTTAAAACATTAAAATACGCTATGAATTTGATTGAATATTCTAACCACAATGTCTTACATCTAAAATGGCAGATATTTATGCCAGTGGAGTAAGTTTATTTCCTTATCCTGATTCCTCTTCTGGACCTAAGGCTAAGAATTATCACCAGAAATAACATTGTCCTCACAATAAAACAGTAATATTATCCATATTCCCTTGACTAGCTGCTCCAAAGAGCAACTCTATTGACTTTTAATTTTGAATAATACTAGATTTAAAGAAAAGTTGTAAAGATAGTACAGATAGTTGTATATCATTCACCCAATATCCCCTAATGTTAATTTCTCATCTAACCATGGTATATTCATCATAACTAAAAATTAACAGTGCTATAATACTATTAACTTAACTATAGATTTATCCTCTAATTTTTATACTAATGTCCTTTTCTGTTCCAGGATCCAATCATTATATTTGTTTCCTTTGTCTCCTTAGCCTCCTCCAATCTGACAGTTTCTCAGTCTTTCCTTGTCTTTTATGATCTTGAAGCTTTTAAAGAATACTAGTTAGATATTTTGTAAAATGCTCCTCAGTTTGAATTTCTGTGATGTCTTGTCACAATTAGACTGAGGTTATAAATTTGGGGGAAGGATATCACAGAGGGATTGTGTACTTCTCATTGCATCTTATTAGGGACTACATGACAGCCATATGACTTACTATTGATGATATCTTGATCACTCAAATGATAATTTTTCATGCTAGGAATCTGATGGTAACTAAATTTAGTATGGTTATCATGTTTATTTGGAAAATAAGTAGAGGTTCAGCCACTCAATTAATAAACCCTGGGACCTACTGAAGGCAGTCTAGTCAGACGGGTGTTGGTTTGAGTCTGTTCCTGCCACTTGCTAGTTGCCTGTTTTGAGGAAAATTACTCAAGTCTCAGTTTCTTAACTTGTAAAATAATACCACTTCAATCAGTTGTTATTTTCTCCTTACAAGGTAGTACATATAAAGCACTTAGCCTGGCACATAGTAAATATTCAATAAATGTTAATGCGGATCAGTCTGGGGTGGATAGTGGTAGCAATAATGTTAGTAGTATTGGCCAAGTTGTGTGGCATTTTCATCTTAGAAGGAAGTCAAACTACAGGTCAGAAAAAAAGCTGTGTGTTCATAAGATTTTTAAGTGTAATAAAATATCCTATCAGAGGGATACCTAACTAGAGATTAAATTTGTGATTTCTTTCTTTTTTAGCAAGAGAAGTTTATAATTGCTTTGCCATTTGGGCAGGGAGAGAAAATAGCCTTGAAACAGATTCTCCTGACTGGGTGAAAAATCATTTAAGTTAGGTTTCCCTTAATTATGTAAGTATATAGTGACCAGGCCCCACTGTCCTTAGGGAAGAGTTTAGCAAGAACTTTTGGATAGTGGAAAAGGGGGATTATATAAAATGTCTTCAACCAGTACTTTTGGAGCTGGCTTGCACACTGGGATGTGGCTTTATTTAAAAACTGAATGAGAGACTTCTGGCCATGACGGGGGCATAGGTAGATACACTTTGTCTCCTCACACAATAAAAACAAGGACAACAACAAATTTAAAACAAAAAATAACGAGAACTGCCAGAAAATCAAACTGTATGGAAGTCCGAAAACCAAGGAGCTAAAGAAGAAACATTCATTCAGACAGGTAGGAGGGGTGGAGATGGGCAGCCAGGGCAGAGAGGACACACGGCAAGGCTGCAGCTGGCAGACCTGGATGGTCCCACATTTGTGTGCGGATAAACTGGGAGAACAACTGGGGAGTGAGAGAGACCTTGCATCCCAGCTTTCTAATGCGGGGAAAGGAAGCCTCAAAACCTGTACCAGTAAAAACCTGTGGGGGTGCGGTGGCGGGAGAAACTGCCAGTCTCACAGAAGAGTTCATCTGAGAGACCCACAGGGTCCTAGAACATACACAAACCCACCCACCCAGGAATCAGCACCAGAAGGGCCCAATTTGCTTGTGGGTAGCAGGGGAAGTGACTGAGAGCCAGCCAAGAGCCAGCCAAGAGCCAGCTAAGAGCCAAGCAATTGGCATTATTCCCTTCTGACCCCTCCACCACATATAGTGTCATAAGACAGTGATGTGGGTTGCCCCACCAGGCGAACACCTAAGGCTCCACCCCTCACAACATAACAGGTGCACCAAGGCAAAAAAAAAATATGACCCAAATGAAAAAACAGATCAAAGCTCCAAAAATAGAACTAAGTGATGAAGAGATAGCCAACCTAATAGATGCAGAGCTCAAAACACTGGTAATCTGGATGCTCACACAAATGGTTGAGTATGGTTGCAAAATGGAAGAAAGGGTGAAGGCTATGCAAAGTGAAATAAAGCAAAACATACAGGGAACCAACAGTGAAGGGAAGGAAACCAGGACTCAAATCAACAACTTGGACCAGAAGGAAGAAATAAACATTCGCCCAGAACATAATGAAGAAACAAGAATTCGAAATAATGAGGAGAAGCTTAGGAACCTCTGGGACAACTTTAAACTCTCCAACATCCAAATCGTAAGGGTGTCAAGAGAAGAGGAAGAGCAAGGAATTGAAAACTTATTTGAAAAAATAATGTAGGAGAACTTCCCCAATCTGGCCAAGGAAATAGATATGCAAGTCCAGGAAGCTCAGAAAGTCCCAAACAAGTTGGACCCAAGGAAGTACACACCAAGGCACATCATAATTACATTACCCAAGATTAAACATAAGGAGAGAATCTTAAAAGCAGCAAGAGAAAAGGAGACAGTTACCTACAAAGGAGTTCCCATAAGACTATCAGCTGATTTCTCAAAAGAAACCTTGCAGGCAAGAAGGAACTGGCAAGAAGTATTCACAGTCATGAAGGGCAAGGGCCTACATCTAAGATTACTCTATCCAGCAAAGCTATCATTTAGAATGGAAGGGCAGATAAAGTGCTTCCCAGATAAAGTAAAGCTAAAGGAGTTCATCATCACCAAGCCCTTATCACATGAAATGTTAAAGGGATTAATCTAAGAAAGAGAAGATGATCAAAAATATGAACAATAAAAAGACAACAAACTCACAACTATCAACAACTGAACCTAAAAAAACAAAAACAAGAATGAACTAAGCAAACTGCTAGAACAGGAACAGGATCGCAGAAATGGAGATCACATGAAGGGTTCTCAGCAGGGAGGGGGAAGGTAGAGAATGGGGGAAAAGGTACAGGGAATAAGAAGCGCAAATGGTAGGTACAAAATAGGGGGAGGTTAAGAGTAGTATAGGACAGGGAGAAGCCAAAGAACTTATATGTACAACCCATGGACATGAACTAAGGGGGGGAATGCTGGTGGGAGTAGGGTTACAGGGCAGAGGGGAATAAAGGGGAGAAAAAAAATGGGACAACTGTAACAGCATAATCAATAAAATATATTTAAAAAATAAATAAAAATTAAAACTGAACATGATGATTATTAAGATCTATAACTTTGGAGCCCCAATTTAGAGCATTTTTGAAAGAACTGGCACTAAGGGAGTGGGTTCATCCCCCCTCAAAATATTTGTGGCCAATGACTCTGGACCAATAAAAGCTTCATTAGAATATTGAGCAAGCATCGTGGGTCAGGTTATTCAGGGCCAGGCCTCAGCCCAGCAATTCCATGCAGGAGTGACAAATGACAATATCAATGAATTGAGCAGAATCACATTCCCTTAATACTTAGTATGAGAGGAGGATTGACTGCTAGAGTTATTGAAAAATTAGTAATTAATTGGAGGAGAATGAGTTGCCTCACAAGGAAGGCACTGGATTTATGCTACTGAGGTATATAAGTGTCAGAGTAATTGATTGAAAAAAATAAGTATGCCTATATTTGAACCCTGTTTGTAGAAAAGTTTCTCAGTTATATAAGCTTTCAACTTCCCCGTATGTGTTATATTTGCTACCCCAACAGGCCTCCCTCTAAAAATGAACAGTTTTTAAAACTCTTAAAAAATAAAGGGCCCTTGGATTTATTTTTAGCAACACAGGAAGAACACAGGTATGGAGACACTGCTTGACATTCAGCAACAAGGCTTATGGGAAAATAAAATTACCATGGGATGGGAGCAATTACTGAAGCATAGGAGAGCAGATTCAATTCCTGCAGCCTGCAACAAAGGAAGAATGGTAAGCACAGGGAGAGGGTTTGGGCCTGAGAAGGCACCCTGGGACTGAGCAAATCCCTAAATTCAACTTAGAAATACTACCTTTAGATTTGTGAGTATGTATGAGTGCAAAAATCACAAACTTTCTACAGAATTATGCACGGATACACTGCTATCAAGAGGCATATCACCATTTTCACTATTCTCTATTCTCTCAATATTCTATCCATTCTTACTATTACTACTCTAATTTTGGCCCTCATTAGTTTCCATTCTGTCTCTAATCTCCCCCTATTTACATCCATCCATTCTACTGCTTCTTGAACATGGTGCTGACCTTTCTTCTGCTTAAATATTGCTTCATGAATAAAATCCAAATCATCTCTCTGGCCCTTTAGGCCCTCTGTGACCCAACTCTAGCAGGATTTGCCAAATTTATCTCCTCTGCCCCCACTCCTCTTCCACCTTACATCCTGTGTAAGTACATCTCTGAGATATTAATCTTGCTGCTTCCTGTTCTGTAACGATCTTTCCCATTTCTGTCTAAATCCTTTCCTTTCTTCAAAACTGAAGTCAAAAACTATCCTCCTCAATGAAATCATCTGTGATTTTTCCAGCTACTACGTGATATCTCCCAGTTTTTTAATCCCCTTAACATTTTATCTTTATGTTTTATGGTGTGGCTCAGTTTTTTATAACTATATATATAGTTATATATATTTTTTCTTAGACCAGGAGCTCCTTTGGTCTTAACCATTGTCCTATTTATTTTGTATTTCCCACAAGGTCTATCAAAGTAATCCGCACAAAGTTTGTTGAACAAATAAATACCTTGGAATCAAATACTGCATTTGTATGAACTTGGTTATTTGTGCTATTAGCATATTTCTTTTTATATTTTTGGTATATATATTATATATAATAATATATTTATTATTAGCATGTGCATAACTACAGATTTGGGGGAGCATCTCAGAAGAAGCATAATGTTTCAATATTATCAATAATAAAATTTTTACTTTAAAGTGTTTCTCTTAAAAATTTCAAACTGACATAGAAGTGGCTTAATAAAAATGAAACAAGTAGAAGAATCTGTAACCTGGTTTAGGGAAAGTAACATGTTTGATCAACAGCAACTATATCAATTCACTGAGATATGTTAATGTTCACAAAGGCCACCAAGAGCTGGGGCAGGGGGATTGTATTTTTTTTCATTCCTTTTACTAAAGTTGATATCTACTTAATAATTAGAAGACTGGAAGGGAAGATCATGTGCTGTAGTGAGCTGGGGATTTAAGGTAGAAATGCACTGATAAACACACAGGTTTCCAAACTATAATTATTTCCATTTAAACCTTGATGCGCTCAGTGCCTTTTTCTGAATAAGTCCCTGTCTGGCCATTTATTAACATTAAATTTTTAATCTAATTTGTTTTACTGTAAACTTAACATGATACTTGGTATAATGTGCTTAAAATAGCTTCTAAGATATAAACCATTTGGCACTGTATAAAAACATTTATTGAAATAAATGAATCATGATAGGACAGATGCTAAGATCAATTACCTGCTTTTGACCAAGATGGTTACCTTTTAAAAGTCTGCCTTCAAGGAAAAATATTATTAAAGTATACAAAAAAAGGTAATTTAAATTGGAGGTTGGTATAATTGCAAGAATAATAATAGAGGTATAGGATGAAGTTATTTTAAATTAAAACTATGAGGCTTTGTTCTGTTTTCCTCTAAAATAGCATGAAAAAAAATTCTAGTTAAAATTTCTTGACTGTGGTATACCACGTATATGCAACTGTCTACCAGACATCTCCATCTGAATGTCACACAGTCATTTCAGAATGAACATGTTTGAAACCTAACATCATCACATCCCTCCAACTTGCTTATCTATCTATATTCTTTATCCAGTTAATGGAATAGCTCTTCACTCATGTGCCCAAGTCAGAAAGAAACATGGGAGTTATTTCTCTGTCTCTCCTTTATTTTATATATACACCAACTATCTAGTCTTACAGACTTTATCTTCCAAATATTTCTTACATTAGTTCTCTGCTCTCCAGCACCATTTGCCAATGTTAAGGCCTTAGATCAGGCCTTTAACCTCTCTTGCTTGGATTGTTGTAGTAGCCTTCTCACTGCTCTCCTTGCCTGAGCTCACTCTTATCCATCCAACTTCTGATAGAGTAATTTTTCTAAAAGGCAAATATGATGTCATTCCTTACTCAATATCCTTCACTGAATAAAATAATTTGAATGGCAAAGCATATCCTATACGGCCTGGCCCTATATATTGTTTATTCATTCACTTTGTTCATTCTTCAAGTATTTACTGAGTCTTTGTGCCAGGTACTGTTCTAGGTGTTAGAGATACAACAGTAAAGAAACAGAGAAAAGTCTCATCTCTTAGCATTCCCCACTCTCCTTCAACCCCTCCTCTCCACCGTTACCAAGTGTTCCCTGTCTTCAAGAAATAGTGAGCCATTTTCAATCTACTAAAGATGCCTTATACTTTCATACAAATTTCTACTCATCCTTCAAGTCTCGATTTAGATGCAACTTCCTCTCTCAAGAGCTCCATGAATTGCCTATGTACTTTATTAATATTCATATTTTGCATTTCTATCTTTCCTCTGGCAGTAAGTTTCTTGAGCACAGGGATAATATCTTTGGACATATAATTGGCAAATGCAATGTCTTTATTAAATGAAACTAGTGAATAAAATGACAAAGTTTTCCTCAGTTATTAATTATACCCAGTGATCAAATATCTTTTTCTTGATCTCTTAGAATTACAGGCAAAGTAATAAATAAGAGTTTACACAAGCAGCTGTTACTCCCAATTATTACACAAGAGATGATTTTCAGAGCCCTATATGAATGTGAGCCTTGGGGGTTTTGTCATCTTTCTACTTGACATTTATTTCAGCATAAGTTTACTTCATGAGTACAATTTGGTCTCTGTCCTGGGGCACAGTCCCATAATTAAAAGTGCAAAGTAGGATATATTTCAAAATATACTGTATAGGAACAACCACAGACTTTATAAAAAGGATATTACACCACTACAGAGTTTATTTGCCATCTCACAGAGACAGTCTAAAATGATACACTTTGTATACTAATATACTGTGAATACATTTTTTCATCTCAAATATGTATATAATTGCCTAGATATAAAGTCAGCCCTGAAATATTTTAAGAGTTGTATTAAGAGACCCAGTCTCTCACTAGGCATACTACTCTTTGAAATAAAATGGTTATGTGATTTCTTCATTCATTTATTAAACACACATCCAAATGTAAATCAGGAAAACAGAGACATGAATTCCAAAAGCAAAAATGAGAATTTAAGATATTATAAACCAAGTACATCCCAGTTAAACAGGTTGGAACACCAATGGTGATATGAGGGGGTGGCCATCTGTCAGTACATAAAGAACTTTGTTTTTACACACAAAGGCATTGCTCAACCCACATCTGGCTCCCGTAGCCAAATTCTACCCTCACTGGGACAACTCCCACTGAAATATACGGGCATAAAGAACATGGAAACGAATTTTTAAAAAGCCAGTTGTTTGTTCCATGGGCTTTGTTTGATACATGAGAGAATCAGGACAGAAATGAGTCCACTTTTCTACTTTTATTTATTTTTAAAAAGAGAACAGGGAGTTTAAAATAAAAGAATTTGAGTAGGTGTTAAAAGACCAGATTTCTCATCTCATTGTATAATCTTATAAAATTCACTTAAATTGGCATGGTTTTTTCCTTCTGATAAGGTATTCTTCTTGTCTCTCTAACTTCCTAAATCATAACTTGGAAGGCACATCATAGTTCCCACCTTCTCTTGAAAGCCTTTCCTTGTTACTTCAGCTCATTCCTGTTCTTTTCCCACTCTAAAATTTAGAAATTTAACACTGTTTTGTATTGGTTTTTAGTAGCTTTGTGTCCTTTGGTCTTGCATAAATTATACATTTTCTTCACAAGAGCAAAACAATATTGTTTTCTTTCCAAAGTTTTTAGTTCTCTTTCGTGAGTCACCAATTGTACTCTTCACTTTTTTTTCTTTTTTTTTAAATTAAAACAGACTGAACACAGTCTGGGCTGGTGTGACTCAGTGGATTGAGTGCTGGTCTGCAAACCAAAAGGTCAGCAATTCCATTCCCAGTCAGGGCACATACCTGGATTACAGGCCAGGTCACCAGTTGAGGGTGTGCAAGAGGCAACTGATCAATGTATCTCTCACACATCAATGTTTCTCTCCCTCTCTTTCTCCCTCCCTTCCCCTCTAAAAATAAATAAATAAAAATCTTTTTTAAAAAACAGGCTGAATACAAAGAGACAGCAATATAATAGATACTATAATTGACAATTGTTCATTGAAGGGCTGATCCTCTGATATTCTCAGTTTCTACTAAGCTAAAATGGATTGGTTCTAACCAAGAAGTTATTTATATACCATGAACATCACAGTGGAGCCAGAATCTGATTACCAGAATACAACCATAAGATATTCCTAAACAGTCTGCACCACAGCACCAAAGTTTCTTACAATACTCACTTACTTTGCTCAGTATCTGAGATTTTGTAAAAGGTTGCACCAGCATAGTAAATAGAAATACATATCCTAGATCCCGATTGCAAATGTTTCAATACCAACTCTTTTACTTACTGGTTATTACCTTGTAACTTAGGCAAATTACCTAACTTGCAATATTTTTCCTGTGCAAATGAAAATAATAATACTGTCAACCTGATATGGATGCTGTGAGAATTAAGTGAGTTTCTGCATGCAAATGGCTTAGGATAGTGCCTGGCATGTGTTTGATTAATTTTAGCTATCATTATTATTATTCTAAAATATAAAATGTCCAATTATGAAAGGTTTAATAGGTTTCTTTATGAAAATGGAGGAAAATAGCCCTGGCTGGTGTGACTCAGTGGATTGAGTGCCGGCCTGCGAACCAAAGGGTCACCAGTTCGATTCCCAGTCAGGGCACATTCCTGGGTTGGCAGCCAGGGCCCCAGTAGGGGGTGTACAAGAGGCAACCACACACTGATATTTCCCTCCCTGTCTTTCTTGTTCCCTTCCCCCTCTCTAAAAATAGATAAATTCTTTTTTAAAAAAAGAAAGAAAATGGAAGAAAATAATCTAATGTTTTTCTGTTAGAATGAACAATTTCTTCTTTAACCTACCAACAAAACCCTCAATCCCTATGCACAGTCAAGTCTGATTGACTTAATCTTCCTTTTTGTGAATCACTAATTCTATCCCTTGCTTTTTTTAAAAAAGAGATTTAACTCCTAGGAAGTTATAAAGCTGAATCTATGTGCCAATCGCAATGTAAGTAGATACACACACACACACACACACACACACACACTCACCTCACAGAAATCCTTTATGTTATATACATTAATTCTATTTTACAGATGAAAACACTGAGGCTTAGAGAGGTCCAACATCTTAATCGAGGTTGTATAGTCAGTAAGTGGCTCAACTAAAAATGGCATCAAAATCTACTAATTTAAGACTCCACTTCCTTTCTACTATACCTCACACTACTTGCTTGAAATATCCTTTCTCCCTTAACACCTACACATAATTTATAGCAGAGCACAACACAGAGAGGTATTTCCTTATAGCTCACCTTATGTTCTTGCCAAAACACATAGTCCTACAACTTCCCCTTTCTGTTCCTAGTCTCAGGTCAACTCAACATCCTTTCTGGTAGTAAGAAATGTATCTGTATTGCTTAGATCCCGTGTTGCCTTTCTAAAGGCTTCTTTTATGCACAGGCTTAGAAGTAAACACTTTTCTACCTCTCCAGAAGTACTCAAGGTAAATGTGTTTGCAGAATCTTATTCTAATATTAGTAGTGAACATGCCATAAGACACCAGAATGAACGAATCTCATCTTTTAAAATGGTAAGAAATGTGAACCCTCTGAATATAACTTGTATAGGCGTGTTTTGGGGGAGTAAAGGAAGCAATGGTGAGCAATGACTATGTTCTCAACCTCAGATAACAGAGTGAGTAACGGTTTTCTCTTTATAAAAGCCATATGGAATGATGCTAAGGACACTGGACTTGGAATTGGAGGACCTAATTTGGAAATTCTTTCTCTGCCACTTATAATCTTTGTGATTTAATAACCTACATAAAGGGAGTTGTTGCCCTGGCCGGTGTGGATCAGTTGGTTAGAGCATTGTCCTGTAACTGAAAGGTCGCTGGTTTGATTCTCAGCTGGGGCATATGCCTGGGTCACGGGTTAGATTTCTGGTCTGGTTGTGTACAATCCTTGGTCAAGGAGCATGTGGGAGACAGCCAGTCAATATTTCTCACATAAGTGTTTCTCTCTCTTCCTTCCCCTCTCCCTTCCTCTCTTTCAAACAGTGATGAAAAAATGTCTTCAGGTGAGGATAATAAATAAATAAATAGGAGTCATTGTGAGGATTATGGCAAATAACTATGTAGCATAACAAGTATCATAAATTCATTTTTGTTGCACTTGAAATTATAAAGTCTTAAGTTCACTTCTATATTTTAAAGTACAATATGATACAGTATTGTATAATAGTACACTATGATTCATAAAGCATACAAAAAAATCTATAGCTAAGTATAAAGAACTTTTTCTGTCATGGAGCTAAAAGTTCCTTAAAAAATATTCCCTCATTAAGCTACTAATATTCCTTTGAAATTAAAGCAAACCAGAATTTATCAAGTGATGTGTGCTAGGAATTTTTTATACATTCTGCTCATATAACCTTCACAACAAATGAGAACAAACAGAAGTGAAAAGAAATGAGATAATTTGCCAAAAACACACAGCTCCTAAATGGCAGCAAATCTTGGATCCATACCCAGATTAGACTGATTCTAAAGCTTCTTTTCTTTATATAACATTGTCTGTTCAGCTTTTTGACTTGGGGTCCACAAAAAGCTATATGCTTCATACAAGGTCAAAGAATAATTATTTCCAGTGTAGGAGAAGGTAAATCCTCATATTTTGGGTTTTACTAGTTTAAGTCACCTCCAAATAACATACTATTTTAAAGGTAATTTTCAAACAATTTCTGCTTAATCTAGCTTTGGTCCCCGAAAACGTTCTGGTACATAGAGTGAAACCAGTCTTTTTCTCACTAATTAAAGAAATTAACATATTATCAAGTTTAAGCCTTAAATGTGCAAAGAAACAGTTCTAGAATTTTGATAAGGCAAAAAATAAAGAATACATTTCCTGAAACTCCAATAGTATGTTAATAAACAGGATTGTTTCCACTGGAAATGCCTGGAACTTAATTGCTTCCAGACAAAAGATTGCTTTCTCAATAATTTTTTTCCCATGAAACTTAGAGAAACTATCACAAAGCAAAATTGGTGGCCCAGGTGCTTCTGAAGAACTAAATCTGTAAATTAGAAGCTTTGTAATCTAGACATTAAATATAATATAATATAATATAATATAATATATAAAAAGAGGGAATAAAAGTATATGCAATATTTTGTAAGTCTTCCGCTTTATTTAAACCAGTCTGGTGCTTGAGAGCAGGAGCCTTATTTTTCTTGATCATATAAAATTAACTTCAACCCACTGCTGCTTACCTGTTGCAGAGAATGCTCAGGGCTCCATGTGGACTACATTTGCATGGTAGACAGAGCCCAGAAGTGTAATTCAGGTAAAAGCCCTCTTTGCAGGTTTCGCAGTGAAGCCCCTGGTAGCTTGGCTTACACTCGCACTGCCCTGTGGTCTGGTTGCAGCGATTCACATCCAGGCTTCCAACCACAGAGCAGTTACATGGATATTCTGCAAAGGAGAGAAGGAAAGAAACATTATTAACTAAGATTTCATGTTTTCTTAATAAAATGAACTCTATTTTTCTTAATCAGTATCCATGACAGCTTTGTAAGGATGGATAAAATATATTCTACTTCAAATTCACTTTCTATCCTACTTAGTTTATTTAAATTGGGAAGTACATACAGTAAAATACATGAAACTATGTATCATTCATAATTATAAAACATTCTAACTTTCCTTTCCAGTATTCTTCATCTTCTAGCTCCTTGACCCTACAATTCAAAGTGTATGGATCTGTATATTACTAGTTTCTCTGGATTGGAAATCTCCAAAAGTAGGACCTGTGCTTGTCTACATGGCACTGAGAGCAAGTTGGAAATGACAAGATGTTAAATAATAAATAATCCCATTGTATAGCTGCAAAAGCCTAAGGCTCAAATAGTTAACTGTGGTAAGTTACACAGATCAAACAAGATTATGCTACAGCTGAAATTATAAATTAATATGTTCTTCCCAGGAAGAAATTAATGGAGAATTGAAACTTTAAGGTGAAGAAAAAGTAAGATAAATCCCAGATGAGAAAGTTTACTAGATCATCTTAATCAATGGGTTAAAACCAATCACAATTTGAATCTCTTTTCCATTTTTCCAAATTAAAAGGTTTAGAAAATAAACATTTTCTTTAGATACATTTCAAACAGTTCTTTAGATGAAAATATTTAGAATTCCTAGGCTTTAGCCTTTTAATACAGGTACATTCAAAGTTTAGTTAAGATTTAGTAGTGCTATTATTAATGCTCATTTTTAAAAGGTAAAAAAGCATTTTCAGTATAAGTTGACAGAGTATTAACATACGACTTTGCAAACATGTGCAAAAACTTGCAGTTAAAATCAACTGCAGATAAAACATAACCTTGTACATATTGTATAGGAACAGCCCCATTCTAAAATAGTCAGGAGCCTAGGTTTGAAAAGCCCAGAGAAATCTATGATACAAATTACACTTCTGAATAGATAAGGTACTAGATAAAATGGCATTATTCTGATAAAAGTTTAGCTTGAAAAAAAATTAATTTTTAATATAATTTTTCATGACTTCTTACAAGTTACTAGATAACTGCAAATCCAGCGTCTTAAATAGAAAGTTATAAAGGAGTTTGTTTCTCTGTTCTAGAAAATAAGCCTTCAAGTTTTTTTATGCCATCATGAGCAGCTTATTCACACAAGTCAAAACAAAGGATTCCATAAAGATATTTGCACTTGGCTCACTCTATACCAACTCTATACCTCCTAAATTTCTACAGTTCCTAATATTTGGTGCCAGCTTATCTCCCTGCTCCTCCTACCTCTTCTAATTTGTAAATCTACCAAATGAATAAATATATTGTATATGCGTGTGTGATTATTTTATGTATGTGTCAAAATCCAGAAGAGAGTTCAGATTTCTTCAGCCCAGAACTTCAGAAAGGAATCGGCTTCCCATCTCAACCTGTATTCTTATTTTTTAGTGGGCTATGTAAGTATGACATTTCTTTGACAGAGTTACATGCTTTCACATTATTTCTACTCTGTGTGTGTGTGTGTGTGTGTGTGTGTGTGTGTGTGCGCGTGGTTTTCGTCAATGAGGAAGCCATGTTTAGTGGTCTGTAAACTTGCCAATGACAACTTCATGGCAAGACCTTCACTCCACCAAAAATGACCAGAATGCTTAAAATAACATTTTCTTCCAAAATCTGGGAGAATTTCAACATATATCCAAATTCCCCTTGCTGGACCAATTTCATCACAAGTTACCTAACCAAATTACACTGGTGGGGAAAGAACTAGCCAAAAAAACTGAACAAATTAAAAAACTGTATAATAAAGACTGAGAATTTTATCCTATTATTTCCTTACTAATATGCTTTCATCTGAAACCTGAATTAATATTCCCAATGAATGGGATCAATAGTATTTTTAAAAAGAACTCAATCTAAGAACTCTGAGACAAAACTAAGGGTTTTTTTTTTTTTTCAGTAAACTTCTAATAGATAAACCTTCAATGCTAACAAAGTTCATTAGTTATTTCATTTTTTCTTTCTTTTATTCATTATATTTTATTGATTATACTATTACAGTTGTCCTGATTTTTCCCCCTTTGTTCACCTCCACCCAGCAACCACATCAGACAATGCCCCCCACCACTGTTTATGTCCATGGGCCATGCATATAAGTTCTTCAGCTACTCCATTTCCTATGCTGTACTTTACATCCCCATGGCTATTCTGTAACTACCTTATTGTACTTTTTAATCCCCTCACCTCTTCACCCATTCCCCCACAACCTCATCCCATCTGGCAACCATCAAACTGCTCTCCATATCCATGATTCTGCCTCTGTTCTTCTTGTTTGATTAGTTTGTTTCTTAGATTCAATTGTTGATAGATATGTATTTTTTGCCATTTTTTCGTTCATAGGTTTGGTCTTCTTTTTCTTAAATAAGCCCCTTTAACATTTCATATAATAATGGTTTGGTGGTGATGAACTCCTTCAGTTTTTTCTTGTCTGGGAAGCCCTTTATCTGCCTTTCGATTCTAAATGATAGCTTTGCTGGGTAGAACAAATTGGCTGTAGGTCCCTGCTTTTCATGACTTGGACTATTTCTTGGCAATCCCTTCTAGG